>CM055117.1:817197538-817775038 GCA_029206835.1 Rana muscosa | reverse complement strand
AATTTACGCAGCGCTTTACATATACATTGTACATTCACATCGGTCCCTACCCTCAAAGAGCTTACAATCTAAGGTCCCTAACTCACATTCATATACTAGGGCCAATTTAGATAGAAGCCAATTAACCTACCAGAATGTCTTTGGAGTGTGGAAGGAAACCGGAGTACCCGGAGGAAACCCACGCAGGCACAGGGAGAACATGCAAACTCCAGGCCGGTAGTATCGTGGTTGGGATTTGAACCAGCGACCCTTTTTACTGCTAGATGAGAGTGCTACCCACTACCCCACTGTGCCGCCCCAAATGGACATGTACACTGATAATCAGTAGGGATGGGCGAATGGTTCAGGCCCAAGCATGAGTTTGGGCTGAACTTTCGTTGTTCGGTCGTTCGCGAACATCCGAACAAATGGGTCGTTCGATTATTTGTTTCGGCCCCCCGAACCGACCACAATGCATTGCGGCACTGAGCAGTGAAAGCTTCAGCCAATCAGGGCACAGAGCACTGTCAGAGTCCTGATTGGACACTGTCATCATGACTTTATCCAATCTTTAGCCATATAGTTTTGTGTGCATTACTGCCAGTTTAACGCCATATAGTTCTGTGTGCGTTACTGCCAGTTTAACGCCATATCGTTTTTTGTGCGTTACTGCCAGTTTAACGCCATGTAGTTTTGTGTGCGTTACTGCCAGTTTAATGCCATATAGTTCTGTGTCCATTACTGCCAGTTTAACGCCATATAGTTTTGTGTGCATTACTGCCAGTTTAATGCCATTTACTTCTGTGTGCGTTACTGTCAGTTTAACGCTATTTACTTCTGTGTGCGTTCCTGCCAGTTTAACGCCATATAGTTTTGTGTGCGTTACTGCCAGTTTTACCCCATATAGTTCTGTGTGCGTTACTGCCAGTTTACCACCATATCGTTTTGTGTGCGTTACTGCCAGTAACGCCATATAGTTTTTTGTGCATTACTGCCATTTTAACAGCATTTAACCACTTGACCACTGGGCACTTAAACCCCCTTAATAACCAGACCAATTTTCAGCTTTCGGTGCTCTCACATTTTGAATGACAATTACTCAGTCATACAACACTGTACCCATATGAATTTTTTGTCCTTTTTTTCACACAAATAGAGCTTTCTTTTGGTGGTATTTAATCACTGTTGGGTTTTTTATTTTTTGCTCTATAGGAGAAAAAAGACTGAAAATTTTGTAAAAAAATGTTTTTTTTTTCGTTTCTGTTATAAAATTTTGCAAATTACTATTTTTTCTTCATAAATTTTGACCAAAATTTATACTGCTACATATCTTTGGTAAAAATAAGTACAAATTGGTGGATATTATTTGGTCTTTGTGAAAGTTATAGAGTCCACAAGCTATGGTGCCAATATCTGAAAATTGATCACACCTGAAGTACTGACGGCCGATCTCATTTCTTGAGACCCTAACATGCCAGAAAAGTACAAATACCCCCCAAATGACCCCTTTTTGGAAAGAAGACATTCCAAGGTATTCAGAAAGAGGCATTGTGAGTTTTTTGAAGTTGTCATTTTTTCCCACAATTCTTTGCAAAATGAAGAATTTTTTTTTCTCTTTTTTTTTTTCACAAAATTGTCATATTAGCAGGTTATTTCTCACACACAGCATATGCATTCCACAAATTACACCCCAAAACACATCCTGCTATTACTCCCGAGTATGGCGATACCACATGTGTGAGACTTTTACACAGCGTGGCCACATACAGAGGCCCAACATGCAGGGAGCACCTTCAGGCGTTCTGGAGCACCCAGGCCAATTCTGACATTTCTCTCCTACATGTAAAAATCATCATTTGTTTGCTAGAAAATTACATAGAACCCCAAAACATTATATATGTTTTTTTAGCAAAGACCTTAGAGAATATAATGGTGGTTGTTGCAACTTTTTATCTCGCACGATATTTGCGCAGCAATTTTTTTAACGCGTTTTTTATGGAAAAAAATGTTTTGTGCTTAAAAAAAAAAAACAGTAAAGTTAGCCCAATGTTTTTGCATAATGTGAAAGATGAAGTTACGCCGAGTAAATAGATACCTAACATGTCACCCTTAAAAATTGCACACACTCGTGGAATGGCTCCAAACTTCGCTACTTAAAAAATCCCCATAGGCGACGCTTTAAATATTTTTACTGGTTACATGTTTTGAGTTACAGAGGAGGTCTAGGGACAAAATTATTGCTCTCGCTCTAACGTTCGCAGAGATACCTCACATGTGTGGTTTGAAAACCGTTTTCATATGTGGGCGGGACTTACGTATGCGTTCGCCTCTGTATGCGAGCTCACGGGAACAGGGGCGCTCTAAAATTTTTTTTTTTTTTATTGTTCATTTTACTTTATTTATTTTAGTTTGACATGTTTTTCCGCCCCCAAAATTTTTTTGATCACTTTTATACCTATTACAAGGAACGTAAACATCCCTTGTAATAGGAATATGGCATGACAGGTCCTCTTTACAGTGAGATATGGGGTCAATAAGACCCCAAATCTCACCTCTAGGCTGGGAAGCCTGAAAAAAAAACAAAAAAAAACAACAATCCTGGCTTTGATCGTAGCGGTGAGTCGGTAGAAGCACCGGAGGGCGGCGGGGGGGGGACATCCCCTCTCGCCTCCCGTAAGAATGATCAAGCGGCGGAACAGCCGCTATGATTGTTGTTATGGTGTAGGGAATCGCCGGCTGAAAAAGCTAATATCTGAATGATGCCTGTAGCTGCTCCTATCATTCAGATATCCCGACACAAAGTCAAGGACGTCATATGACGGCCGGTGGGCGGGAAGTGGTTATTGCAGAGTATTGCCGGGCATTGCGGAGTATTGCCGGGCATTGCGGAGTATTGCCGGGCATTGCGGAGTATTGCGGAGTATTGCAGGGCATTGCGGAGTATTGCGGACTATGGCAGGGTATTGCGCGGGGTATTGCACAGGGGGTATTGCACAGGGGGTATTGCACAGGGTATTGCAGAGTATTGCAGAGTATTGTGCAGGGTATTGCAGAGTATTGTGCAGGGTATTGCAGAGTATTGTGCAGGGTATTGCAGAGTATTTTGCAGAGTATTGCGCAGGGTATTTCAGAGTATTGCGCAGGGTATTTCAGAATATTGCGCAGGGTATTGCAGAGTATTGCGCAGGGTAGTGCAGAGTATTGCGCAGGGTATTGCAGAGTATTGCGCAGGGTATTGCAGAGTATTGTGCAGGGTCTTGCAGAGTATTTTGCAGAGTATTGCGCAGGGTATTGCAGAGTATTGCGCAGGGTATTGCAGAGTATTGTGCAGGGTATTGCAGAGTATTGCGCAGGGTATTGCAGAGTATTGCGCAGGGTATTGCAGAGTATTGCACCGGGTATTGCAGAGTATTGCACCAGGGTATTGCAGAGTATTGCACCAGGGTATTGCAGAGTATTTTGCAGAGTATTGCGCAGGGTATTTTGCAGAGTATTGCGCAGGGTATTTTGCAGAGTATTGGCAGGGTATTGCACCAGGGATGGCTGAGCAGGGATGGATGGATGGCTGGATCTGTGACTGCAATTGTCACAGATCCAGCCCACAGCGCTGCTGCCTTGATCTGCTCCCTCCCCCTCTCCTCTCACACTGTACCGATCGGTACAGAGAGGGGAGAGAGGAACCGGCGTCATCACATGACGCCGGTCTGTTTACAAGTGATCGCTCCGTCATTGGACGGAGCGATCACGTGGTAAATGGCCGCTATCAGCGGCGATTTAACCCGATTCGTGATCCGCCGGGTCCTCTGGACCCGGCGGTCACGGAGTTTCCCGTGTGCGCGCCCCAGGGGGCGCGCGGGAGTTGTGATTCTGGGAGGACGTTATATAACGTCCTCCCAGAGTTAAGCAAGCACCTTTTCGACGTTATTTGTCAGCAGGTGGTTGCCAAGTGGTTAAAGGAGGTGGTGGACTGGCTTATACATGTGCACACTGAAATATTTTGTTTCGGAATTTCGTTTTCGTCCGAAAAATAAATTTATTTAGTTACTCCCGAAATTCGTTTTTATTTATTTCGTTTTTCGTTAGAAATTGCATTCGTCCGAAAATCTGAATTAATTAAGGTCGAATCTGTCATTGAAGGCTTATGGTGTCTGTCGAATGTTCAAAGAAGATTCGACGGAGCAGTGAAACTGTACGACGCTGCAATCATACATTTCCGGTCGAATGTTCCGCCCACAAGCTATAGAAGAATTCTAATGTTGTATGACTAGTAATAATTATATTTATTCATTACTATAACTAGTCAACCAACATTAGAATTCTTCTATAGCCTATGGGCGGATGCATTTGACCGGAAATGTACGATTGCAGCGTCGTACAGTTTTGCTGCACCGTCGAATCTTCTAACTTTCGATGCTTTGTCGAATCTTCGTCATTCTAGCTATTTTACTGCTCCTCCTCTTTGGTTACAATCAGCCAATAACATTCATCATCAACTTTATTTTTATTTTACTTACCCCACCCAATTCCAGCAGTGATCTTTTCTCTCTATGTCGAATCTTTTCTCTCTATAATAACAAATCTTTTCTCTCCTATGTCGAATCTTTTCTCTCCCATGTCGAATATTTTCTCTCTATAATGTCGAATCTTTTCTCTCCTATGTTGAATCTTTTCTCTCCTATGTCGAATCTTTTCTCTCCTATGTCAAATCTTTTCTCTCTATAATAACAAATCTTTTCTCTCCTATGTCGAATCTTTTCTCTCCTATGTCGAATATTTTCTCTATAATGTCGAATCTTTTCTCTCCTATGTCGAATCTTTTCTCTCCTATGTCGAATCTTTTCTCTCCTATGTCGAATCTTTTCTCTCTATAATAACAAATCTTTTCTCTCCTATGTCGAATCTTTTCTCTCCTATGTCGAATATTTTCTCTCTATTATGTCAAATCTTTTCTCTCCTATGTCGAATCTTTCTCTCCTATGTCAAATCTTTTCTCTCTATAATGTTGAATCTTTTCTCTCCTATGTAGAATAATCTTGGACTAATAGAGTTAAGGTTAGGCACATTCGACCACAGGTTCGATAGACACAGATTGTTATTGTCAGCGTCACGTCAAATCTCCTATCTATATCGAACTGTTGTAGCAACGAAAACGAAAATAAAGCATTTGTTTATGTCGGATCTTTCGGTTTTCGGATTCTGTGCTTTCGTTTTCGTTTGTTAAAACGATAACGAAAATAGCTGAAATTCGGACGAAAATGCATTCGGACGAAAACGAATGCACATGTCTAGACTGGCTTACTAAACCTTCCTCATCCTCCTCATCCTCTGTCATGCAAGTATGCAGTCCCCTGCAGTTGCCAGAGTGGATAAACCTGCCTCCTTGTCCACATCTATTCCTGCCATAGCCCCAACATCAGTCATGGAGGAGTCAGCAGAGGTATTTGACCACAGCGTCAGCCACTTGCTCCTTGATGATGCCCAGGCATTACTGGATTCAGATGTTGGTTTTGAGGTTGGGGATGACAGGAACATGAGCCTAGAGAGAGGGGAGAACACTAGTAGACAAATTGCCATTCATGTTCCCCCAGCCGCAGCCCTGTGTAGTGAGTAATGTACTCAAGTTAAAGTGCACCAATCACCACTTTCCATTGATTAAAGTGCGTCCACATACACATTTTCACATCTTTATTACATTTTTTTTAATGAGCACACCCCCAGCTTGTCTGGAAGGACAGCAAGGAGAGGCAGACGTTCCCATGGCTTTGTGAGGGGGCCAGCTGCGTATGTGTCCACAGGCAAAGGTGGACATGGTCAGTCCTCAGGCAGGGCATCATTTCCTCTGTTTAGTGATATTGCCCGTGCTATCCAGCCACAACATGCAGAGGAGGGGGTGGACTGGCTTATTAAACCATCATCATCCTCCTCATCCTCCTTCACCCAAGCAGAGACTAGTGAGCAGTCCACTGCAGCTGCCAGGGTGGCTAAACCTGCCCCCTTGTCAACAGCTATTCCTATCATAGCCCCAGCATCAGCCACTTGCTCCTTGATGATGCACAGGCTTTACTTGATTCAGATGTTGGTTCTGAGGTGGAGGAAGAAGGCAGGAACATGAGCCTACAGAGAGGGGAGAACACTGGTACACAAATTGGCAGTCATGTTACCCCAGCCGCAGCGTATTGCCCAGTTGTTTCCAGTGGTAATGAGGATGGAAGAGATGATGAGGTCACTGACATGACTTGGGTGCCAGATGGAGCAGAGGAGAACAGTGAGATTGAGGCACAACCCCAAGGAGGCAGCCATCATGGAAGAGTAGAGAGCAGCCACCCTATTCCATCACATTGTGGAGCTGTTTCTCCTGGCCCACTTCCCACAGCTCAGCTGTCTGGGCCCTTTTCAGCACATCTGCAGCAGTTTGCACTGTTGCTATCTGCAAACAGTGTCTCAAGCATATCAAACGTGGCAAAAACACCAGCCATTTGGGTACCACATGCTTAACAAGGCATTTAACGTCCAAACACTCAGCCCGTTGGCAAGAGCACCTAAAGGCCACACAAAAGGGGCACAAATCCGTCCCTCCTCCTTCTCCTCCTTATCCACTTCAGTCTGCCCCCGCTATACCGAGTCATTACCTCTTAGCAGCCTCCACTGACAGGGATGATGGTATAGCACAGGTTGTCCCATTTCCTAGCAGCACACCCCCAGCTGTAGACTGTAGCTGGCAAATTTCTCTGCCCCACATGCTGCAGCGGGAAAAAAAATACAGTCCCTGCCACCCACATGCCCAGCATCTAAATGCAAGCTTGTCAAAGGTGTTGGATCTCCAACTTCTGCCTTTCAGCCTGGCAGATTCTGCTCCCTTCCGTCAATTGACACAATGTGCTGTACCACAATGGCAGGTTCCCAGTTGCTACTACTCTTCACGTAAGGCCGTTCCATCTCTCTACCATCACGTGGAAGGGAATGTTCTGGCATCGTTGGGCAAGGCAGTCAGCCGCAAAATACACCTTACTGCTGACACGTGGTCCAGCAAGCATGGGCAGGGATGATATATTTTGTTCACAGCACACTAGGTAACGCTGCTTGCAACTTGAAAAGGATGCAGGACAGGGCTCGGTGCTGCAGCTTGTTGTGCCCCCACGTCTCCATACAGCTAGTGGTGATGATGCCAGACCTGTGAGCTCTACCCTTCATCCTCCTCCTCTTCTGCCACCTTCATGCCCTCCTCTGCAGAATTGTCCTATGAACATCAGGTACCCCCTAAGCATTCAAAGGGCTATTACCAGAGTCAGGCTAAAAGGTGCCATGCAGTGCTTCAGCTGGTGTGATTAGCGGACAGGAACCACACCGGAGCAGAGATTATTGCAGCTCTGCGGAACAGGCCCAGAGGTGGTTCACACCACACCAGTTGGAGCCAGGAATGGTGGTATACAATAATGGCTCTAACCTCCTGTCCACCCTTAGACAGGTAAAGTTCCATGCCTGGCACATGTCCTCAATTTGGTGGTGCAGTGTTTCATAAATACGTACCCGGGGTTGCAAGATGTGCTAAAGCTGGCCAAAAGAGTCTGTAGCCATTTCAGGCAGTCATACACAGCCAGTGCTCGGTTAGCTGAAATTCAGCAGGAAATCCACCTGCCCATAAACCCGCCTGATTTGTGACATGCCCACCAGGAGGAACTCAATGCTGCAGTGGCTATACATGCAGCACAGTGCCATCAGTGAGTACCTGTGCGAATACGGCAGGCTGCCTCTGCTTTTTTTTCCCTACGCCAATGGCTGATAATTAAGGATGCATACACTTTATTGTCACCATTTGAGGAGGCCACAAGGATGATGAGCCGTGACAGTGCATGCATCAGTGACACAATCCCTGTTGTGTTCCTGCTGGAGCAGACTCTGCATGGCATTATGGACAGGGCACTGGAGGCAGAGCAGCAGGATGAAGAGGAGGACTTCCTTTCCTCTCAAGGTCCACTTTATCAAGACACCATCATTCCTATGTCACAGAACACACAGGAGGAGAGAGGGGAGGAGGATGAGGAGGATTCTGGCACTTTTATAGGCTTCGAAGAAGAGGAAGGCAAGCACCAATCTGTAAAGCGATGGCTTTCCAACACCAGGACCCTTGGGAATAGTACGTGGCTGGAAGGAAGAAGTTCCAGCTGCTGTCATCTTGAGTGACCCCAAGGAGTCTGCTTCTCAAGCCTTGGCAATTTTGAGGTGCATGGCCAACCTCATGCTTCAAAGCCTGCGAAAGGACCCAAGAATACATGGCATAAAGGTTAAGGATGATTACTGGTTGGAAACCCTCCTTGACCACTATTATAAGGGGAAGGTTTCAGAACTTATCCCGTCCCCACAGAGAGTGCAGAAGATAAAATCTCTTGAGAACACATTAAAGAGGATTTTATTAAACATTTTCCCTGACTCCAGTAGTAGGGATGAGCTTCGAGTTCACTCATGTTCGACTCGAACATTGCCTGTTCGCCCGTTCGCCGAACAGCGAACAAATTGGGGCGTTCGCGGCAAATTCGAAAAATCTATGGGAGAAATCTAAAGTGCTAATTATAAAGGCTTATATGCAAGTTATTGTCCTAAAAAGTGTTTGGGGACCGGCGTCCTGCCCCAGGGGACATGTATCAATGCAAAAAGAAGTTTTAAAAACGGCCGTTTTTTCGGGAGCAGTGATTTTAATAATGCTTAAAATGAAAAAATAAAAGTGAAATATTCCTTTAAATTTCGTACCTGGGGGGTGTGTATGATATGCATGTGAAGTGGCACATGTTTCCCGTGCTTAGAACTGTCCCTGCAAAAAAATTCATTTTTGAAAGAAAAAAATGCATTTAAAACTGACTCGCGGCTATTAATGAATTGTCGGCTCCCGGCAATACATACAAAAGTCATTGATAAAAAAAAAAAAAAAAGCGTGGGGGTTCCCCAGAATTCCATTACCAGGTCCTTCAGGTCTGGAATGGATATTAAGGGGAACCCCGCCGCAAATTTAAAAAAAAATTGACGTGGGGTTCCCCCAAATATCCATTCCAGGCCCTTCAGATCTGGCATGGATTTTAAGGGGAACTCCACCCCAAATTTAAAAAAAAAATGGCGTGGAGTCCCCCTAAAAATCCATACCAGACCCCTTATTCGAGCACGCAACCTGGCCGGCCGCAGGGGAAAAGGGGGGACGAGAGAGCGGCCCCCCTCCCTCCTGAACCGTACCAAGCCACATGCCCTCAACATGGGGAGGATGTCCCATGTTGATGGGGACAAGGGCCTCATCCCCACAACCCTTGCCCGGTGGTTGTGGGGGTCTGCGGGCGAGGGGCTTATCGGAATCTGGAAGACCCCTTTAACAAAGGGGACCCCCAGATCCCGGCCCCCCCTATGTGAATTGGTAAGGGGTACATTGTACCCCTACCATTTCACGAAGAAAGCGTAAAAAAATGTTTAAAAAAACACACAAACACCTTGAAAAAGTCCTTTATTTAAAAAAAAAAAAAAAAACATTCCAGCGGTGAAATCCAGTGTCCCGCGGCGATCCCGATGTCCAGCGCTGTCCTTCATTGGTTGTGCCTGAGCGGACCTGATGGGGAACTCCCTCTCAGTATTTTAAATGTATAGACCCGCCCCTTCCAAAGTTCCCCATCAGGTCCGCTCAGCGGACCAGATGCGGAACATGAGAAGGGGCGGGTCTATACATGTATTACCACAGTGAGAGAAGTTCCCCATCAGGTCCGCCCCCTCGGTATGTCGGACCCGCCTACGTCATTGGCTTGAGCGGGGAACTTCCTTCACTGTGTAATTTAAATTTACATAGTGAAGGAAGTTCCCCGCTCAAGCCAATGACGTAGGCGGGTCCGACATACCGAGGGGGCGGACCTGATGGGGAACTGCTCTCACTTTGGTAATACATGCATAGACCCGCCCCTTCTCATGTTCCGCATCTGGTCCGCTGAGCGGACCTGATGGGGAACTTTAGAAGGGGCGGGTCTATACATTTAAAATACTGAGAGGGAGTTCCCCATCAGGTCCGCTCAGGCACAACCAATGAAGGACAGCGCTGGACATCGGGATCACCGCGGGACACTGGATTTCACCGCTGGAATGTTTTTTGTTTTTTTTTTAATAAAGGACTTTTTCAAGGTGTTTGTGTGTTTTTTTTAAACATTTTTTTACGCTTTCTTCGTGAAATGGTAGGGGTACAATGTACCCCTTACCAATTCACATAGGGGGGGGGCGGGATCTGGGGGTCCCCTTTGTTAAAGGGGTCTTCCAGATTCCGATAAGCCCCCCGCCCGCAGACCCCCACAACCACCGGGCAAGGGTTGTGGGGATGAGGCCCTTGTCCCCATCAACATGGGGACATCCTCCCCATGTTGAGGGCATGTGACCTGGTACGGTTCAGGAGGGAGGGGGGGCCGCTCTCTCATCCCCCCTTTTCCCCTGCGGCCGGCCAGGTTGCGTGCTCGGATAAGGGGTCTGGTATGGATTTTTAGGGGGACTCCACGCCATTTTTTTTAAAATTTGGGGTGGAGTTCCCCTTAAAATCCATGTCAGATCTGAAGGGCCTGGAATGGATATTTGGGGGAACCCCACGTCAATTTTTTTTTTAATTTGCGGCGGGGTTCCCCTTAATATCCATTCCAGACCTGAAGGGCCTGGTAATTGAATTCTGGGGAACCCCCACGCTTTTTTTTTTTTTTTATCAATGACTTTTGTATGTATTGCCGGGAGCCGACAATTCATTAATAGCCGCGAGTCAGTTTTAAATGACTTTTTTTCTTTCAAAAATGACATTTTTTGCAGGGACAGTTCTAAGCACGGGAAACATGCGCCACTTTACATGCATATCATACACACCCCCCAGGTACGAAATTTAAAGGAATATTTCACTTTTATTTTTTCATTTTAAGCATTATTAAAATCACTGCTCCCGGAAAAACGGCCGTTTTTAAAACTTCTTTTTGCATTGATACATGTCCCCTGGGGCAGGACCCAGGTCCCCAAACACTTTTTAGGACAATAACTTGCATATTAGCCTTTATAATTAACACTTTAGATTTCGAACGTTCGAGTCCATTGTATTTAATAGGGTTCTAAAGTTTACACGAACATTTTGTCTGTTCGCAGGTTCTGGTGCGAACCGAACAGGGGGGTGTTCGGCTCATCCCTGTCCAGTAGGTTACAGTGTCGTGAAAAACATTGTTTTGAGTCTTCTGTTGGTCAAGAGAGGAGCGTTGGAGACTGCGTTTGCCTAAGTGAGTCATTTCTGATTTTTTTTAGTCCTCGCCGCCCAGGGCTGTCAGCTTCCACATCCAATCGACAGCATCTGCATCACATGGTGGACGATTACCCCGGGGCCAAAACAGAGATGGAGAGCTTTCCAGCTGATGGACCATTTGACTTTTATAAAAATGAATCAGTCCTGGATTACCAGCTATGAAGCCCCTGATGCCGATGTCACTGATTGAGTCTTTTTGGGATGTGGAATCTCTGCAGGACTTCGAGGCTGCCTAGCTTTGAGGGCGTTCAGTCATTTCATCTAGGAAGAATGTTTGGGGTATAGGTTTCATGGACACAATTAACACCCAAAGAACAATTTTTCAGTACCTGTTTGACAGGTGCATATCATTACAATTTTTTTTGCCTTCATCAAGAGCACCTCTATAGGGTTATGGTGGGAAGGCGCCACCGACACCCAAAGACCAATTTTTACGCCCCCGTTACTTGAATCCAAAGTCAAAGCGACACCAGCATGTCTCCAAAAAATCTCTAATCTTGTTCCCAGTGCACTACATTGTGGCCTATTTATACACACTGGCTCCCCAGCTGTTGCTGAGCAAAATAAAGGCAGCTTGCAGGGAAAATTTATTTTTTTATTGGCCTATAAATGCAATTTATTGCTGCAGCAGATTCTAGACATGGTATAGATCTTCAACTTTACAGGTAGACTAAGGGGACCCCCCAGGCACTATATTGGAATGAATTTTTAATTTCTTTGCTTTCACTTTAAAAACCAAAAAATCACTGCTCATTTAAAAATGATGTTTTTCCTTGTGACTAAAACCCACCTACGGTCCAGAGCTTGTGGATCTATATGACTCTCATGTTCCTGTTCCCCTTCTAATCTTATATTTTCAGCTTGACTGAGTTAATAGTTAGTTAATTCGGCACTGTGTCGTTTTAACTGACAATTGCATGGTTGTGCGACGTGGCTCCCAAACAAAATTGACGTCCTTTTTTTTCCCACAAATAGAGCTTTCTTTTGGTGGTATTTGATCACCTCTGTGGTTTTTATTTTTTGTGCTATAAACAAAAATAGAGCGTCAATTTTGAAAAAAAAAATGATATTTTTTAATTTTTGCTATAATAAATATCCCCAAAAATATATTAAAAAAAATAAAAAATTTCCTCAGTTTAGGCCGATACGTATTCTTCTACATATTTTTGGTAAAAAAAAAAAAAAAATGCAATAAGCGTTTATTGATGGGTTTGCGCAAAAGTTATAGCGTCTACAAAATAAGGGATAGTTTTATGGCATTTTTATTAATATATATTTTTTTTTAACTAGTAACTGCAACATTATGGAGGACACATCGGGCACTTTTGACACCATTTTGGGACCAATGTAATTTTTACAGCAATCAGTGCTATAAAAATGCACTGATTACTGTAAAAATTACACCGGCAGTGAAGGGGTTAACCTGTAGGGGGCGCTGAAGGGGTTTAGTGTGACCTAGGGAGTGCTTCTAACTGTTAGGGGGCGTGGCTTGCCGTGATACATCACTGATCGCTGTTCCCGATGACAGGGAACATGATCAGTGACAGTGTCACTAGGCAGAACGGGGAGATGTTGTGTTTACACTAACATCTCTCCGCTCTTCAGCTCTGTGACCCGATCGCAGAGACACCGGCGGCGATCAGGTCCGCAGGCCCCGCGAGCGCGACCACGTGGCTCTCAAATTAAAGGGGACGTACCTGTACGCCTATTTGCGCAGCCATGCCATTCTATTGACGTACATACTCGTGCGGTGGTCGGGAACCGTTTAACACTTTTGTAAACTTATGTTCTTTTTCTAAAAATCATTAGAAACGTATTGAATTGAAAAATTATGTTTTTCACAAACTTTTTTTTATTGATACATGTCCCCCAGGGCAGGACCCAGACCCCTATAACCATTGTATGCTCAATTACTTGCATATACGCCTTCAAAATGGGCAAAATGGGTTATTTTTTGACGTTCGTGTTCCATTGACTTTAATGGGGTTCTTTATTCGGGTCCAAACTTTTGCGGTGTTCGAAAGTTCTGGTGCGAACCGAACAGGGGTCCGTTCGGCCCATCCCTAATAATCAGGGCACTGATTATCAGTGCAATCCCAACAGTGCCCACCAGTACTGCCAATCAGTGCCCACCAGTGCTGGTCATTTTTCTCCTGCTCTTTGTTGCAGGTAGATGTGTTTGTTCAAACTAAGTACATGAAAGATTTCCTCACATTAATCTTTCATGTACTTTCATGTACATCTTTCATGAACACAAGCATGTATCTTTATTTACAGAATATTCCAGCAGTACCAACTTCAAGCGGTTGTATGCCCAGAAGAAGAAAAACAAAACTATAAGGCAAAGGCATAATCAGCTAGTGTGCACCGCATACTAGCCGATTATGAAATATTTACCTTAGAACAAAGCTCCCGGTCATCCGGACTTTCAGAGTGCATGCGCTGCTGATGTCAGCGGCTGCATGCAAGGTGAATATCTCCTAAACTGTACAGGTTTAGGAGATATTATTTTACCTATAAGGTAAAAACGTGGTAAAGGGGTAAAAAAAAACTTTCATTGCACAAGGTTTCTGGCTAAATACCCTCATTAGAATGATTTCAGAACAGGCTGTGGGGTAGATTTACTAAAACTGGTTTACTCAGAATCTGGTGCAGTTGTGCATGATAGCCAATCAGGTTTTAACTTCAGCTTGTTCAAAAAAGCTTTGACAATAAAACCTGGAAGCTGATTGGTTTATATGCAGAGCTGCACGCTATTTTGCATGCTCCAGTTCTATTAAATCTACCCTAGTGCATTTGTGTATAAATGATCAACTGCTACAGATTTTCCCTGGTTTGGCTGCTGAGCCTTGTTGTGGATAGAAAAGGGTGGGGTAATGCTCGTACTGGGACTGGTGCTTAGAAGCTCTGGTGAATTCTGCAGCTGAGAACCAGTGGACTTGGGGCTTTTATTACCATCTTTGTCAAATAAAATTGATACATAATGAACTGCTAATGTAATTGAACAAATAATTTATGTGTTTAACCAGTTCGCTCTCGCGCTATAGACAAAAGACATCTACAGTGTGGTGCTCAATTGCCGGGAGGGCGTCCCCGGACATCCTCCTGTTTACTAGTTCCCTGCGTGTCGCCACGGGCGCGCATCGGGGAAAAACTGTGCCCGCCGCGTTACGCGGGTGCTGATGCGTGTGCCTGGTGGCCGCGATGTCCGCCAGGTACCCGCAATCGGCATTTACAGAGCCAGGGACTTGGATCTCTGTGTGTAAACACAGAGATCCATGTCCTGTCAGGGAGAGGAGACCGATGGTGTGTCCCTTGTACATAGTGACACCGATCGGTCACCTCCCCCAGTCACTCCCTTCCCCCCACAGTTAGAATCACTCCCTAGGGAACACATTTAACACCTTGATCGCCCTCTAGTGTTAACCCCTTCCCTGCCAGTTACATTTATACAGTAATCAGTGCATATTTATAGCACTGTTCGCTGTATAAATGTGAATGGTCCCAAAATAGTGTCAAAAGTGTCCGATCTGTCCGCCGCAATATCGCAGTCCTGACAAAAATTGCAGGTAACCGCCATTATTAGTAAAAAAAAAAATCATAAATCTATCCCCTATTTTGTAGGCACTATAACTTTGCTATAACTACCAAAATATGTAGAAGAATACATATCAGCCTAAACTGAGAAAAAAATAATAAAAAATAAATAAATAAAATTGGGATATTTATTATAGCAAAAAGTTAAATATATTGTGTTTTTTTCAAAATTGTCAGTATTTTTTGGTTTATAGCGCAAAAAATAAAAAACGCAGAGGTTATCAAATACCACCAAAAGAAAGCTCTATTTGTGGGAAAATAAGCATGTCAATTTTGTTTGGGAGCTACGTCGCACGACCGCGCAATTGTCATTCAAAGCGTGACAGTGCTGAAAGCTGAAAATTGGCCTGGACAGGAAGGGGGTAAAAATGCCCGGTATTGAAGCGGTTTAAGTTAGCAAGCAAAACATTTTTAAGTCTCTTTAGCTCCCCTCCTGGGACTGTCCTTTACACATGAAACCACAGGTTCAAGAAAGTTTTTAAAGCCAAGTATGCAGTCACTCACTATGACAGATATGCAACATATCTATTAATAATGCCATTATTTTTGCTAGAGAGAGATTCAGGTAACCAGAAGGTAATGGGATTAGGGACCCATAACCAGTATTATCCCCTCCACCAGAAAACGTAAAGTACCAGCATGCTGATAACATACAGGCAATCAAGGCTTTACTCCAGCAATAACCACAGTCATAGTCCCACCTAGAAACTACTCACTCAGATGCATTTCACCACATTGGACTATGTTGTAGAATACCTTTAAGCCTGACATGGTAACACACATCTGAGTGGGTGGTGACTGAAACCTTGATTATCTGTACACCTGTGTGTGGCTGCTTTGCTTTTTCTGCTGATGCGCTTGGAGTGAGGATGGCTCATTTTCAGCCCAGCACCCCAGCTCTGGGGGGTAGTGGGGGTTTATGCCTTGAGCAGAGGATATCTGCATGCCGCCTTAGGTGCTTTTCTGTACTATTGAGTCTGGCAGAAAAAAATAAAGTTTTGCTCCTGCATCTATGTCTCTGTCATCACTACAGGTCCTACTTTTCCATGCTGCCAGGACACTTAAGTTGGTCACAAACTAGAAAGGTTTTTTTTGTTCAACTCGGCGGGCTGAAGTAAAAACACTGAGAGATTGGCATTCTAACACATGATATGTTAGTGTGGTGATCTCCCCTGCTGTGTTTTTGTGTTCTGAAAGGGGGACTTCTCCCCCCACCAAAACACACCAATCAGCACTGGCAACCATTGGTTGCCAGTGCTGATCGGATGCTGGTCAGATACTGGTTTTCCAGCATGCCGGTCTGCATCTATGTTACTGTCATCACTGCTGGTCCTGCTTGTCCATAGCAGGCACTGGCACTGCTGCGAGGACATTTAAGCTGGGTAACAACTAGAAGTTTTTTTCCTTCAGTGGGCTAAAAAAAATAATTGAGAGATTGCTGTACTAACAGAAGAGATGTTAGTGCGACGATCTCCCCTGCTGTGTCTTTGTGTTCGCTCAGTTTTTGGTCTTCAGTCTGCAGAGAGCTGGTGACTGTCAGTCACTGGCTCTCTGCTCTGCCCCTCTAGTGCTTACTGGAGCACTGGGCTGTGGGGGGGGGGAGCTGCTGGCTCAGGCTCTCAGTTGCTTGCTCAGAGACTGAGCCAACTGCTGGTCCAAGCATCTGGGTGGATCCCGACCATATGGTCAGGATCTTTTCAGAGCCTGACCTGGCTATATGATGTCCTCCTATTGGCTGAAACAGGTCACGGGATTGCAGAACTTTTCAGCTCCAATAACTACCTGGAAGGTACTGGTGACATAGCCTTCCTAGGAGGCAGCTGGGATGCACTGACTATATCACCAGAGCCTGTGGAAAAGTGGAAGAACCATCAATGTAAGTTCTTAAATAACATGATTTCATTTTTGAAAAATGTTAGGTGTTTATTAATATTAATCAGAGTTAAAAGGTAGATGCAAGTTTGCTTTTTACTATATAGGGGTGAAGGGTCCACTTAAAAGCAAACCTGTTGCTTTTCTCTGAATGGGCAAAGCACATTTGCTTTAAAGTCTAGTGCTCAGAAGTATTTGCATTTCCAAGACTTTTGAATAAAGATGGACAAAGAACAGTGTAGATGTGCAAAAGCAGTAATTTATAGGGCACTAATAATTGGTGGAGTAATTATATAAATAAAAGGATAGTTTTCTTGTTTCAGATAACATTGTAATGAATTAGAACAATTTCCAATACTAGCAAGCTTGTAAGTATCTTTTTCCAAGAATCTCTTTACCTCAGACAGAAAGTTCTGTCACTGTGTATGTATAGAGAAAAATGTTGTACAAGTCATTAGGGTACATTCGATACAAAATGATTTACAAAGTTTTAGTCTGTTCAGCAATTAGAATCCTTCAGATAATAGAATAGTATTTGTCTGGCTAAAGTCCCAATGGTAACTTTTATCACTTAGGAGCTAATGACAAATAGAAAAGTTATGTCTGAATATTGGCATTAGTAGAAACTTTTCAGGAGATGAGTGGGTCTAGGGCAGAGATCAGATTACTGAACTACCAGGCTATTTCCAAAAAGGAGAGATAACTTATAGCCTTTTCCCAGAAGTAAAAATTGCCAAGTTTTCTAATGAATGAAGTATGGAGTAACTTAAGACAAAGTATTCTAAGTGTTTATTATATTTCAGGAAAGATTAAAGTTCTACAGGGACTAAAGTGATTTTAAATTCTTAACTAATATTTCACTTATATTTTGAATTATTGCTAAGACTTCAGTTGGATTTGAAGCTAAAACACAGTCAAAATATTTTGATAACTAATTTTCTGTCTAAATTATAGGGATGCAACAGTGCAACGGGGGCTAAAAATATAACCCCCAGAGGTGTAAGAGTCTACAATGGATCTTTTAACAGAAATTATTTGAGGCTGTACACATAGCGTGCCACAAATTATTATTTAGGCTTAGTTACGTACTTACCTTGCCATGCTAAAAAAAGTATCATTACGGGTCATGGTCCACAAAGCAAATGGTGCTGTCGTTCTCACATACTCACACAGCACTAAATTGCAGCAGCACGCAAGCAACCTTGACAATAGCAGATGTGGCAATAGATGGGAAAACCATAAACCTACATTTATGACAATATACTGTGGCAATTCAAAGAAAGGTTTTCCAAATCACAGACAATACATAGGGTATAAACTGGCAGCTGTAAGAAAACATAGACACCACCACCCATGGTAAAACCAAACCACTGTTATGTAAATGTACTCCAAAATGATCAATTTACTGCCTCATGACCCTTCACATCTTTGAATTATTGAAATTGGAAATTAATATTGCGCTAGTCTCAAACTAAATAACAAATGTAAAAGGGTAGTGAAGCTGCTACATAAAATGTGACTAGTATTAGATGTATGTGAATAAAAATGTAGCGCTAAAATTGTAGGAGAAACCAAAGAATTGGCCTCAAAAGAAAAGATAAATGTGGGTAAAAAACAACAACAATAAAGTGAGTCCACAAAATGTCCATACACATATCCGTGATAGGAAACAACTGAAGCCACACGTGAAACAATATGGGTCATCACATAACTTCTGAAGGTGAAGAGAGGTAAAATACTCTTACCGGAACAGATGGATCTGCGGGTTAGGCAGATCAAAAAGGCATTGGAAAACTCAGTGGCAGTTCCCTTCTGCTTGTCTGGAGACTGGATCGCACAAATCCCAGATCAAAACTCCCCGGCAGGTTCCCCGACTTGGAAGCAGACTCAGGATTCAGCAACGATCTCCATAATCATCAGATAGAACAGGAAACAGCCTTGAGTCCGGAAGTTCTTTCCGGAATAGCAGTCGCACATAAGGAGAAAGCCTCAACTCAATCAACCGACCATGGAAAAAAGGAATGAAGGAAATGCTCCGATAGTGCAGGTCAATGCAGGTTTATTAAAAAACCGACAAAATAAAAGTGATCACATATGAATATTAAAAAAAAAGCCCTCAAAAAAACCCAAATGATAAATTTAAATGGTCCTTCTTCACCACTTATTCAATCCAGTCTCGGCAGATCAAAGAGATACTTAAGAGACATTGGGGTGTTCTTCGGAGTGATGGACTCCTTGGAGCCGTATTGCCCGAGTGGGCAGGGGTGATCTTTAGAGGAGCCCGGTCCGTTCAGGGTGATATTGCACCCAATATTATAGACCCCCAAAACTTGTTTATTTTTTCCAAAACTGTAAGGGCTATCACCCTTGGCGTAGGTGCAATGTTTGCTTGCACAACATCAGCAGTAGACGTAAGAGTGAGACCTTTCAGTCTACTGTTAAACTGAAGATATACCAAATGAAATGTTTCACCACTTGTGCAACGCAATACATTGTATACCTTTTGACGTGTCCATGCAAGAAACAATACGTTGGACGTACCATTAGGACCTTTACTACTAGGGTGAACGAACACATTTCAAATATTAAAAGTGGGAAAACTAATCACAGTGTTCCGCGTCACTATTTGGAGCACCATGATCGTGACCCTACGGGTACACAATTCTTGGCAATAGACCAGTTCATTTCACATTGGAGGGGAGAATCCCGTATTCGGGGAGTATCCCGCCTTGAAACGCACTGACCCATATTGTTTCATTTGTTTCATGTGTGGCTTCAGATGTTTCCTATCACGGATATGTGTATGGACATTTTGTGGACTCACTTTATTGTTGTTGTTTTTTTGTTTTTTTTCCATAACTTTTTTATTGAGATCAAAAACAGATAAGTGATTACAGTTCAAATCGCACGAACATCATACAAAAAGAAGATATATCGTAGATTACAAATGTCTACAAGTATAACCATGTACCATTGCAGTAAACAGATTGCACATTAATTGGGGTATCCATAAAGCATGATCCCATTTGGCAAGGTGGTGACGTGTCTAACCATTGCTACACATACATGGTCAGCAACCCTGCAATATTTGGTACTATTAATAATATCAGGGTGCCCAATTTCGAGAGCAAAAATGGGAAGAAGGGAGAAAAAAAGAAAAGTAGATATCAAGACTGAGAAGGAGGGGAAAAAGGGAGAAAGAGAGAGAAAAAAAAAAACGGGGAAAAAACTCACAATAAAGCAGGTGAAAAGGAGAGAGAGACAGCCGGGAAGAGGGAAAGGAGAGGGAAGGAGGGATACGGGGACAAGGAGTTTGCATGATACAAGTTGACAGAGTTAGAGTAAGGCGCTCCAACGTCCCTGCTCCCCCGCCCCCCCAGCAAAATCCTTTTGGGTTAAGCCATCGTGAAGTATATATGTATTTACATGAATCATTATTTTGTCTAAGAATTAGCAATTTGAAAGTGATCAGCCGTTTTAACCACTTCGCGCCTAAGGACGTCCATGGACGTCCTTGACTTTCAGCCGGGATATCTGAATGATGCCTGCAGCTACAGGCATCATTCAGATATCGTTTTTTTAGAGCCGGCGATTCTCTGTACCGTAAGAGCTATCATAGTGGCTGTTCCGCCGCTTGATCATTCTTACAGGCGGCGAGAGGGGGATGTCCCCCCCTCCCGCCGCCCTCCGGTGCTTCTACCGACTCACCTGAGCGATCGGTGAGTCGGTGACAGGATCCGCCGGCCCCGGCTTCTTACAATAGAGATTTCCGGCGGACCAGATGGTCGCCGGAGTCTCTATGATCGTTCGGAGGCCGGGCGCGATGTTATGACGTCACGCCCGGCCTCTGCATTCAAAAAAACGGCGCCGCTTCGGCTCGTTTTTTTTATTTTTTTTATTTCAGGCTTCTCAGCCTAGAGGTGAGATGTGGGGTCTTATTGACCCCATATCTCACTGTAAAGAGGACCTGTCATGCTTATTCCTATTACAAGGGATGTTTACATTCCTTGTAATAGGAATAAAAGTGATCATTTTTTTTTCTAACTGTCAAAGTAAAAAGTTAAGTGTAAAATGAACAATAAATAAATAAAAAAATGTAAAGCGCCCCTGTCCCCGGTAGCTCGTACGCAGAAGCGAACGCATACGTAAGTCCCGCCCACATATTAAAACGGTGTTCAGAACACACATGTGAGGTATTGTAGCGAACGTTAGAGCGAGAGCAATAATTCTAGCCCTAGACCTCCTCTGTAACTCAAAACATGTAACCAATAAAAAAATTTAAAGCGTTGCCCATGAGGATTTTTAAGTACCGAAGTTTGGCGCCATTCTACGAGCGTGTACAATTTTGAAGGGTGACATGTTAGGTATCTATTTACTCGGCGTAACTTCATCTTTCACATTATGGAAAAAAATTGGGCTAACTTTAATGTTTTAATATTTTTTAATTCATGAAACCGTTTTGTTTCCCAAAAAAATGCGTTTGAAAAATTATTGCGCAAATACCGTGCGAGATAAAAAGTTGCAATGACCGCCATTGTGTTCTCTAGGGTCTTTGCTAAAAAAACATATATAGTGTTTGGGGGTTATATGTAGTTCTCTAGCAAAAAAAATTGGCTTTTTACATGTAGGAGCGAAGTGTCAGAATTGGCCCGGATGCGAAGTGGTTAAAGTGGGTCCAGCACGCCCATGTCTCCGTAAACTTTTGTATCCGTTCTTGGGAAATGTGGATCAGTTCTTCCATTTCTTCTATTTTGGAAAGTTTGGCAAACCATTCTCTAATAGATGGTGGGGTATTAGATCACCAGTGTATTGGAACACACAATCTCGCCGCATTCACCATGTGCATAGCCAGGGATTTATAGTAAACACTTTTAGATAATGTTGTGTGGTGCAATAAATATTGCGCCGGAGTATAGTTCAAGGTATATGTGGTAACTTGTGAGATGATATCGTGTACCTGTTTCCAGAAAGGCTGGATGGATTTACACTCCCACCAAACGTGGAGCATTGTGCCTTCTGCTTCACCACATCTCCAGCACGTATTAGGTATGGATGATGAGAATTTGTGGAGAAGGGAGGGAGTTCTATACCACCGTGTTTCGATTTTGTAACAGTTTTCTTGAATAGCTACATTTATGGAGCCCTTATGTGCGTATTCATGTATGGTT
Organism: Rana muscosa; assembly: GCA_029206835.1. NCBI lineage: Eukaryota > Metazoa > Chordata > Amphibia > Anura > Ranidae > Rana > Rana muscosa. Next base: position 817,753,141 of record CM055117.1, on the reverse strand, counting down.
TCCCACTCCTCATCGGATAGGGAGATCTGAAGTTCCCTACCCCAAGCGGAACAGGCAGGGTCACTGGTGCTGGTAGGCTCTTCCAGTAACATCAGGTAAATGAGAGATATTAAATGCTGTTGTGGTGTTTTTCTCGTACAAAGGGATTCAAATGGTGTGAGTGATCTTGTCCATGTTGATTGTGGTGCATGTGTGGACAGGAAGTTTCGTATCTGTCTAAACGTCCAGAATGGGAACGTTTTGGTTAAGGAAACAACGCCCAGATAGTCATAAGAGCAGGGGTCACCATTCAAGAAAAAGTGTTGTGCCCTCATATCTTTGTTTGGCCATTCACGACTCAAAAAAGAATTTACGTTACCTGGTGGGAAATCAGGGTTTCCCTTTAACGTGGTCAAGGGGCCCGGAACCGAGGAAAGAACTGTAATTTTTTTTGCCCTAGTGAAGGCCACCAGGGATGGGTGAATAAGTGGATGTGTCAAGGCTTTCGTTGGCCAGTGTTTAGGCGGGAGCCAGGGGAAATTATGGACTGGGAATTGTGTAAAATTGTTTTCTATACATACCCATAACTTTTTATCACTGTGAATATGCCAGTCAGCAATTCTAGTGAGATGGCAAGCCAAATAATATTTATAAAGATCAGGCAATCCTATTCCTGCCTTAGTCTTAGTGCGAGTCAGTCGAGTGTATTTGATACGTGGTGGGGAGTTCTTCCAAATGAATGTTGAACAGGCCTGTCTGTATGTCGTAAAGAAGGCCGTCGGAAGATGTATTGGGATGGTCTGCATTAGGTAGAGAAAACGTGGTAGAATAGTCATTTTAAGCAAGGCCGAGCGTCCAATCCAGGAGACATTTAGGCCTGCCCAATCCTTTAGGTCTGATTTTGTTTTGTTCAAGGCTACGTGGAAGTTGTATTTGTACAGATCTGACAGTTTAGAGGTAATCTGGATGCCCAAGTATGTGATTGCGTCTTTCTTCCAATGGAAGGGAAAGGATTCCTGGCAACGGTCTATGTCCTGTGAGGAGAGCAAGACATTCAGTGCGTGAGACTTTGTATAATTAACTTTAAAGTTTGACAAGAACCCAAAGTGTTCTATATCTTCTAGTAAATTTGGCAGAGTAATAAAAGGGGACCTCAGCGATAACAAAATGTCGTCCGCATAGGCGGCCACCTTAAACTCCCCGCCACCTATCTGGATTCCCTTGATGTCGGAATTCGATCTTAATTTGTTTAGGAAGGGTTCTAAGGTGAGGACATAAATCAGGGGGGACAAGGGGCAACCCTGGCGAGTGCCGTTGCCAATGGTGAAGGCGTTCGGCAGGTGGCCATTAACCCGCACACACGCGGCTGGGTTGGAGTATAATGCCAGGATATGGGACAGCATGCGCGACCGGAGACCTATCACTTTCAAAACTTCACTCATGTAGTCCCAGGCCACTCTGTCGAACGCCCTCTCCGCGTCCAATGACAGAAAGAAACCCGGGGTCTTAGATGATGTCATCCAATGGTGGACATTAAGTGCTCTTATGGTGTTGTCCCTGGCGTCCCTACCTGGGACAAAACCCACCTGATCTAAAGAGATAAGACCGGGAAGAAGAGGTAGCAGTCTGTTGGCTAGGATCTTCGCATATAGTTTTATGTCTACGTTGAGTAGTGAAATCGGCTTATAGTTTGATACTTGCGTGGCATCTTTACCTTCCTTAGGGAGGACCGTTATATGTGCATCTAACATGTGTCCTGTGAATTTATTAGGTGTTGAGAGTGCATTAAAGGTAGAGAGCATCTTAGAAGACAGGACATCCATGAAACATTTGTAGTATTGTAATGAAAGCCCATCAGGTCCTGGGCTCTTGCCCGGTTTCATCTGTTTCATGGTGGTCTGTAATTCCTGTTCGGAAAGAGGGCTTTCCATCTCCTCAGCCTGTTGTTTAGTAATGGCCTGTGGGCCAAATCAGGTTAAAAAACCCACAATATCTTCCTTCCTCGATTCCGGGGGTATTGGCTTTGTGGTTTCTGGACGTAAGTTGTAAAGCCCAGAATAGTAACGTTCAAAACTTTCAGCTATGCCCTCATTAGTCGCGTGCAACGTACCATATCGGTCACGTATGCGGTGAATAGTGAGAGATGCTCTTGAAGCTTGCACTGTCCTTGCTAAGAGCCTTCCACTCTTATTACCGTGCTCGTAGAACACTTTCTGACGGAGCACATATTGGCATTTTGTACGTTTCCCCAGTTCATCTAGCAAGAGAGAGCGGGCGTGTAGTAAGTCCTGTAACGCTTTTTGAGAATGTGAGTGTTTGTGGAGATTTTCTAGGCTATGAATTTTGTCTGTCAGTGTCTGGACCGTTTCCTGGTGTTTCCTTTTGGCATCAGCTGCTAGAGCCAATAGCTCTCCTCGGATCACACATTTGTGGGCCTCCCAAATCGAAGTTGAGGATACGTCAGGTGTGTCATTTTCAGCAAAGTACTGCTAAATGCGCAGCTTAAGTTTAGAGATATTGTCAGGGTCTTTCAACAAAGAAGGGTTTAATCTCCAGGTTTTTGTTCTGCCAACAGTTTCAGGGAAGGTCAAAGTGCAAGAAATCGGATGATGATCTGATAAAAACATCGGCTCTATAGTTGCCTGTGTGAGATAGGTTAAATCTCTCTGGGAAAGAAAGAAATAAACTATTCTAGAGTATTTTTGAAAGGGGGTAGAATAGAATGTGTAATCTCTCTCTAATGGAAACAGTGTGCGCCATGTGTCGTGCAGGGTTAAGTTCTGGAGCTGCAGCTTAATCTGTCGTAGGGCTTGGTATGTCAGTGTGGATGTACCCGAGGAGGTGTCTATGTCAGGGTTTAAAGGTACATTAAATTCCCCTCCTAGAATGATTATTCCCTCTTTAAAAGTAGAAAGCAAGTTGCATACCTTCCTTATAAATGTAACTTGGTGTTCATTTGGACAATAAATGTTGGCCAGGGTTACTGGTTTGGAGGCAAATTTGCCCTTAATGAATAGGAATCTACCCTCTGGGTCTATGAGGGAATCTGTCATACTGAACTGGGCATGTTTTCAAATCAGAATGGACACCCCCTTAGTTTTTGCGGAGGCGTTAGTCGAATTGACTGCTGTCTGGTATAGGTGGTTGGTAAGTTTGGGTACAGAATCTGATCTAAAATGGGTCTCTTGGAGGAAGAGGAACTGGGCTTTATGCTTGGAGAGTGCGGACAAGACCTGTGATCTTTTTTCTGGGATATTTAACCCTTTCACATTGAGCGATACGCATTTCAATGACAGAGGAGATTGTTTTTTAGGGTTATTCTGCATGGTTCACTGAAACAAGGAGCTAATAAAGTTTGGCAAGGCAGATAGCCACAGAGACTCTAAGCCTCCACAGGGGGCCGATTGGAGGGGGAGCAGAGACGTGTCACGCATTCCAAACAAGGGGGAGTGGAGATTGGGACGGGAAAAAAGGGTAGGAAGAGGGGGGAGGAAAGAGAGATAGAAGAAGAGAGGAGAGAGAGAGAGAAAAAAAAGGGGGGTGCAGAAAGAAAAAAAAAGAGAGAAAAGAAAAGGGCTAGAGGTGAGAGATAAAGGAAAAAGGTAAAGTTGCAAGAAGGTAGATACCAGAGGTGAAAATAGTATTTCTATAAAACCTAGAAAAATGAAAGGGTGAATAGAGCCGGCGGGGTAGCTGATACAGTATAAATACTGCAGTTCTGGGGTCGGTAACGTGGGCGAGACCAACATAGTCCCGCTGCCCGAGGACTAAAATGTGCCTATAATCTAGAGATAAGTCCCGGGAACCTGTACCGCAGAATAATAAAGTAGTAAACCAATACTCTAAATTAGATTATGTAAACAGTAAACACATAGTTTTAACACTCTCTTATTACAAAAGTAGAATTTTGAGCAACAGCCCACTACTCATGCGTAAGGTATGAAGTATTTCTAAATAAATTACAAAAACCCCAATCACCATTTCCTCTCATATTTATCTCAATAAGTAATCGACTGTTCAGTGCGCACAATTCCTCAACAAAAAGATGTTAGTTATCTAGTATGAGGTTGAATAATATCTAAGCTTGTTCTCAGAAGAGATAAACTGAAATCTTGCACTGGGCCGTTGCTAAAACAAATTGAGCCTTAAATAAAGTAAGCATATAATCTTAGCATTACCAGCGGGAGTGGGTGTGCGGCCCAAAACTCATTTCGGGGATTGCTGGGCTTTGTGAATTTCAGGGCATAAGTGTGTTAAGATCCCCTAGTAGGGGCACCTAAAGTGTAAAGATTTGATTGAGCCGCAAATTAAAAGTGCCCAACCCACAATAATTAGACATATGCAAAGGTGTATCCTGGACAGTTTTATTCCTGTATAATGCAGAGTATTTCAGTTAGAGTCAGTGCCACACCCCCGACTCCCTCTGCCATAAACAAACATGCTATTCTCAGCAACGTAATAAGCTAACACAAAACTTGCTTAAAGGCTATAACCAGCTTACTAGAGCCGAGTCTTTGGGATCTGGGTCCAAAAGTGAAAGGGAAGAAAAAAAAAAAAAGGGGGGGTGTTAGGGTGACTGTAAACAGTTTTAGGCACCATATGCGTAGAAAGTCTTTATCTTCCGTATACGTATTAAGAGTCATATCTGGTTGCACGATTCAGCTTGATGCTAGACTAGCTAAAATAAGTGTCCAAATGTGGAGTTACTGAGTTTAATGGTCAGCTCTTCCATCTCTCCTCGCTGGGTTTGTTCAGTAGGTAGAGTAAAAAAATAAAAATTAAAAATATTAATAATAATAAAAAAAAATAGTCCAGCAGACCCAGTAGATAACTCCAAAATTTGTCTAGGAGAATCAGGTTGTATGGGTAATGTTAGGTGTGTACAACAGGTACAACAATAGGAGAACAGTCCAGATAACAGTATTAATATCCAAAGAATGATACTTGCATGTTACTGTGTAGTTTAGGATGCTGGTCGATCTCTACGTGGGGTTCCTGCGATTCCAGGGCTTCGCTAGTTCAGGTCCCTGTGCATGGGCAGAGTTTCAGGTGAGATAGGATCCAATCTACTGCGCCTCGAGCGGTGTCTTTGGGCTTTTGGTGATGGATGAGCTGTTACTTGACACCAGGGCTCGTTTGGAAAATAGAAAGCATACCAGTCTGGCAATTCCATTTGAGGCAAATCCAGTTGGTCGCAAAAAGATTGTAGATCCTCCGGCGTGCGTAGCAGCGCAGAGCGACCCCTGACGAATGCTGACAGACCAAATGGAAACTTCCATCTATACTGGATATTGCGGGAGTGGAGAGCATCCAGTAGTGGACGTATTGCAGGTCTTGAAATAGTTTGATGTCAGCACCATTGTACAAAATGCGCCCTCTATCCCTCGTCTTTCTGAGAATCTCCTCTTTAAGTGGGAAGTTCACAACGCAACATATAACATCCCTTGGGGGTTCTGAGTCTCTAGGCGGGGGTCTCAGTGCACGGTGGGCTCTCTCCATTTCAATGGGGGAGTCTGCTGGGCGGCCTAGAAGGTCGTTGAAGATTGAGCATACACCCTGTGGTATGGCTGGCGGTTCAATCACCTCCGGGACTCCCCTTAAGCGTATATTGTGCCTGCGACCCCAGTTATCAAGGTCTTCCACATGGCGATGCAGTTCTAGTAAATGTGGCAGTTGTGTATCATAGGTGCGCTGCACTTGTTTAATGGCCGCGTGTAACTGTGAGACCTGTTCCACATTATCGATTCGGTGGGCTATTGCCTGCACTTCGGATTTAAGGTCCGTAATTGCTGCTGCTAGCGAACTTTTGATGTCTAGGGCTACAGTCTGTAGGTCAGGGAGGCTCACAGGAGGAAGAGGCCGTGCAGTGCCTGTGTCCTCATCATCTGCCTGCATGTCAGAGACGCTGCTCGGGGAGTGTGGGGCAGAGGCCTGTGAGGCCTGTGAAGCCGCGGACTTGCCGGAGTTTCGTGTCCGGAAGATGTCTGGTATGTTGTGGCTGAGCTGCGTGTCCATCTCTTTCCCCATGCGGGGGGTGGATGCATTTCTGTTGGGCTTACCCATGGCTGTTTTTGCGGTATATGATCCGGGAAGAATCGGAATAGTCCTCGATCAGCAGGAGAGCTCCGTTCAGGCAGCCATCTCGGGTCCCGTCCAGGCCACGCCCCACCTATTGTTGTTGTTTTTTACCCACATTTATCTTTTCTTTTGAAGCCAATTCTTTGGTCTCTCCTACAATTTTAGTGCTACATTTTTATTCACATACATCTTTGAATTATTGCTATGGCTATAGTTAAAACTAGGCCTTCAGTTGAATTTGGAGGGTGATCACAGTCAAAATATTTTGTTCTGTGTTAATGGACCTAAATTAGTTGGATGGGATGCAGCAAGAACAAACAGCATAACACCCCACACCAGTGATGTAGGTATCTACAATAGACACCTGTACATAAATAATTTTAGGCATCCCCCATTGGTGGAAAATAAACATAAAAGGGAGAAATAAGAAAGAGACTAGGCTCTCTCAAGGATAATGGGATTTTTGGTTGGAGATGGTATGTCTGTTACTAAGGTGAGCACTCAAACAACAAAATATTTGAGAAAATAGAAATGTATTAAATAGTATCATATTAAAATTCACACAGCCATAATACATGTGGTAGACCGTGAGTTAATGCTTGATGTATGAAATCAGATGCGTGGACATGCAGAGGGGCCAACATATTTCGCAAAATGCTTCTTCAGGGCACCGCATACATCTATGATTTCATCTAAGTTACATAGGACATAAAACATGTCATTAGTATAATAACAAACAAGCAGTTATAGGTTTTAACAATAGTAATAAAAATGGTTTTATGTTATATTAAACACTATATAGTGGCAGCACACGCTGCACATGCTCCCCTGGTCACATCATTGCGCAAGCGTCCATCTGTCATAAGGTACACCACCTATGGCTATATACCCGGTGGAAGAAAGATCCACCAGGATGGCAAGTGGGGGTATTGGATTGTGATGATTGCCAGCATTTTTAAAGTCAGAGTAATCTGTGAATTGAACAAAGTAATTATATTACACTGGATTGAATGGAGTACTTTATATAATATAATAAAATGACTGCTAGTAAAATATTGGAAAACTAGGTGTAGCGGGTATGTACTTTTCAGAGTGTTTAAATCTGGTGGAGACATCAGTGATGACCAGTTCCCTGCGGCCCAGCAGGTGGCACTGTCACTTTGGGCTGGGGTTGAACCGTCACTGCAGTGCCGTACCCTTTGTGACCTCTCGCAGCAGTTGTACGGTGGGGCGGGGAACCCGCTGTGCTTGCTGGGAGAGGGTATAAAGGGGGCGGACATCTTCATCACGAGGTTCGAGTCCCAGGCACCTTCAGCCTGAGGGCTGCTGTTCACGGTCGGTGTCCAGGCAGCCTAGGCCTGGACACTTGGAGTTCGTGTTCCATCCCGGACACCTTCAGTCTGGGGTGAGGTACTCGGTCGTAGGCCTGGGGCCCAGTACCTTCCACTGGGTCCCGCCGGGGAGGGACTGTCCTAGGGTGCCCCGGGTGTTGGGAACCCGAATCCAGAGGAGTAAGGGACTGGAGGAGAGATTCATCCGAAGACCTGGTGCAGCATATTGCCAGTGACGGGTGAACCTCTGGAGACCGCACGGAGGGATGTCTTTCTCGAACAGGGGCCAAGTTCATGGAGGAAGGTGGTTCATGTTCAATGACCGGTGGCAGCGGTCCAACTAGTCAGCTCAGGTCAGTGGCAGAGACCTGCTATTAGGCCTGTGGCAGGGGCCTTAACGGTTCACCCGGTCGGTGGCAGCAACCAATCTCACGGTCGATGGCAGAGACTGTGCGCCAGGCCTATTCGCTTGCAAAGGAATAGGAGAGTTCATTTGTGCCTGGGCCTACTCGTATCCACACCCCTGTCTGTCTGTTACTGAAAGTTCAACTGTTATGTTCACCCTGCAATGGAGAAATAAAAGAGTGTTGGACTTTTAATTGGTGTGGGGCTCTGTTACTGGCAGACACATCTCCACGGAACAAGCGGAAGCTTCGTATGCAGTGAGCAGACCCGGAGGTAATTTAAGTGACTTTGCTCAACCCTCATACACATACAAGGTCAGAGCTTGACGTAATGTTCCTGCACTCTCCTCTCCCAGGTACCCCTAGACCACACCAGCCAACCAGGAGAAGCGGAGAGGGAGAGTGAGGCTCCGCTACATAGGTTATATTATAACTTGTGACATACACTATATGCCAATTATATGTGATTAAATTGGAGTACATCAATTACATTACTGATTATATTGCCCCAATTATATAAAGTGGTAATAAAAGATGAAATGGATATACCATAATGATAGTTCCCACAGTAACTACTTGTATTATAATACAAACAGTGGGAGGTGGAGAAAAGAGATCGAAAGTATGGTGTATGTGGGCTGATTATGGGGTATGGCTAGTATATACTATAATAAACACTATGGGTCAATTAGTCCCCTGAGAGCTAGCCCAGTGTTCAGTATGCTCATAGAGGGACACCTTCAAAGAGAAGCGGTGTCCCAATAATAACATAAATACCAATAATGATCAATATAGGCTATTACATCCTGAAATACCCAAATACCAAAAAAAGCCTTAAATAACCCATATGGTAGATTCCCTTACCTGGCCAGTAAGATAAAAATGTATATCCGTAGATAACGATGGTTATCGTAGTTCATCCGGCAATAATGTGTCGTATACTACACTGATGACATAAAGATGTGTGTGTCGGCGTTGAAGCGGACACTACCATCTTTTATGTCCACGATCCCACCGGAAGTGAAGGGTCAAGTTTGACTCCTGACATCACTTCTGGTCGGGGCGTCCCTGGAGGCGCGTATGCGCACCAGTACCGGACAACGGTCATAGGGTGCAGACGCCGTCAGTCACGCCCTAGTGATGGCGTGGACAGGATGTGAGGAGGGAAGAGGAGGCTCCCTCCTCATCACCAGGGACGTGCAAATAACCCCACCAATGGCAACAGACCACAGGGTGTTCGACGGATGGACACAGAGCAACAGTGCGACACTCATGCAGTAATAGAGACCAGATAGATTAAAGTAGTTAGGTAAATGGCGATCTACAATTTACAAAAACTTTCCTATAATATATAGGCAAAGGAAGGGATACAAGTATAAAAAGTTTAGGACATATATCAAATTATACTGATAATGTCAGCATTGGGTATGAAACACTACCTACAGAAAATAGTAGGCAGACTATATATCCAAGATGGTACTGATGAATACAAAACAAAAGAGAGAGATACAACACATACATAGGTGACATTGATGAAAAAATAATAATAATAATAATGGAAAATAAAAACAATGGAAAAATATAATGAAATAAAAATGAAAATGAAAATAAAAATAAAAATAAAAATAAAATTAGTAAGATAAATACAAGAATAGACTTGAAACATTAATCGGTAATAGCTGGTGGTATCTGAGGATAATAATACTTAATGATACCTGGGGCAGAGGAAAATAACTATGCCCAATAATAAAAAATAGTCAGTGCACATATATGGCAAAGGTACAGGCTCGCTATCTAGTGGTGGAAAACCACCTAACATGGTGTAGATAACAGTCTACGCACCCCAGCCCACATACAATAGATTCATGATAGGGGTAGGGAGATTATGTATATACTGTATCTGTCAGATGGTGTGCCATTTATAACATGAACCAGTGACTATTACAAATGCAGTTTCGAGTTGGGGTATGGGTTAGAAAAGAAATTACAAGAACGGTTTTAATGATCATGCTGTGTTTAACCCTGGTGGATAGGTGGCTCTCTGATTGATAATACCATCTTACCTCTTGCTGGAGGATCTTCTTATTGAAGTCTCGTCCCCTTTATAATTTAGGAATTACTTCTAGTGCAAAAAATGAAATGTATGATGGATCATAACTGTGGTGAAGTCCCACATGTTTGCATATTGGGGTATATAGTAACCCTCCATCTAAGTAATACAGGTGATCTTGTATACGCTTTGCAAATGGACGCTTGGTCTTGCCAATATAAAATGCGCCACAGAGACACGTAGCTAGATAGACAATACCAATTGTGGGGCAATCAGCATACACTTTAGATTTATGAAACCCTCCTCTTGGAAGGGGGCATCGCACACCTTCCTTTATCCATGGACACTGATCACAGTGCCCACATTTGTATGTCCCCTTTCCACCTGTCGGCAGGGGGAAAGTGACTGTGTATAAGGCTATCCCTAATGGACCGGGATCTTCTATATACAATTTCTGGTCTGTGGGTCACATATTTGGAAATTATTGGGTCCTAGGAGAGAAAATGCCAGTTATTCCCAATCAGTTTTCGGAAGACATCCTGATGTGCACTGAAAGTGGTGATAAATCTTGTAGTTGGGTACGTTTCACGGGTCTTAGATTTAAAAATTAGTGACTCGCGTTTGTTTTGTTTGGCCCTCTGATAGGCCTTTTTGAGAACTTTCTTGCTGTACCCCCTAATTTTCAATCTTGAGTACAGTCCTTGGCCTCAAGTTCGAAATCCTCCTCCCTGACACAATTACAGCGCAACCTAAGATATTGGCTAAAGGGGATGCTCCATACAAGGGAGCGAGGGTGGGCGCTTGAGTAATGCAGAATCGTATTTCTGGCTGTCTACTTTCTATAGAGGCTGCTATATATTGTACCATCATTGTTGAGAAAGAGGCGTAAGTCTAAGAAGGGGGTACTGCGGGTATCAGATTGAATCGTGAACTTAAGATTAAATTAATTGTGGGATATAAATATCATGAAATCAGATAGTTCCAAACGACCAGGACATCATCGATATACCTCCGCCACAGTAATATGTGGCGGAGGTATATGGAGGCATCGTCATCTGAAAACAGGGCTCTCTCCCACCCCCCTAGGTACAGGTTGGCATACGATGGGGCACAAGATGTCCCCATTGCAACCCCCTGTACCCAGAGGTAAGTGGAGCCGTTAAACAGGAAAATATTAGTAGTCAGTATATGCTCCAGCAATGTGGTAACAAACTGACATAATTTCCAATTGTTCCTGTCTTGTTCCTTCAAAAACCCAGAGACAACCTCTATGCCATTTTTGTGAGGGATACTTAAGTATAGCGCCTCAATGTCTATAGCTGCCAAGATGGCCCCTGGTGGTACAGTAAGTCCCTAAATCACTTTAAGTAATTCCAAGGTGTCCTTAAGGTATGAGGGTAGGCCCATGACATGGGGGCGTAGCTGACTGTCTACATATTTGCTGGCGGTCTCGGTGTGGCACCCTATTCCTGACACTATGGGGCATCCAGGAGGGTTTTCCATATTCTTGTGGACTTTTGGTATAGAATAAAACATTGGTGTAACCGGCCATTTTATCTCAAGGTATTCAAGTAAGTCCTTGTCAAAAAGGGTCTGCTTGTAATTTCTTTTCTAACCCATACCCCAACACGAAACTGCATTTGTAATAGTCACTAGGTTCATGTTATAAATGGCACACCATCTGACAGATATATACATAATCTCCCTACCCCTATCATGAATCTATTGTATGTGGGCTGGGATGAGTAGACTGTTATCTACACCATGTTAGGTGGTTTTCCACCACTAGATGGCGAGCCTGTACCTTTGCCATATATGTACACTGACTATATTTATTATTGGGCATAGTTATTTTCCTCTGCCCTAAGTATCATTAAGTATTATTATCCTCAGATACCACCAGCTATTACCGATTAATGTCTATTTTGTATTTATCTTACTAATTTTATTTTTATTTTTATTTTCGTTTTTATTTCATTATAATTTTCCAGTTTTTTTTATTTTCCATTATTATTATTATTATTATTATTATTATTTCATCAATGTCACCTATGTATGTGTTGTATCTCTCTCTTGTGTTTTGTATTCATCAGTACCATCTTGGATATATATTCTGCCTACTATTTTCTGTAGGTAGTGTTTCATACCCAATGCTGACATTATCAGTATAATTTGATATATGTCCTAGACTTTTTATACTTGTATCCCTTCCTCTGCCTATGTATTATAGGAAAGTTTTTGTAAATTGTAGATCGCCATTTACCTAACTACATTAATCTATCTGGTCTCTATTACTGTATGAGTGTCGCGCTGTTGCTCTGTGTCCACCCGTCGAACACCCTGTGGTCTGTTGCCATTGGTGGGGTTATTTGTGCATCCCTGGTGATGAGGAGGGAGCCTCCTCTTCCCTCCTCACATCCTGTCCACGCCATCACTAGCGTGTGACTGACGGTGCCTACGCCCTATGACCGTTGTTCGGTACTGGTGCGCATGCACGCCTCCAGGGACGCCTGGACCAGAAGTGATGTCAGGGGTCAAACTTGATCCTTCACTTCTGGTGGGATCGTGGACATAAAAGATGGTGGTGTCGGCTTCAACGCCAACACACACATCTTTATGTCATCAGTGTAGTATACGACACGTTATTGCCGGATGAACTACGATAACCATCGTTATCTACGGATATACATTTTTATCTTACTGGCCAGGTAAGGGAATCTACCATAGGGGTTATTTAAGTTTTTTTTAGATATTGGGTATGTCAGGCTGTAATAGCCTATATTAATCATTATTGGTATTTATGTTATTATTGGGACACCGCTTCTCTTTGAATGTGTCCCTCTATGAGCATACTGAACACTGGGCTAGCTCTCAGGGGACTTATTGACCCATAGTGTTTATTATAGTATATACTAGCCATACCCCATAATCAGCCCACATACACCATACTTTCGATCTCTTTTCTCCACCTCCCACTGTTTGTATTATAATACAATTAGTTACTGTGGGAATTAGCTATCATTATGGTATATCCATTTCATCTTTTATTACCACTTTATATAATTGGGGCAATATAATCAGTAATGTAATTGATGTACTCCACTTTAATCACATATAATTGGCATATAGTGTATGTCACAAGTTATAATATAACCTAGTTTTCCAATATTTTACTAGCAGTCATTTTAATACATTATATAAAGTACCCCATTCAATCTAGAGTAATATAATTACTTAGTTCAATTTATAGATTACTCTGACTTTAAAAATAATGGCAATCATCACGATCCAATACCCCTACTTGCCATCCCGGTGGATCTCGCTTCCACCGGGTATATAGCCATAGGTGGTGTACCTTATGACAGATGGACGCTTGCGCAAGGATGTGCCCTAGCTATCCAGTTTTACAGACCAGGTGAGCATGTGCAGCGTGTGCTGCCACTATATAGTGTTTAATATAACATAAAAAGGTTTTTATTACCATTGTTAAAACCTATAACTGCTTGTTTGTTATTATACTAATGACATGTTTTATGTCCTATGTAACTTAGATGAAATCATAGATGTATGCGGTGCCCTGAAGAAGCATTTTGCGAAACATGTTGGCCCCCCTGCATATCCACACATCTAATTTCATACATCAAGCATCAACTCACAGTCTACCACATGTATTATGGCTGTGTGAATTTTAATATGATACTATTTATTAAATTTCTATTTTCTTAAATATTTCTTTGTTTGAGTGCTCACCTTAGTAACAGACATACCATCTCCAACCAAAAATCCCATTATCCTTGAGAGAGCCTAGTCTCTTTCTTCTTTCTCCCTTTTATTAATCACCAGGGATTGGGAGATCTTTGTCTGTTTCTGGAAACTGTCCAACCAACATATAGATATATAGGTGGAAAAGAAACAGAAAAAGCGTATGTATAGCATTCCACAAATTATTAGGGTGCAGCGATGTGCGTTCCTTTCCAGGCCATGCTCTCTTTGTCACACAACCACACAGCACTACATTGTATTAATACCCAAGCAACCATGACAAGAGCTAATTTGGCAATGCAGGGAAAACAATAAACCATCATTTGTGGCAATATACACAAGGATTTTTTGCAAATCAAAGACATAACACTGGCTATAAGCTGACAGCAGTGAGAATACATGTACATTTGTGGCAGTTCGCAGGCGGAATTCCCCCTTCCTCTGCTTTTGGTAAAGCCATACCACCGCTATGTAAATGGACTCCTAAGCGATTCATTTATTGCCTCAAGATATTGTCTGATATATGCCAAGGTGCGACATTCCTAATGATTACAATTGAAACAAAAATAACACAAACTGGGATTTTTAAGGCACCACATAATAATAATAATAATAATAATAAAACAAATAATTTTATTGAAATTTAGATAAAATAAGAAGGGCTTCCATAAAAAAAGCATGGCTGATAAATATAAAACACAATCTGACTGTTATAATATAAAAATTTGTGACATGTATAATGTTTGGTGGTTATGATTTTTTTACATCATAACCACCAAACATTATGCATTTCACAAATTTTATATGATAACAGTCAGATTGTGTTAGTCCAAAGTCCAAAGTGATCTCAGGTTAATTTTTTTAGCGGTAGCTTGGTGGTCAATCTAAAATGTGAATATATACATCAAGAGACATGCTCATGTAAAAAGAACACTACATATAGATAGCTTGTAGAATGGTAATAATAATTAAAAAAAACTTACATGAGAAGCTATAAAACTAGGAGAATTTATCAGACTGCGAATTAAAATTCAAAGTCCAAAGTTTATCGATAACCCCCACAATAATAAAGAATTACACAAAAGCGACTATATATAGTGTATCCGAAATTATCAGGATGTATCTATATCAATCAAGAGCTTACCCATTTGGAAAGAGGAGGAAAAAAACAAGGAACTACCCACAAATGCTCAAAAAAGTTCCCACAGTGCATGCAAATATTTTCAACCCAATGCTTGGAAATTATATATACAAAATGGTCAATGGCTTACACATTTGAAAAGGCACATGGAACACCAAAGATTTCTCAATGAAATAGGCACTGAAAAGTATAATGATTAATAAAAATATAACACTATATTTTAAATGTATAGAGTGTCCCAAAGTAAAAAAACTATATAAGCAAGCTCAAGGTCCTTCCCCATTAGGAAAGTAAAAAAGAAAACTACCCAAAGGGACTCATGAGAATTCCCATGTTCCACAAAGAAAATGTAATATAAAGGCGTAAAAGTAAGGCACAAAGGGGCCAGTAAATCCCCAACAGGAAGGACAGTGGAACAAATACAAATACATACACAAAGTCAGAATTTGGGAAAATGTTGACCGAGTGTAGAAAATATGCTAGAAGAATATTATTCAATACATCTACTGTATATACTTGAGTATAAGCCGAGTTTTTTAGCACATTTTTTTGTGCTGAAATTGCCCCCCTTGGCTTATACTCGAGTCACCTTTTTGTGCCTGATCTCCCGGAATTTGGGGACCCGCTACTGGTCGACCGTAGGTCCCCTGGACCCCAAACTTGGCACACATGTAGCCCCACTCTTCCTTCACAAGTGTGCAACATTTGTTGTCCAGGGGACCTACAGCCGGGGAGCACCGATATTTCAAAGCCGGGCACCCCTTCCATAGACTCCCATGTTAAACGGTAATTTCTCTGGTAACTTTGGGGACCTGGTACCGGCCATTTCTCCTCTACAAATGTGCAAAGTTTTTTGTCTGGGGGACCTACAGCCGGGGAGCAACAATTTTTCAAACCCGGTCACCCCTTCCATAGACTCCAATGTTAAATGTCAGTCTAGTCATGGACACAGTGAGGCATGGGCACAGTGAGGCATGGGCACAGTGAGGCATGGGCACAGTGAGGCATGGACACAGTGAGGCATGGACACAGTGAGGCATGGACACAGTGAGGCATGGGCACAGTGAGGCATTGGCACATTGAGGCATGGACACAGTGAGGCATGCACATGGACACAGTGAGGCAAAGTGAGGCACAGTGAGGCATGCAGATGGACACCCTAGGCCAGTGATGGCGAACCTTGGCACCCCAGATGTTTTGGAACTACATTTCCCATGATGCTCATGCACTCTGCAGTGTAGTTGAGCATCATGGGAAATGTAGTTCCAAAACATCTGGGGTGCCAAGGTTCGCCATCACTGCCCTAGGCTTATACTCAAGTCAATACGTTTTCCCATTTTTTTGTGGTAAAATTATGTGCCTCGGCTTATATTCGGGTCGGCTTATACTCAAGTATATACGGTAAGTAATACCCAATGTATAATCAGCCTCCTCTCCAATTGTTCAATAATGTTACATCTATGGACATCAGCAGTAACAGCAGCATCAAATCTAACTTAGGCTGGTTTCACACTGGGGCGGCGGGTGCGGTGCCAGTATAGCGCCGCTATTTTAAGCGGTGCTATACCGTCGGAATTGCGGAGGTATTCGGCCACTAGCGGTGCGGTTTTAACCCCCGCTAGCGGCCGAAAAAGGGTTAATACCGCCGGCAATGCGCCTGTGCAGAGGCGCATTGCCGGCGGTATTACCGCGGTTTCCCATTGCTTTCAATGGGAAGGAGCAGTGGAGGAGCGGTAAACACACCGCTCCTCTCACCGCTCCAAAGATGTGGCTAGCAGAACTTTTTTTACCGTCCTGCTAGCGCACCGCTCCAGTGTGAAAGCCCGAGGGCTTTCACACTGGAGAAACAGCAGCCGCTGTTTAGGGACGGTTTGCAGGCGCTATTTTTAGCACAATAGCGCCTGCAAACCGCCCCAGTGTGAAAGGGGCCTAACTAAGAGCGGAATACATAGATTTTTATATAAAAATGGGTGGAGGTAAGACCATGTCACCAACAGCTCCAATCACAAGCCATTCCTAAGGCTTCCTTCTCTTACCAAATGGATAAGATCTTGCATAATATAGATACATCTTATTTATTTAGAATAAATTGTATATTGTATATTTTAACTAGAAGGTTACCAAAAAATTTGTAAAGCGAGAGTCTAAAAATTACAAAAATAGCAGTTTTAGTTGCTTAATGGATTTCATTTTTAATTGGCCTGAATATTCCAAGATCTGATCTGTCGAGAATTGCATGATTTGGGATTCTAAACAACCCTGATTCATGAGTAATGTTATTATCTGTAGACTAGACAATTCTGCATGTTGCCATTCAGGGGTATATAGATCTGCCTAATTTTAATATAGGTTTCCTCATCTATAATTATAGTGACCTGTGAAAAATGTGGACAGTATTTCATGATACACTTTTAATAATTCCAATAAACTGTCACTGAAATGAATAGCAGCACCAATCAGCTTTCTCATATTGATGTATTACTCTACTAAATAAAGCCCATTTGAATTATTAAGTCTTTTAGATTTTCAGATTTATAAAGTCTTCAGGCAATGTTTATGACTTTATTTAGACAATCTAAAATTCAATACCAATTGTAATAGATTTTTTAAAACAAGCAATCACATAAGACAAATATGCCTAGTTTACAATGCATTGTGCATTCTCACTGGACACCTGCATCAACTTTGTCAAGCAGTCATTGAGGTGGATTTACTTAAGACAAATAGACTATGCACTTTGCAAATGCAGTTGCTCCAGAATTTAATAAATGCGATGAAACTTTACTTTGCAAGGAATACCAAATCACATTCCAGGAAAATTTAAAAGAAACAGCATTTGTGCTTGCACATGATTGGATGATGGAAGTCAGCAGAGCTTGGCCCCATTTACTAAGTTCTGGCGCAACCGCACTTGCAAGTGCATAGTCTATTTGCCTTTAGCAAATCAACTTCAATGTTTGTGTTTTTTTGTTCTTCTCTTTTTCCTTTTTTTAAATCTTATTTTATTATGAAAATGTAAGGATACACAAATGGAATTCATCTTTATTACATATAAAACTTAAAACCGATATGCATCAGAAGCTCCTTGAAATAGGTATAGGGCTTAATAATAATGTCTAAGCAGGGCATGATCCACCTCTGCCCATTGGAATGAATGGGCAGCGCTTGCGAAGCACCTGTAAAGTGCTTCAGAAGTTACGCAACACGGGAGCTTTTAACCCCTTCTTTGACCGCTAGCGGGGGTTTAAATCGCCCCACTAGCGGACGAAAAGCGCCACTTAAACAGTGCTAAAGTGTGAAAGCAGCCTTAATACTCTTCTTTAGGATTAATTCTCCCATCCTCATCATGTGACCAAACAATGTAAACATTTTATGTTTTTATTATATTATATGGAAGACAAGGTTTAGTATTTGTTATGATTTATTTAAAGTGTTACTAAACCCAGGAGTAGGGATGAGCCGAACACCCCACAGTTAGGTTCGCACCATAACCTGCTAACGGACCGAAAGTTTGCCGTTAAAGTCTATGGGACTCGAACGTTCAGAATCAAAAGTGCTAATATTAAATGCTAATATGCAAGTTATTGTCCTAAAAAGGGTTTGGGAACCCGGGTCCTGCCCCAAGGGACATGTATCAATGCAAAAAGAAGTTTTAAAAACTGCAGTTTTTTCGGAAGCAGTGATTTTAATGATGCATAAAGTTAAAAAAAAAAAGTGAAATATCGCTTTAAATATCGTACCTGGGGGGTGTCTATAGTATGCCTGTGAAGTACAAATCACACAAAATTGTGTGTCAATGACTCATCCAGTACAGTCAGAAAGGCAGGCGACAGGTGCAATCCAGCAGATGTCACGCTTACCAATTATGTATTTATCCACTTACAGTAGTTACCTGCAACAGGATAGAAACTACTGTATCTAATCCTCTAAATTGTGCAGCATATGAAAAAAAGGGAAAGAACAGAGGTTTCCAAAAGAATTTGTCAAAGAGGAATGGGGATTAAGACTGTAATTTAATTCAATATTTATCCACATATACACAACATAAATACAGAAATACAGAAATACAAAAAAACAAAAAGTACCAATACCTCCAAGGTACTAATAAAATTTGACGCTAGTCTAAAGAGGACAGGTGGCCACCACAGCCAATCAACTCGCACCCACTCACACACTCACATGGGGACAGGTAGGGGACTGGGGCATGTCCGTGGATGTGGTTAAGCTTAACCAATAATCTTCAAACAGAAGTCAAACAATTGACTAAATCATAGATGGAAATCCAAACAGTCCATTAACGTTATTTTCCCAAAGCAGGTAGAATACTTCATAGCAAACAAATCAACAGTGGAGATCTGTGTGGGGGCCACTGCTGAGCACTGCTAGTAAGGACTTGAGTCTTCCACAATGGTGATCAATTGTGGAGTATTGCGGACATCATTTTGGGGAGATAGTTGCTAGATAGCTGGACGCACCCTAAAACGGTGCTACGAAATACAAGTAAACATCCCAAACAGATGGATCGGGGAAATTACTGCTCACCCATCAGATGTCCGTACAGGCAGGCTCACTGCAATCTTCTGATCCTGAATCCCGGCACCAGCACACATCCAGACGTTGGTAGGTGACCAGGTAACGCCTCCGGCCAAAGGATACGTTGTGCAGCTGTCAACTAGTGTCCAGGGCACACGAAGATCAGGTTGTTTGGCTCCGGGGATTGGGAATATTCCTCTGTAAGGAGGCAATTAGTGAGTGAGCACTCAGCATGTAGCGTGGTTTGATCACTGCGTGACCCAGGCAAGTGAAATTTAAAGGAGTAGGTGCCAAGAAATTAAAATCATATAAAGCTTTGGAAAAATTCCCAATATTAGCAGAGTGGATGGCTGGAAGGGTGGCTGGACCTGCCTCACCGCTTGTATGATTACTGCTTACTCGTTTCGATCATTACTGATCTTCATCGGAGCCTGTGAAGTGGCACGTGTTTCCCGTGTTTAGAACTGTCCCTGCACAAACTGACATTTCTAAAGAAAAAAAGTAATTTAAAACTGATTGCGGCTTTAATGTAATGTCTGGTCCCGGCAATATGGATCAAAATCATTGAGAAAAATGGCATGGGTACACCCCAGCCCATTACCAGCCCCTTTGGGTCTTGTATGGATATTAAGGGGAACCCCGCATCCAAATTAAAAAAAGGAAAGGCGTGGGGCCCCCAGGCCCTATATACTCTGAACAGCAGTATACAGGCGGTGCAAACAAGACAGGGACTGTAGGTTTGTTGTTACGTAGAATCTGTTTGTAATTTTGAACTGGTACATTTTTAAAGTGTAGCTCCAGCCAAACAAATCTATTTTTAAGCTTTTTTCGAAAACATAGGGAAGGGTTATCACCCTGTAACATTTGTTTTGCTGTCTGTGCACCTGTTCAGAACATTTCACCTCACTTCCCTTCCCACTGACAATTTTTTTTTGAAAATTTGTTTTTTTTATTGAAACAAGGATTGGTGATAAAGCATCAGTGGAGAGGAGACATGTTTTTCCCATAATAACTCTTACAGCAGGGAATTTCCCTTCCTAGGGGTAGATTTCCTCTCACTTCCTGTTGTCTCCTTCCGTTTGCAAGTAGGAGTCGTTTGTAAGTTGGATGTTTGAAAGTAGGGGCCTGCCGTATATACTCTGCTGAAATTTGCCCCTTAGATGTTGGTGTTGCCACAACACTGTGAGCCCTCACAGTTACTCTTGGTGGGCGCTGGAATGCCCTGCTGTCAACTATTATATCAGGAATTGTAATTACATGCCATTGTTGAACAGTGGTAGGAAAAATTGGGCCTTTGGTGGTGGTGCTGGTGCTACAACACTGTCAGCCCTCACAGTTACTCTTGGTGGGCGCATGAATGGGCCCTACTGTAAATTATTAGATCAAGAATTGTAATTGCATGCCCCTGTTGAAGAGGGGCAGAAAAATTGGGCCTTTGGTGGTGGTGGTGGTGGTGGTGGTGTTGCCACAACACTGTAAGCCCTCACAGTTACTCTTGGTGGGCACAGGAATGGGCCCTACTGTAAATTATTAGATCAAGAATTGTAAATACATGCCCCTGTTGAACAGGGGCAGAAAAATTGGGCCTTAGGCACTGGTGCCACAACACTGCAACCCCTCACAGATACTGTACTTGGAGCACAGCAATGAGCCCTGTTGCAAAGTATTGCATCAAAAATTGTAATTACACGCCCCTGTTAAATGTATACTGTGCCACTAACTCCTGCAGATGCCTGTATTAGAGAACAGCAATGACGGGTATATACAGGTGTATACTGTGCCACTAACTCCTGCAGATGCCTGTATTAGAGAACAGCAATGACGGGTATATACAGGTTTATACTGTTCCACTAACTCCTGCAGATGCCTATATTAGAGAACAGCAATGACGGGTATATACAGGTGTATACTGTGCCACTAACTCCTGCAGATGCATGTATTAGAGAACAGCAATGACTGGTATATACAGGTCTATACTGTGCCACTAACTCCTGCAGATGCCTGTATTAGAGAACAGCAATGACGGGTATATACAGGTGTACACTGTGCCACTAACTCCTGCAGATGCCTGTATTAGAGAACAGCAATGACGGGTATATACAGGTGTACACTGTGCCACTAACTCCTGCAGATGCCTGTATTAGAGAACAGCAATGACTGGTATATACAGGTCTATACTGTGCCACTAACTCCTGCAGATGCCTGTATTAGAGAACAGCAATGACGGGTATATACAGGTGTATACTGTGCCACTAACTCCTGCAGATGCCTGTATTAGAGAACAGCAATGACGGGTATATACAGGTGTATACTGTGCTGGGGCACACAACACCCACTAACTGCTGCAGATGCCTGAGAAAAGAACACACTGTCTCTGCCTGCCTATCTAGCTTAGAGAACAGCAATAAAGTGTAGATCCAGGTGTATACTGTGCTGGAGGCACACAACACCCACTAACTCCTGCAGATGCCTGAGAAAAGAATAGAACATAGAACACACTGTCCCTGCCTATGTATCTCTTTCCCTGCACGCCGGAACACACTGCACAAGGCCGCCGCGCTGCTGGCCTTTTATAGTGTGGGGCATGTACTAAACCCCCCTGAGCTATGATTGGCCACAGGCATCCTGCCTGTGGCCAATAATGGCTCTCCTCGCTGCCGGCGCTGTGATTGGCCAAGCATGTGGGGTCACAGTGAATGCTTGGCCAATCACAGCACCGGGATTGCACTGGGATGACGCAGTGTATTGTGGGCCGTTCGCGTCACTCGAATTTGGCGCGAATGGCCCATAACGTACGATCTTCGGCGAACGATCGAACAGCCGATGTTCGAGTCGAACGTATGTTCGACTCGAACACGAAGCTCATCCCTACTTGATAGCAACAAATACGAGGATCCTTCCGCAGGCTTTGCAGGATCATGGAGGCCATACAGCGTAGGTTTGCTGAGGCATTCGGTCCGGAGTCCTCTGGGTCACTCAGGACGACATGATCCGCAGCCACCTCCTCCCAGCCACGTACAAGTCCATCGGTGTCTTGGGACTGTAATTGATCCCTTGAAGACTGCTGCTGATGCTGAGTGCTAGGCTCCACCTCCATGCTGACACAATCCTCGTCCTCCTCCTCCTCCTCCTCTTCCTGTGTGATAGGCGGGGAAGCAGGAACACTGTCTGGATAAAGGGGGCCTTGAGAGGTAAGGAAGTCCTCCTCTTCCTGCCTCTGTTCTGCCTCAAGTGCCTTGTCCATTATTCCACACAGCGTGTGCTCCAACAGGTGGACAAGAGGGACAGTGTCACTGATGCATGCATTGTCACTGCTCACCCTCCTCGTGGCCTCCAAAAATGGTGCCAGGACAGTGCATGCATCCCTGATCATGACCCACTGGCGTGGCAAAAAACCCCAAGCTCCCCTGACCCTGTCCTGGTGCCATATTGGCACAGATACTCATTGATGGCCCTCTGCTGCATGTGCAGCCGCTGCAGCATGGCCAACGTTGAGTTCCACCTGGTGGGCATGTCACAGATTATGTGATTCTTGGGCAGGTTAAATTCCTTTTTGCAGGTCAGCCAGCCGAGCACTGGCATTATATGACCGGCGGAAATGCACACAGACTTTCCTGGCCTGCCTCAGGACATCCTGTAAGCCCGGGTACCTGCCCAAGAACCGCTGCACCACCAAGTTAAGGATGTGAGCCAAACAGGACACATGGGTCGGGTGTCCCTGTCGAAGGGCGGAGAGGAGGTTGGTGCCATTGTTGGAAACCACCATTCCTGGCTTAAGCTGGCGTGGCGTCAACCACCTCTGAGCCTGCCCCTGCAGAGCTGACAGAATCTCTGCCCCAGTGTGGCTCCTGTCCCCCAAGCACACCAGCTCAAGCACTGCATGGCATCTCTTTGCCTGCATACTTGCATAGCCCCTTAAATGCCTACGGAGCACCGCTGGTTCCGAGGACAAAGCACAAGAAGAGGCCATGGAGGAAGAAGAAGAGGAGGGGGTGGAGGAGAGAGGTGTGTCAGAATAATCAGTAGTAGCATTTTGGAGGCGTGGTGACAGAACAACCTCCAACACTACTGCAGCTTGTCCTGCATCCTTCCCAGCCTTGTTGGAGATGTGCCTCCTCCTCCTCCTCCTCTCTCCTATCAGGCACCCACGTAGAGTCCGTGACCTCATCATCCCCTCCCTCCTCATCACTGTAGAAAACCTGGCAGTATGCTGCAGCTGGGGGAACATGACTGCCAGATTGCTGTCCTTCTTGGGCACCCCGTCTCTCTGGGCTCACATTACTGCCTTCCTCTAGCTGGGTACCATCATCGGAGCCTTCAAAACGCTGGGCATCCTCTTGGAGCATGTACCCAACACTGTGGTCAAACAGTTTGGGGGACTCCTCAGGAGGACATGGTGGGGCTAGGGAAGGCGTGACTGATGCCATTGAGTCGAGGGAAGAGGCCGCTTTGGCAGCTGCTTTGCCAGACAAAGTACCCTGAGCCTGGGTGAGAGAGGATGAGGAGGATGAGGACGGCTTGGTCATCCACTCTACCAAGTCTTCGGCATGTTGCGGCTCAACGCGGCCAGCTGCCGAAAAAAATGACAAGCGTGTCCCACGGCCACGTGCTGATGGGGATGCACCGTGTCCACGACCAGCACTGTTGCCTCTAGACACAGAGCTAGTGATGAGCCGAACACCCCCGGGTTCGGTTCGCACCAGAACCCGCGAACGGACCGAAAGTTCGTACGAACATTAGAACCCTATTAAATACAATGGATGCGAACGTTCGAATTCTAAAGTGCTAATTATAACAACTATTATGCATGTTATTGTCCTAAAAAGGGTTTGGGAACCCGGGTTCTGCACCAGGGGACATGTATCAATGCAAAAAGAAGTTTTAAAAACGGTCGTTTTTTGGGAGCAGTCATTTTAATGATGCATAAAGTGAAAAAAAAAAAGTCAAATATTCCTTTAAATATCGTACCTGGGGGGTGTCTAAAGTATGCCTGTGAAGTGCCACGTGTTTCCCGTGTTTAGAACTGTCCCTGCACAAAATGACACTTCTAAAGGAAAAAAAAGCCATTTAAAACTGCTTGCGGCTTTAATGTAATGTCTGGTCCCGGTAATATGGATGAAAATCTTTAAGAAAAATGGCATAGCTACCCCATGACCCCCCCCCCTACCCCAGCCCATTACCAGCCCCTTTGGGTCTTGTATGGATATTAAGGGGAACCCCGCACATAAAATAAAAAAGGCCCTATATACTCTGAACAGCCGTATACAGGCGGTGCATACAAGACAGGGACTGTAGGTTTGTTCTTATGTAGAATGTGTTTGTAATTTTGAACAGGTACATTGTTGAAGTGTAGCTCCAGCCCAAAAATCTATTTTTAAACTTTTTGGAAAACATAGGTAAGGGTTATCACCCCTGTAACATTTGTTTTGCTGTCTGTGCCCCTGTTCAGAACATTTCACCACACTTTCCGTCCCAATGACAACTGTTTTTGAAATGTGGTGTTTTTCTTGAAACAAGGATTGCTGATAAAGCATCAGTACAGAGGAGACACCTTTCTCCCATATTTATTCTTACAGGAGAGAATTTTCCTTCCTAGTGGTAGATTTCCTCTCACTTCCTGTTGTCTTCTTGCGTTTGCAAGTAGGAGTCGTTTGTAAGTTGGATGTTTGAAAGTAGGGACCTGCCGTATATACTCTGCAGAAATAGGCCCCTTAGTTGTTGGTGTTGGCACAACACTGTAAGCACTCACAGTTACTCTTGGTTGGTGCTGGAACGCCCTGCTGTCAACTATTATATCAGGAATTTTAATTACATATAATTGTTGAACAGTGGTAGTAAAAATTGGGCCTTTGATGGTGGTGCTGGTGCCACAACACTGTAAGCCCTGACAGTTACTCTTGGTGGGTGCAGCAATGGGCCCTGCTGTGAATTATTAGATCAAGAATTGTAATTACATGCCCCTTTTGAACAGGGGCTGAAAAATTGGGCCTTTCGTGGTGGTGGTGGTGGTGGTGGTGTTGCCACAACACTGTAAGCCCTCAGAGTTACTCTTGGTGGGTGCAGCAATGGGCCCTGCTGTGAATTATTAGATCAAGAATTGTAATTGCATGCCCCTGTTGAACAGGGGCTGAAAAATTGGGCCTTAGGCACTGGTGGCACAACACTACAACCCCTCACAGATACTGTACTTGGAGCACAGCAATGAGCCCTGTTGCAAAGTATTGCTTCAAAAATTGTAATGACACGCCCCTGTTAAACAGGGGCTGAAAAATTGGGCCTTAGGCACTGGTGGCACAACACTACAACCCCTCACAGATACTGTACTTGGAGCACAGCAATGAGCCCTGTTGCAAAGTATTGCTTCAAAAATTGTAATGACACGCCCCTGTTAAACAGGGGCTGAAAAATTGGGCCTTAGGCACTGGTGGCACAACACTACAACCCCTCACAGATACTGTACTTGGAGCACAGCAATGAGCCCTGTTGCAAAGTATTGCTTCAAAAATTTTAATGACACGCCCCTTTTAAACAGGGGCTGAAAAATTGGGCCTTAGGCACTGGTGCCACAACACTCCAACACCTCACAGATACTGTACTTGGAGCACAGCAATGAGCCCTATGGCAAATTATTGCTAAAAAAATTGTAATTACACGCCCCTGT
The DNA here is from genome assembly GCA_029206835.1 of Rana muscosa. NCBI lineage: Eukaryota > Metazoa > Chordata > Amphibia > Anura > Ranidae > Rana > Rana muscosa. The sequence continues at coordinate 817,727,202 of CM055117.1, read as the reverse complement.
AAAACAGGGGCTGAAAAATTGGGCCTTAGCCACTGGTGGCGGCACCCATAAACAAAAATGATCTTCCAAGATATCATCATCAATCGTATCATTGAGGACTCGGAGGAGGAGGATAGCCAGTCAACATAACAGCACAGGCACTCAGCATCAGCATCAGTCTTGAAGGGATGTGACATGTTAAAATCAATTAGTCTGTTATATCAGCATCAGGTGTGTGGTAGCTGGTGGTGATCCAAGACTGGTTCATCTTGATGAAAGTCAGTCGATCAACCGAGTCGGTGGACAGGCGCACCCTGTGATCCGTGACAAATCCTCCAGCAGCACTGAATGTGCGTTCCGAAAGAACGCTGGATGCAGGACAGGCCAGTAGCTCAATTGCATACTGTGCAAGCTCTGGCCAGTGATCCATCCTCAAGACCCAGTAAGCCAGAGGATTTTCGGTGGGGAAGGTGTCCAAGTCTGACCTTGCCCCTAGATATTCCTGCACCATGTTTATCAGACGCTGGCGATGGTTGCTGGAACCGATCATACTTTGGGGCTGCGGACTAAAGAATTGTCTGAACGCATCGGTCAGACGGCCACCTTCCCCACCGCTCCTTCTTTGACTGGCCGAAGCCTCAGCAACTCGTTGTCCAGGACCAGGAGTTTGTAACCTCCCAGTCTCTGGGAACGCGTTGCACAGACCTTTCTGCAAGGCCTCCCGGAGTTGTCTCATCCTCTGCTCCCTCTGCGAAGGTAACATAAGGTCCGCAACCTTACCCTTGTACCGTGGATCAAGGAGAGTGGCCAGCCAGTAATGGTCCCTCTCCTTGATCCGAAGAATATGAGGATCCTTCCGCAGACTTTGCAGGATCAGGGAGGCCATGCAGCGTAGGTTTGCTGAGGCATTCGCTCCGGAGTCCTCTGGGTCACTAAGGACGACATGATCCGCAGCCACCTCCTCCCAGCCACGTACAAGTCCACTGGTTTCTTGGGACTGTAAATCATCCCTAAAAGACTGCTGCTGATGATGCTGAGTGCCAGCCTCCACCTCCATGCTGACACAATCCTCCTCCTCCTCCTCCTCCTCTTCCTGTGCGATGGGTGGGACAGAAGGAACACTGTCTGGGTAAAGGGGGCCTTGAGAGGCAAGGAAGTCCTCCTCTTCCTGCCTCTGTTCTGCCTCAAGTGCCCTGTCCATTATTCCACGCAGCGTGTGCTCCAACAGGTGGACAAGAGGTACAGTGTCACTGATGCATGCACTGTCACTGCTCACCATCCTCGTGGCCTCCTCAAATGGTGCCAGGACAGTGCATGCATCCCTGATCATGCCCCACTGGCGTGGAGAAAAAAAACCAAGCTCCCCTGACCCTGTCCTGGTGCCGTAGTCGCACAGGTACTCATTGATGGCCCTCTGCTGCGTGTGCAGCCGCTGCAGCATGGCCAACGTTGAGTTCCACCTGGTGGGCATGTCACATATAAGGCGGTTCTTGGGCAGGTTCAACTCCTTTTGCAGCTCAGCCAGGCGAGCACTGGCATTATAAGATCTGCGGAAATGCACACAGACTTTCCTGGCCTGCCTCAGGACATCCTGTAAGCCCGGGTACCTGCCCAAGAACCGCTGCACCACCAGGTTAAGGACGTGAGCCACACAGGGCACATGGGTCAGTTGTCCCTGTCGGAGGGCGGAGAGGAGGTTGGTGCCATTGTCGCAAACCACCATTCCTGGCTTAAGCTGGCGTGGCGTCAACCACCTCTCGGCCTGGCCCTGCAGAGCAGACAGGACCTCTGCCCCAGTGTGGCTTCTGTCCCCCAAACACACCAGCGCAAGCACGGCATGGCATCTTTTTGCCTGCGTACTTGCGTAGCCCCGTGAACGGCTACGGAGCACCGCTGGTTCATAGGACAAACCACAGGAAGAGGCCATGGAGGAAGAAGAAGAGGAGGGGGTGGAGGAGAGAGGTGTGTCACAACCAGTAGTAGCATTTTGGAGGCATGGCGGTGGAACAACCTCCAACACTACTGCACCTTGTCCTGCATCCTTCCCAGCTGCCAAAAGAGTGACCCAATGGGCCGTGAAAGAAAGGTAACGTCCCTGTCCATGCCTGCTGGACCATGAGTCAGCGGTAATATGCACCTTACCGCTGACCGCCCTGTCCAGCGAGGCCAAGACATTGCCTTCCACATGCCGGTAGAGAGCCGGAATAGCCTTCCGTGAGAAAAAGTGGCGTTTGGGAACCTGCCACTGAGGAACCGCACATTGCACAAACTCACGGAAGGGGGCCGAGTCTACCAATTGAAAAGGCAGCAGTTGAAGCGCTAGCAATTTAGCCAAGCTAGCATTCAACCGCTGGGCATGTGGATGGCTGGGAGTGAACTTCTTTCGACGGTCCAGCAGCTGGGGCAGGGAAATTTGCCTGCTAGAATCGGACGTCGGTGTACTGCTAGCAGAGTGGCCGCAAGTACTTGGCTGTGACACACCTAATTCTACACCTTCATTCCTCTCAGTGCATGTTTCAGAGAGGACTGAAGTTATAGTGAGGTTGGAGATCCCAGCTGATGCGGTGCAAGGAGAGGTCCGCTTTGTTCTTTGGTGTGGTTCTTTGAGGTAGGCTTGCCAACGAGCTGCATGGCAGGTCAACATATGTCTGGTCAGGCATGTGGTACCCAAGCGGCTGATGTTTTGGCCACGCGATATACGCTTGAGACATATGTTGCAAACAGCAGCTGTGCGATCTGATGCACTAGCCTCAAAAAAGGCCCACACCAAGGAACTTTTTGAATGACGGGCAGAGGCAGCGCCCTGCACAGGCGGAGCTCTGCGGTGTGATTCCGTCGGTGTACTGCCCTTACGCTGGCCACCAAAGGGCATCCTGCCTCGTTGGAGATGTGCCTCCTCCTCATCCTCCTCCTCCTCCTCTCTCCTATTAGGCACCCACGTGGAGTCAGTGACCTCATTATCCCCTCCCTCCTCATCACTGGAGCCAATCTGGCAGTATGCTGCAGCTGCTGGAACATGACTGCCAGATTGGTGTCCTTCTTGAGCATCCCCTCTGTCTGCTCTCACGCTACTGCCTTCCTGTAGCTGGGTTTCATCATCAGACCCTTCGAAACGTTGGGCATCCTCCTGGAGCATGTACCCAACACTGTGCTCAAACAGTTCGGGGGACTCCTCAGGAGGAGGACATGGTGGGTCTAGGGAAGGAGTGACTGATGATGAGTCTGACATTGATACCAGGGAAGAGGACGCTTTGGCAGCTGCTTTGCCAGTTCCCTGAGCCTGGGTGAGAGAGGATGAGGAGGAGGAGGAGGGCTTGGTCATCCACTCTACCAAGTCTTCGGCATGATGTGGCTCAACATGTCCAGCTGCCGAAAAGAAGGACAAGCGTGTCCCATGGCCATGTGCTGATGACAATGCACCGCGTCCACGACCAGCACTGTTGCCCCCAGACACAGAGCCTGCTTGCCCTCTTTTATTACCTCCTGACTGTCTGCCTCTCCTTGTTTGCCTTCCAGACATTCTAATAGATGGCCTGCAGGGAGATGGGAAAAAAGCAATAAGGGCTACCTTCAGGTGTCCTTCTCTGTCCCTTTACTTAAGGATTTCTAAATATGGTTGAGGATGATTGCTTTTGCACAGAATAGCACAACGACAATTTCCCTGACTGTCCAAAAAACAAGGATTTCAAAGATGGTTGATGAGGAATGCTTTAGCACACTATAGCACAAGGAGAATTCCCATCACTTTCCTTCTTTGTCACTAGAAACAAGGACTCGCACAGTAAAAGACACTGACACTCTCCCTACCTAGAGTTTTCTGTCCCTAGAAAAAATGTTTTTTTAAAGCACACTATAGCACAAGGAGAATTCCCCTCACTTTCCTTCTTTGTCCCTAGAAACAAGGACTCGCACAGTAAAAGACACTGACACTCTCCCTACCTAGAGTTTTCTGTCCCTAGAAAAAATGTTTTTTTAAAGCACACTATAGCACAAGGAGAATTCCCCTCACTTTCCTTCTTTGTCCCTAGAAACAAGGACTCGCACAGTGAAAGAAACTGACACTCTCCCTACCTAGAGTTTTCTGTCCCTAGAAAAAATGTTTTTTTAAAGCACACTATAGCACAAGGAGAATTCCCCTCACTTTCCTTCTTTGTCCCTAGAAACAAGGACTCGCACAGTGAAAGAAACTGACACTCTCCCTACCTAGAGTTTTCTGTCCCTAGAAAAAATGTTTTTTTAAAGCACACTATAGCACAAGGAGAATTCCCCTCACTTTCCTTCTTTGTCCCTAGAAACAAGGACTCGCACAGTGAAAGAAACTGACACTCTCCCTACCTAGAGTTTTCTGTCCCTAGAAAAAATGTTTTTTTAAAGCACACTATAGCACAAGGAGAATTCCCCTCACTTTCCTTCTTTGTCCCTAGAAACAAGGACTCGCACAGTGAAAGAAACTGACACTCTCCCTACCTAGAGTTTTCTGTCCCTAGAAAAAATGTTTTTTTAAAGCACACTATAGCACAAGGAGAATTCCCCTCACTTTCCTTCTTTGTCCCTAGAAACAAGGACTCGCACAGTGAAAGAAACTGACACTCTCCCTACCTAGAGTTTTCTGTCCCTAGAAAAAATGTTTTTTTAAAGCACACTATAGCACAAGGAGAATTCCCCTCACTTTCCTTCTTTGTCCCTAGAAACAAGGACTGGCACAGTGAAAGAAACTGACACTCTCCCTACCTAGAGTTTTCTGTCCCTAGAAAAAATGTTTTTTTAAAGCACACTATAGCACAAGGAGAATTCCCCTCACTTTCCTTCTTTGTCCCTAGAAACAAGGACTCGCACAGTGAAAGAAACTGACACTCTCCCTACCTAGAGTTTTCTGTCCCTAGAAAAAATGTTTTTTTTAAAGCACACTATAGCACAAGGAGAATTCCCCTCACTTTCCTTCTTTGTCCCTAGAAACAAGGACTCGCACAGTGAAAGAAACTGACACTCTCCCTACCTAGAGTTTTCTGTCCCTAGAAAAAATGTTTTTTTTAAAGCACACTATAGCACAAGGAGAATTCCCCTCACTTTCCTTCTTTGTCCCTAGAAACAAGGACTCGCACAGTGAAAGAAACTGACACTCTCCCTACCTAGAGTTTTCTGTCCCTAGAAATTTTTTTTTTTAAAGCACACTATAGCACAAGGAGAATTCCCCTCACTTTCCTTCTTTGTCCCTAGAAACAAGGACTCGCACAGTGAAAGAAACTGACACTCTCCCTACCTAGAGTTTTCTGTCCCTAGAAAAAATGTTTTTTTAAAGCACACTATAGCACAAGGAGAATTCCCCTCACTTTCCTTCTTTGTCCCTAGAAACAAGGACTCGCACAGTAAAAGACACTGACACTCTCCCTACCTAGAGTTTTCTGTCCCTAGAAAAAATGTTTTTTTAAAGCACACTATAGCACAAGGAGAATTCCCCTCACTTTCCTTCTTTGTCCCTAGAAACAAGGACTCGCACAGTGAAAGAAACTGACACTCTCCCTACCTAGAGTTTTCTGTCCCTAGAAAAAATGTTTTTTTTAAAGCACACTATAGCACAAGGAGAATTCCCCTCACTTTCCTTCTTTGTCCCTAGAAACAAGGACTCGCACAGTGAAAGAAACTGACACTCTCCCTACCTAGAGTTTTCTGTCCCTAGAAAAAATGTTTTTTTAAAGCACACTATAGCACAAGGAGAATTCCCCTCACTTTCCTTCTTTGTCCCTAGAAACAAGGATTCGCACAGTAAAACACACTGACACTCTCCCTACCTATCCTTCTCTTTCCCTAAACTAAAGGAATCCAGGTTAAGCAAGAAAGAAATAAATGTCACTGTCCCTGCCTATGCTTGTCTTTCCCTGCTCCGGAACACACTACACTAGGCCGCCGTGCTGGCGGCCTTTTATAGTGTGGGGCGTGTACTAAACACCCTCAGCAATAATTGGCCACAGGCAGGATTGCTCTCCTCGCTGCCGGCGCTGTGATTGGCCAAGCATGCGGGGTCACAGTGCATGCTTGGCCAATCACAGCGCCTGGATGACACTGCGATGGCGTAGTGCATTGTGGGCCGTTCGCGTCACTCGAATTTGGCGCGAACGGCCCAAATCGTTCGATCTTCGTCGAACGATCGAACAGCCGATGTTCGAGTCGAACGTATGTTCGACTCGAACACGAAGCTCATCCCTACACAGAGCCTGCTTGCCCTCTTTTATTGGCTCGTGTCTGTCTGCCTCTCTTTGTTGTCCTTCCAGACATACTAATGGCCTGCAGGGAGATGTAGCTGCACAAAGCTGGGATGTATATATATACTGATTATACTGTAACTAGCAGAATCAACTGCCTGCCTGTAGTATTATTAGTATGAGAACACCAGCAATTGTCTTCAGTTAGCTTTAGTTGCACACTGTGCAGAGTACACAGCACACTAACTGAAAATACTGCGGCTCCCTGCCTGTGGTATTAGTATGAGAACACCAACAATTGTATTCAGGTAAGCTTTAGGTGCACACGGTGCAAAGGACACTAAATCAAAATACTGCAGCTCCCTGCCTGTATTTGTATGAGAACAACAACAATTGTATTGAGGTAGGCTTTAGGTGCACACTGTGCAAAGGACACTAAAACAAAATACTGCAGCTCCCTGCATGTATTTGTATGAGAACACCAGCAATTGTATTCAGGTAAGCTTTAGGTGCACACTGTGCAAAGGACACTACATCAAAATACTGCAGCTCCCTGCCTGTATTTGTATGAGAACACCAGCAATTGTATTCAGGCAAGCTTTAGGTGCACACTGTGCAACGGACACTATAACAAAATACTGAAGCTCCCTACCTGTATTTGTATGAGAACACCAGCAATTGTATTCAGGTAAGCTTTAGGTGCACACTGTGCAAAGGACACTAAAACAAAATACTACAGCTCCCTGCCTGTATTTGTATGAGAACACCAGCAATTGTATTCAGGTAAGCTTTAGGTGCACACTGTGCAAAGGACACTACATCAAAATACTGCAGCTCCCTGCCTGTATTTGTATGAGAACACCAGCAATTGTATTCAGGCAAGCTTTAGGTGCACACTGTGCAACGGACACTATAACAAAATACTGAAGCTCCCTACCTGTATTTGTATGAGAACACCAGCAATTGTATTCAGGTAAGCTTTAGGTGCACACTGTGCAAAGGACACTAAAAGAAAATACTACAGCTCCCTGCCTGTATTTGTATGAGAACACCAGCAATTGTATTCAGGTAAGCTTTAGGTGCACACTGTGCAAAAGACACTAAATCAAAATACTGCAGCTCCCTGCCTGTATTTGTATGAGAACACCAGCAATTGTATTCAGGCAAGCTTTAGGTGCACACTGTGCAAAGGACACTAAAATAAAATACTGCAGCTCCCTGCCTGTATTTGTATGAGAACACCAGCAATTGTTTTCAGGTAAGCTTTAGGTGCACACTGTGCAAGGGACACTAAAACAAAATACTGCAGCTCCCTGCCTGTATTTGTATGAAAACAACAGCAATTGTATTCAGGTAAGCTTTAGGTGCACACTGTGCAACGGACACTAAAACAAAATACTGCAGCTATCTGCCTGTATTTGTATGAGAACACCAGCAATTGTATTCAGGTAAGCTTTAGGTGCACACTGTGCAAAGGACAAAGTACACTAAGTGAAAATACTGCAGCTAGCACAATCATCTGCCTGCCTGTCAGTATATTATGAAGAGAATAACAGGAACGGATCTAGCTAAACTGAATACAGTGTATAAATATATATACAACACCTTGGATGCATATATATCCTCTACACACTATAACTGAAGCTAACTGACTCGCCTGCCTGCTCTATCTAAATCAAATTAAATGACACTGTCTCTCTCTCTGTCTGTCTTTAACCACCGCCGCAACACACTACACAAGGCCGCCACGCAGGCGGCCTTATATAGTGTGGGGCGTGTACTAAACCCCCTGAGACAAAATTGGCCAAAGCCACCCTGGCTTTTGCCAATTATGGCTCTCCAGTTTTTCCACGCTGTGATTGGCCAAAGCATGCGGGTCATAGTGCATGCTTGGCCAATCATCAGCCAGCAATGCACTGCGATGCCGCAGTGAATTATGGGCCATGACGCGCCGATCAAATTTGGCGTGAACGGCCCATAATGTTCGGAATTCAGCGAATGGCCGAACAGACGATGTTCGAGTCGAACATGGGTTTGACTCGAACTCGAAGCTCATCCCTACCCTGGTGCCTGCATTCACTATATCTGGTCTCCCACAGTACACAGCACATGGAAATACAATAGTTTTAGTAAATATAAACTGCTAAATACCTTTTCTCATCAGCAGTATATAGCAGTCTTGTGACTTCTATCAATGTCTGGTTAAAGTTTGTAGCAGGAGTTATAATTCTGACTGTCCTTTGAGGCTGCAGGACCCCTGACTCTCTGTCTGGACTGTGCTGATTGGCCCTGTGCTGATCACATGCACGTTTCCAAGAAAATAAAAACTCTCTAGCAATACTCACCAAACGCATCAGGAGATAGATTGGAAGAAGGAGAGGATCAGAAAACATAAGATCAAACAGCCTTTTTACACAATGCAGAGGACTGATCCTGTCTTTAAAGTGATTGTAAACAATAACCTTGTAAAACAATACATTCAGTTTAAAATAGAAATTAAAGGCAAAAAAAATATGTATAGATATAAAAACACATTATAAATGCCTTTTTTCTCTTTTTTTTATAAGTGATCACATTTTCTCTGTTCTGAGCTGCATAAGAACTGGAAGGAGGAGAGGCAACAGTACACTAATCTTCCCAGTGAATGGCTGTGCAGGGGAGGCGTGTCAGGACAAGTCTGATCCTTGGAGGAGAGCAGGCTGAGTTCCCAGCATAGCTAAAGAACTGACTACCAGGGCCGCCATCAGGGGGGTACAGGCAGTACACCTGTAAGGGGTCCGGAGGTCCCCAGGGGCCCGGATGGCAACCCCCCTTTTTTTTGTAAGGGGCCCAGAGGTCCCCAGAGACCCGGGGGTCCCCAGGGCCCCGGATGGTAACCCCCCGTTTTTATGTATTTTTTACAAAAAAAAAAAAAAGAATAATTTTTTTTTGTAAGGGGCCCAGAGGTCCCCAGGGCCCCGGATGGCAACCCCCTTTTTTTATTATAAAAATATATATATATATTTTTTATAAAATATATATTTTTAAGGGGCCCAGAGGTCCCCAGAGGCCCGGAGGTCCCCGGGGCCCCGGATGGTAACCCCCTTTTTATGTATTTTTTATAAATAAAAAAAATATATATTTATTTATTTATTTATTTATTTATTTATTTTTTTGTAAGGGGCCCAGAGGTCCCCAGAGGCCCGAAGGTCCCCAGGGCCCCGGATGGCAACCCCCCCCTTTTTTTTGTTCTTTCTTTCTTCTTCAGCACCCAAAGCCCCCCCCGACCTCAACAATTTGCGGCGGCAGCACCCCCCTGCTTCTCATTTCGTGGAACCCCCCCACTTCTCAATTTGCGGGGCTGCCCCCCCCGCTTCTCAATTTCCCCCCCCTGGTTCTCCTCTGCTCCAGGGGGCCCATTCCTGAAGTTGTGTAAGGGGCCCCAAAATTCCTGATGGCGGCCCTGCTGACTACTGTGTGTTTTACTGCTTAGTGTGGTCAGTTTTTAATAGGAAAGCAGAGGGACTGGCAGGGACACCAGGGATTTCACACAAAGGAAGCAATACAAAGAACAGGATATTTATTTTTTTCCTACAAGTACAGCAGGCACATATCAGGAAGATGTAATGTTGGGGTAACAAACACGTTAACATATTTATATCTACTTAATAAAGCACTGTAAAAACAACAAAGGTGTGCAAAGTCAAGTAAAGCAAAACAGATTTTCAGGTGTTGGAGTAGGATCAATGAAAAATGAAATTTGATTGCTTGCTTTGACTTTTCATATTTTGCACATTGCTGTTTGCCTTATCAGTTTAGATGTCCTATCTTGACTTTTAGTTTCCTCCACTCGTAAATGCAGTACTACCTGTTTCTAATTATATAAGCCAAGGATCCCTTTGTACTTAATGAGACTATCAATTATAAACACGTTAGCTTTTGTGTGCTTTCCATTAAACAGACCTGCTGAAATGTAGATACTGTCCTTCACATATTGTCATGATAATCAATATTATCAGAGGAGTGTGGTATTAAATCAAACCATACTTGACCTCATGAGTACAGCTGTCATCACTCCTCAACAACCTGTAATGGATGAGCGATGTCATCTGCAAGGGTAACGTCTGTTATTTAGTGATGGAGTGGAAGAGACAGACTTTTAAATAGACTAGGAAAGACAAAAGCTTTTCATGTTTCCTATTCAATTCATAAGCACTTCAGCATTGTGTTTTGTGGTAAACATACAAGAAATTCATGCCTCGAGCATAATCGTCTCCCTCTAAATCTGTCATTTCTCAGAAGGCTGCTTATCCAGCAGATTGCATGAATAGCTTCAGTCTTATGGCAGTTTTACGGCACAGAGGAAGCTTAGATGTTTTCTGTATGTAGTGAGAAACTCACTATAACTGCTAAATGGCCATAGCCGATATTTTACAGTTACAATTCTCTGCAATTGCACAGTATGGAACTCCAAACACAATAGCAGATGAATAATTTCAACTTTTGTCTCCCAGTAGGGCTGTCAAGCTACAGGCAAAAAGAGAACCTTTCTTTTGTTTATGAGCTGAATAACTAATCAGTACCTTGTCAAAAACACCCATTATAATAGCATTAATGACATTCTATCTGCTGTGTCTGGCTATTGAATTCAAGTTATGTGACAGTATAATTCAAAGTGATTTGAGTAAGTTGCAAATAAATGAGTGGTGACAAGATATGTCAATGTCTTAGATTAAAGAAGATCACACCTTGTCTGCTACTGAGCACAGAAAAAGCAATCACTGTTATGCTATGCTTGATTTGCATGTAGAAAAGTGTGTTCCCAATCTTCAGATTTTTTATTTTTTTTAAGTGCTACAGATGCTTAGAATTCATGTCTTTCACATTTTAAGAAAAGAAAAAGGCAAACAGATAAATAAACAGACAGGTACAAGAATCTTCCATCAAATGTCTAAGTAAGCATCAGAGCCTGTTGTACAAAATAAATAAAGCGCAGGATGATGGATGAATAGCCTTTTTTGATATAAATTCTAAGTGAACCACTTCTCTTAAAATGGTTGCACAAGTTAAAGACCTACTTAGATCTTTGCCTTATGGTAACACTCCAATGTACTGCTCAGTAGCGGGCAAAGGGCAAACAAAGCACCGCAATGCACATAGTATTTTTTGTGTGGCATGTTTAAAAATAAGATGCATTTCCAATTTTTCAGTTCACCTTTTTTTTTTTTTTATTGCAAAAAGAATAACACATTGCAATATCAGCATAACATTAACATCGTAGTATAAAATGATGTCAGTAATTGTAAAACATGACAATGACTATACAATAATAGACATAATAAAAGAGACAATGTGAAAAAGGAATCAAGGGTGTCAGTGATATCTATGTGATTGAGTGGAGAGTAAATCATCAATATCGACATGAGAGTAACGATGGAGATCTGAGTAATTTATGAGGAACCTTCAAAAATTGTGTACAGTAATGATTGAACCAAGGGGACCATTTCTTTTCATGGTAGAGTATAGTATGGTAAAGGGTATGAGATATATTTTTTCTACCTTGATTATGGAGTCTATTAGGAGTTTGGTTTGGGAGAGAGGTATAGATTGAGTTTTCCAGTGTAGGACGATTACTCAATGGATGGCAACACAAAGTGTGTACATTAGTCTCATCTATGGAGCATGGTGACCTTTGCGTTTGGAGAAAATAATAAACAATGAGATGGGGTAAGAGAAAGCTGAGCACCTGCTATTTTGGAGCATTTCCATTTTTTCATATGTTAAGTGCCACTGCTAGCTTATTGAAAATAAATGATCTGCCCTGATGCAGCTCTCTTTGTGTGTGACACTAAACTCTGGTTAACAACATATATTCAAGCATGCATTTTATTAAAGAGGAACTGCAGTCTGCTCACATAATTTGTAATAAAAACATATTTGCCATTCTGAAGCTTTCCTCCAACTACTTTGCATATTATTTTATATATACTTTGATTCTGTATTTGCCAAATATGCTGCAGAAATCTTCCTTCACTAAGTCTGGCTGCAGCCATTTTAACTGTGGGCAGTTGAAGCTGCTGCCTGTTCACTTCCTGGATTTACACAGACATACAGAGGCACACCTCCAGCTTTGCATTCATGCAGCTCTCATTGGCCCTCTTATGACTCACCCCCTCCCTTCCTGGCAAACTCTCACGAGAGTGAGAGAGCAAGCTGTGCATGATGTCATAAACCTAGGCTAATTACCAGACAAGAAACAGGAAGTGTGCTGTATAAGGTACCCAACACTGGCAGAAAAAAAAGATATATTTTACTATCCAAAGTTAAAACAAGGGCAGAATATTTAATAGATGGAAAGTTGAAAAAATTACAGAACGTCCACTTTAATTCAAAAAAAGTTAATTTTATTGCTCTCATCCTCTTCCAAATCTTTAAATTCCTGTTTTTTGCTGCTGTGATCTGACTTCCTGTTAAAGGGTGGCTACATTCCTTCTTCACGTTCCCTCTCTATGTAGGAATGCACAACCCTCTCTTGTTTTTGTTTTGTGACAGACTAGGGAATATGCAATTAGTAGTGGGTGATTAAAAATAAAGGGGGTTCAGGAGCTCACGGAAAACATTACAAGGAGGCAGGAAAACACAGCGAGAAACAATTTAACCACTTAAGCCCCGGACCAATATGCAGCTAAAGGACCAGGCCCCTTTTTGCGATTCGGCACTGCGTCGCTTTAACTGACAATTGCGCGGTTGTGCGACGTGGCTCCCAAACAAAATTGGCGTCCTTTTTTTCCCACAAATATAGCTTTCTTTTGGTGGTATTTGAAACTCTGCGGTTTTTATTTTTTGTGCTATAAACAAAAATAGAGCGACAATTTTGAAAAAAAATCAATATTTTTTACTTTTTGCTATAATAAATATCCCCCAAAATATATTAAAAAAAATATGTTTTCCTCAGTTTAGGTTGATATGTATTCTTCTACATATTTTTGGTAAAAAAATCGCAATCAGCGATTATTGATTGGCTTGCGCAAAAGTTACAGTGTTTACAAGATAGGGGGTTTATGGCATTTTTATAAATGTTTTTTTTTTACTAGAAATGGCGGCGATCTGTGATTTTTTTCGTGACTGCGAGATTATGGCGGACACATAGGACACTTTTGACACATTTTTGGGACCATTGTCATTTTCACAGCGATCAGTGCTATAAAAATGCACTGGTTACTGTGAAAATGACACTGGCAGTGAAGGGGTTAACCTCTAGGTGGCGCTGTAGGGGTTAAGTGTACCCTAAGAAGTGATTCTTACTGTAGGGGGCGTGGCTACACGTTACACGTCACTGAACGTCTGTTCCGATGACAGGGAACAGACGATCATTGACATGCCACGGAGAAGAACGGGGAAAGGTTTGTTTACACTCACCTCTCCCCGTTCTTCAGATCTGTGACCCGATCGCGGGACACCGGCGGCGATCGGGTCCGCGGGTCCCGCGGGCGCGGTCACGGAGCTCAGGACCGGGTCGCAAGCGCCGCTGGCGGCGCGACTCACGGCTGGGCTCATAAAAGGCAACTCTTGGTCTTGGGAAACTAAATAAAAAAATACACGTTAGAGTCTGCTTCGGCTTTTTAGGGCAGCCGCTTTCGAAGGCTCGCTTTAAGGAACTAAGACCGGTGCCCGGAATAACGAACGTTGAAACAGAGCTGTTATCAGATAGCGCTACTCATCCTATTGCGCATGCGCGATGCGCAGCTGAAGTGACGTTGCCTCGCGGCCATCTTGGTACACCCCACAACTCGTCCACAGAGTCGATAATTGGGTTTTCTGGCTTTCAGAACAAGAGGAAATCGTAGCCTCCAGAGGACAAGGATTTTACACTATCTAGTGTCCTCCCTTCCTTCCATGTTCCGTATCGAGTACTGCATGATGGTATATGAGCGTTTTGGCTACCAAAAAAATTGAGGCTCAACATACACTGAAGTTTGGAGTCCTATTGATTATCAATTGAGGCTGTTTGGGGTCCTCCGTCATAGGGGACCATCGCTTTTTGGTAAGCAGGAATTCTTACTGGTGGTGGTGAAAGTCACGAATACAAGAAGATTTGGAATCGTTTTTGTTTTGTTTTCTTTTTTCTTTTTTCATCTAGTATGGACACTTGATCACGGGTGTTTTTTTGTATGGACTTTAGACTTGATTATTTAAGGGTCCTATTCAAGCATGTAATAATATTATTAATTAAGTTTGTATTATTTCATATGTTTTGTTTACACTGTTTAGTTATTGTTCTTCACTGAGCACTTACATAATTTATCACTGTGGTGATTTTGAATTTTTTTTCAATCATTCAGTGGTGGGCTTATGTTTATACTCATAAGTTAGCGCGACTATATATTTTTTCTTAACGTACCTGTACGTTGATGTGCCCAGCCGTGCCATTCTGCCGACGTATATCGGCGTGAGGCGGTCCTTAAGTGGTTAATAAAACACAAATTACAGAGCAGTTAAGTAGAAGATGTGTATGGATTATTCTTGAAGAAAAAGAATATAGCTTAGTGTCACATTAACCACTTGACCTCCGGAAGGTTTACCCCCTTGCCTGACCAGGCCATTTTTTGCGATATGGCACCGTATTACTTTAACTGACAATTGCATTGTGCGACGCTGTACCAAAATAAAATTGATGTCCTTTTTTTCCCACAAATAGAGCTTTCTTTTTGGTGGTATTTGATCACATCTGCATTTTTTTTTGCGCTATAAACAAAAAAAGACTGTCAATTTAAAAATATATATATATATAGATATATATATATATATATATATATATATATATATATATATATATTACTTTCTGCTATAAAACACATCCAATAAAAAAATGTAATTTGTTCATTAATTTAGGCCAATATGTATTCTTCTACATATGTTTGGTAAGCAAAATTCCAATAAGCGTATATTGATTGGTTTGCACAAAAGTTAGAGTGTCTGCAAACTATAGGATATTTGTATTTATTTTTATTTGTTTCACTAGTAATGACAGCGATCAGCGACTTACAGCGGGACTGCAATATTGCAGCCGACAATTTGGACACTAACCTTTTTGGGGACCAGTGACATTATTACAGTGATCAGTCTGCAATATCTCTAGTTGCCATAAGAAATAAGCAGTAACCTTCTCTGCAGTATGTTTTCTAAGGGCTGTATGTGATCCTTGTAAATTTAAATGTCTAGCAGCCATCTTTTGAAAGATACTTGGGACTGAGCATCCAATATAATAAACAATACATTTAGTTCCTAATTTAGACATTTTAATAAAGCATAGCTGTTTCCGCTAAATATATTCCCTTTAATTAAAGAGGAGATGCAGGCTCCTCCATAAAAAATCTAAGTCAGCAGCTACAAATACTGTAGCTGCTGACTTTTAATATTAGGACACTTACCTGTCCTGAATTCAGCGGTGTCTTTACCCGAGCCCATTTTTCGAACGCCTCTTGGGTCCTGCCACTGCCATCTCCACTAAGGAAACTGTCAGTGGAGCCTTGCAGCTTCACAGCCAGTACCCTACTGCACATGCGCAAAACATGCTGTGCTCTATGAATGGGCCAGCTGTGGGGGAAGGAGGAGGGGGCCAAACTTGCAGCTAAGTTTACCGTGGTAAATTTAGCTGGAAATGGAAGCGGGTACCTGTCAAAACCAGGTACCTGCTCCCCCCCAAAAGGTGCCAAATGTGGCAGTGGAGGGGGAGGAGGTAGACAAGCGGAGCTTCCCCTTTTGGGTGGAGCTCTGCTTTAAAAATGAAACCCCCCCAAAAAAACACTCCCCCCCAAAAAAAAAGAAAACATTGTTTTCTAGACAACGGCAAAGAAGAGTGTGTTATAACTTGGCAACTATAGGTATATGTTTTAAAGTTTGTTTAGGATGGTACCTATAGAACACTTAGGGTCCTTTCACAGTCATGATCCACCCCGTGAAGCTCCGCTTGCTCAGCGGGGATCGCTCTGTCAGAGCGCCGCTCTCCCCTATGGGGAATCGGATGACGACGGACCGTAGAGTCCGTTGTCATCCGATCCGCTCCGCCGACGGAAGGAAAAATAGGGTTTTCCTCCGTCACACTTTAGCGGAGCGGATGTCAGCGGACATGTCTCCGCTGACATCCGTGCCTCCATAGGGGTACATGGAGGATCCGTTTCAGGTCAGCCTAAAAAACTGACAGGCTGTCACGTACCTGACGGTGACGAGCCCGGATCTGCAGAGGGAGGCCTCTCTTACGGCTTCCACCGGCGGCCCCTGGTACTGAAGACAGGAGGCACGGAGGTAGAAGGGGTACGAGTGCCTGGCAGGATGGATCAAGGTAGAGTAGAGTCTGAAGACTGGGACGGATCCAGGCACCCAGGAAGTATGGCAGGCTGAACCGGAACCAGGAACACAGCAACTGGACTGGAACTGAAGAGACTGGCTGGACTGGAACCAGGATACAGCAACTGGACTGGAACCAGGAACAAGCAACTGGACTGGAACTGATGAGGCTGACTGGACTGGAACCAGGACACAGCAACTGGAGAGATTGGTCGGACAAGCCGGGTCGGTAGTATTGGCTGACGGCAAGGTACTGGAGGATCAGGCAGAAGATTGGTCAAACAAAGCCGGGGGTCAGAGGCAGGCAGGAAACTGGAAGGGTCAAGGCAAGCCGGGTCGGATACAGGTAAATACACGAATCAGGTCTCTTTGGGTACTACACGCTGTAGAGCAGACAGCAGGGACTGTCTGTCACAGGCATGTTTAAATAGCTCTTCTGGCGCGCTTTGTGGAGCGTGCGCGCGCCCCCGCTAAGCGCGTGCGCGCGCACGTGCTCGCCATCGCGCGCAGCGCGTGCCCGCGCGCGTGGACGTACCCGAGATTCGGAATCAGGAAGTCCAGGAATCCTGTAGCTGACAGGATTTCTATGACATTGCCCCCCCAAGGGGCAGCCTCCGAGTGCCCAGCCGGGTGAACCTTCCAGGGTGAGTCCTTTTGAAAGCCTGTATCAAACTCCTGGCATGGATATTCTCCTCGGGTTCCCATGAGTTTTCCTCGGGTCCGTAGCCCTTCCATTTAATTAGGAATTGGTTCTGGTTATTTCTTCTCCTGAAGTCCATGATAGCTTCTACTTCGAATTCCTGCTCACCGTCAATAATGATCGGATCAGGGTGATCCGGCTTCCGATCTGGAAACGGATTAGAGACTGTGGGTTTTAGGAGAGAGACATGAAAAACTCGATGGTTTCTAAGAGAGTCAGGAAGTTCCAATTCATAAGCTACTTCATTAATTTTCCTCTTAACAGGGAATGGACCTAAAAATTTGGGGCCCAGTTTTTTAGAAGGGCATGCCATTCTTAGGTTTGTGGTAGATAGCCATACTTGGTCGCCGGGTACCAACACTAATTCACCCCGTCTCTTCTTGTCATAAATTGTCTTGTTGCGTTCTTGAGTCTTGGTCATGGTCTCTTGTAAAAGCTGGTTATTGACCGAGAAAAAATTTAACTTTTCCTGGACTGCAGGTACAGGACACTCAGGAAGGGAGTTAGGCAGAAAAGTAGGATGAAAACCATAGTTTGCAAAGAAAGGAGTCTGGCAGGTAGCGGAGTGGATGGAATTGTTATACGCAAACTCGGCCAACGGAAGTAGGGAAACCCAGTTGTCCTGAGCAAAAGAGGAGAAGCATCGCAGGTATTGCTCGAGCGTCTGATTCGTTCTCTCCGTCTGTCCGTTGGTCTGTGGATGGTAAGCAGAGGAAAACGATAATTCGATTTTCAAGGTTTTGCAAAGGGATCTCCAGAATCGAGAGGTAAATTGAACCCCGCGATCGGAAACAATATTGGCTGGTACCCCGTGGAGTCTGACTATTTCTCTGATGAATACCTGTGCGGTTTCAGGAGCGGAGGGAGTCCCTTTCATAGGGATGAAGTGTGCCATCTTGGACAGACGGTCCACAATAACGAAGATGGTGGAATGGTTCTCGGCCGGGGGTAACTCGACAATGAAGTCGATGGACAACATTCTCCAGGGCCTATCTGGAACGGGTAAGGGTTTTAGTAGTCCCCAGGCCTTGGATCTGGAACCCTTGTTTCGGGTACAAGTTGTACAAGAATCTACAAACCTCCTACAGTCTTCACGTACTCGAGGCCACCAGAAGGTGCGCTGTACCAGGTCAGTGGTCTTGGCAACGCCAAAATGCCCGGCCAGGGCGTGGTCGTGGCAGAGTTCTAATGCGGTTACTCTTAGTTTCTCAGGTACGTAGATTCTGTCTTGGTACCACAATAGTCCATCCTTAACCTGCAACTCCGGCTCGGAGAACTGTCTCTGCCCGGTGGAAGCTTGTTTGATTTGAGTGAACAGGTTCTCCTGTAGAAGAAGGAAATTTCCGGGGGCAAGGATGGTATCAGGCGGAGAAGTCTCCTTGGACTTATGGAACATCCGAGACAGGGCGTCAGGCTTAATATTCTTGGCTCCGGGACGATAAGTAACATGAAAAGAGAACCGGGAGAAGAAGAGTGCCCACCTGGCTTGTCGTGGATTCAATCTTCTCGCGGCTTTCAGGTACTCCAGGTTCTTGTGGTCAGTGAATATTAGGATCGGATGAGCCGCGCCCTCCAGCAGGTACCGCCATTCTTCTAGTGCAGACTTGATCGCTAGTAGCTCCCGATCCCCCACGTCGTAGTTCCTCTCTGCTGCAGAAAGCTTGCGGGAGAAGAAGGCTACTGGGTGGAGCAAGGCTTTGACTCCCTGTCTTTGGGACAGTATTGCTCCTACCGCTATTTCGGAGGCGTCTACCTCAAGTACGAATGGTAGTGAGGAGTCTGGGTGTTTCAAGATAGAGGCTGAGGTAAATAGGGCCTTCAGGCGTTCAAAAGCTTCTTGGGCTTCAGGAGACCAGTGAAAACGTGTTCCTTGCTTGGTGAGTTGAGTAATGGGTGCGATAATAGCTGAAAACCCCCTGATGAACTTGCGGTAGAAGTTGGCGAATCCAACGAAACGTTGGATTCCCTTCTTGTCCACCGGTTCTGGCCAGTCCAGGATTGCGGTAATTTTTTGAGGATCCATCTTGATGCCCTCGCTGGAAATGATTAACCCCAGAAATGATATACTCTCTTGCTCGAACTCGCATTTTTCGGCCTTCGCATACAGGCCATGCTGGCGGAGCCGACCCAACACATTTTTGACATGTCTGCGATGAGAATCAAGGGAGGAAGAAAAAATTAAGATATCATCAAGATAAACAATAACAAAGAGGTCTAGGAAGTCCCGTAGAACATCGTTGATAAAATACTGGAAAGTGGCAGGGGCGTTACACAACCCGAATGGCATTACCAAGTACTCAAAATGTCCATACCGGGTACGGAAGGCGGTCTTCCATTCGTCACCTTCTTTGATACGGATCAAGTTGTAGGCTCCGCGGAGGTCAAGTTTGGTAAAGATGGTGGCAGTACCTAGTCTCTGAAATAACTCTGGTACCAGGGGGAGAGGGTAGCGATTTTTTACTGTAATTTTATTCAATTCCCGGTAATCCACACAAGGTCGAAGGGTGTGGTCCTTTTTCTCTACAAAAAAGATGCCTGCGCCCGCTGGGGATGTGGAAGGGCGGATGAACCCTTTTTGCAAGTTCTCATCAACATAATTTTTTAAAGCCCCTTGTTCCACCTCCGTTAAAGGGAAGACTCTACCGAACGGAATCTTTGCTCCAGGAAGTAGGTCGATGGGGCAATCGTAGGCCCGATGGGGTGGTAGAGTCTCTGCCTTTTGTTTACTAAATACGTCAAGAAAGTCGTGGTAAACTTCTGGGATGGATTGACGGGTGCCATCTTCGGTGTCAATGCATAGTAACGAGGCCGGCCCAGGAGGTTTATATGAGCCGCAGGACTGTTGGCAATAGGAAGAAGGAAAGGCAACTATTCCCGTAGTCCAGTTGATAGTGGGATTGTGGGCTTGTAACCAAGGCATACCAAGGATCAAGGGAAACAACGGGGAAGAGATGATGTCCAGACACAAGCATTCTTGGTGGGTTCCAGAGGTGGTAAAGATGGTAGCGGGTATAGGAGTGGTCTCCTGGGTCACAGGTCCGGACTTAATGACGGAACCATCAGCCAGATGGACACGAAGTCCGTGGGTCTTGGTACGAAGGGGAATTTGGTGTTTAATGGCAAAGGCTGAGTCCATAAAGCAGCTGCATGCTCCGGAATCAATAATGGCGGGTACTGGCAAAGTCCTTCCTGGGAGCTGTAATGAAACAGAGAGGGCAAGGTGAGATGTGGTTTTGGCTTGTAGGTTAGTCATGTTAGAAGAAACTGAAAGAAACTTACGAAGCTTCAGGGGACAGGTTCTAACGAAATGTCCGGGGTCCCCGCAGTACAGGCACAGATTATTTATTCGGCGGCGCTGGCGTTCCTCAGGAGCGAGGGATGGACGAAGGAGCCCGAGCTGCATTGGTTCAGGCGTGTCAGATGTGGGAGTTGGAGGTGTAGCAGGAGCCGAGTACAGGTGACTAGGAGCCCGAGGAAGCATCCAGGTTGGGCGGGAGAAGCCAGTGGTCCTCTCAGCCCTCCGTTCCCTCAGACGTCGGTCAATCTGGATGGTTAGATCAATCAACAGGTTGAGTGTCTGTGGTACACCAACTCTAGCTAGCTCGTCCTTCAAGGAATCGGAAAGTCCTAAGCGAAACTGATGGAGGAGGGCGGCATCATTCCAATTGGTATCCGCACTCCACCGCCTGAATTCTGCCACATAGTCCTCCGCTGGTCTGCGTCCTTGTTGAAGGGAACGCAAGGCGGCTTCTGCGGTTACTGAGAGTTGGGGATCTTCGTATAGCTGGGCCAGGGCATCGAAAAAAGCAGCGAGGTTGTTTAGTGATACATCCTTCTGTTCAAAGAGACGGTGGGCCCAGCTCTGAGGGTCTCCAGCGAGCAAAGAGACCACAAAGCCCACCTTGGTGGCCTCTAGAGAAAAGGTACGGGGCTGTAGGGCAAAATACAGTTCACACGAATTCCGGAAGGCCCTAAACTTGCTCCGATCCCCGGAAAATCTTTCGGGTGTAGGAACCTTAGGTTCAGGAGGAAGCATGACCACTGTGGGTGAGGAACTTGTTCCGGCTGTGGAAGCAGAGGCGTGGGGCCCCTCTTGGATGGCAGAGGGATTGGTGAGGACCCGCACTTGTTCTTCCAAGCGGGTGTATCCTTGTTGAAGACTCTTGACTGCTTCAGACAAACCTGCCAGGTGCCGACAGAGTTCCTCCATAGGTGAGGCTCCCTGCCCGGGCTCAGACATGGCTGTCTGCTACTGTCACGTACCTGACGGTGACGAGCCCGGATCTGCAGAGGGAGGCCTCTCTTACGGCTTCCACCGGCGGCCCCTGGTACTGAAGACAGGAGGCACGGAGGTAGAAGGGGTACAAGTGCCTGGCAGGATGGATCAAGGTAGAGTAGAGTCTGAAGACTGGGACGGATCCAGGCACCCAGGAAGTATGGCAGGCTGAACCGGAACCAGGAACACAGCAACTGGACTGGAACTGAAGAGACTGGCTGGACTGGAACCAGGATACAGCAACTGGACTGGAACCAGGAACAAGCAACTGGACTGGAACTGATGAGGCTGACTGGACTGGAACCAGGACACAGCAACTGGAGAGATTGGTCGGACAAGCCGGGTCGGTAGCATTGGCTGACGGCAAGGTACTGGAGGATCAGGCAGAAGATTGGTCAAACAAAGCCGGGGGTCAGAGGCAGACAGGAAACTGGAAGGGTCAAGGCAAGCTGGGTCGGATACAGGTAAATACACGAATCAGGTCTCTTTGGGTACTACACGCTGTAGAGCAGACAGCAGGGACTGTCTGTCACAGGCATGTTTAAATAGCTCTTCTGGCGCGCTTTGTGGAGCGTGCGCGCGCCCCCGCTAAGCGCGTGCGCGCGCACGTGCTCGCCATCGCGCGCGCGCGTGCCCGCGCGCGTGGACGTACCCGAGATTCGGAATCAGGAAGTCCAGGAATCCTGTAGCTGACAGGATTTCTATGACACAGGCGGACCTGAACGGACCTCCGTGTGAAAGAGCCCTTAGGCCTCATGCACACTGGATGTTATTGGACATTTTTACAGCTGCTGTTTTTGGCTTCAGACGTTTTTTTCTACAGTCAATAAACTCCACATCATGTTATCCTATGTGTCCATGCACATAAAAACACTCTAACGTAAAAAAAAAAAAAAACAATGATAAACGTGCAAAAACTGGACTCACCAGTCTTTTTGACGTTTTTCATCCAATGAAAAAAATATAAAAAAAGTTTAAAAACGATAATGTGGAAAAACACAAAAAAACTTTAAAAAACTCACTGCAAGGCTACTGGCGTTTTTTATAATATTATTTTATTGTCCAGTGTGCATGAGGCGTAATACTCCCAGGCTGACTCAAAAGGTAAATTCAGGCATTCCTGTTCACAAGAGGTGCTGATAGTACACCAGATTATCCCTAATTCCCCACCCACAGAATACCATATAAAGGAAGGGAAATACACATTCCGGCTCCATGCACACTGGGCTTAAAAAATGCAGCTTCAGGGCGCATGCGTGGAGGACTCCAAGATAGCCGCTTGAGCCTGGAGCTCCGTTTCACCCCGGCCTAACGGCAAACACTGTACCCGACTACGGCCAGCGGGACGCTACCGGACCACATCACCAGCTGGGGGAAACACCCGGGAACATCTACATGCCCAGGGGCTCGGCCAAACGGGACCTGAGGCTGCGATTTAGCCTGTTCACGGAGCCGCTTGATTCCAAGATGGTGGCCACAGCACACTCCACTGCATATTCCTGTGCTGACATGGAGGAGGATTCCCCTGACAACCCAGCTCACGGCTCCCTACAGATGCCTACGGAGCACACAGTGAGTACCAGGCAAGAAATGGCACCCTCCCCTTCCTCCACGGAGTGACTTATAGGGCACACAATGGAGGACTACCTGCTCTCACCCATGAGGCCTGATGAGGCCTACCCGGCCCCCCCACACCACCCCACGCAGGGCAATTCAGACACCCTCATTAATACAGCGGACCTATTCAATAAACTGTCAGAACTGCTGGACAGGGGGCTAACCACCATAGCAGCCAAAATCACAGGGGACATTAAATGGGACTTTCAAAGATTAGGAGACAGGATGGAGGCTATGGAAAACAAGCTAGAACATACAATAGCCAGGACCAACCAAAACTCTGACCACATACAGGTCTTACAGGAACAACTGGATGATGCCCTGACCAAAATAGACGATCTTGAAAATCGTTCGAGAAGATATAACTTCAGAATAAGGGGGCTCCCTGGTTCGGTTACCGACATAACAGCAGCAGTGCATGATCTCATTAAGGGCCTTATCCCCGACATTTCCTCACATAAAATGGAGTTGGACAGAGCTCACAGAACAGAGCACTGGGACCCCCGAGGAAAGATGGAGCACCTAAAGACATAGTGGTGAAGCCTCATTTTTACACAGTAAAAGAAGATATCATGAAAAGATCTCGCAAGCAAGCGCCTCTCCTATGCCTCAATCATCCAATTCAAATCTTTGCGGATATCTCCCCATCAACCATCCAAAGAAGACGGTCGCTGAAAACACTACCGACAGTCCTTTCTCAGAAATAAATCAAGTATTGGTGGGCATTCCCGTTTGCCCTCAGGATCAGCTTTAAGTCCAAGACATACTCCTTCTCCAACCTCCAGGATGGTGAACAATTGCTCTTGAGACTGAAATTGATAAACCTGGGTCTGCCACAGACCCCACCAAATCCCCACTCGGGAGACACGAAACGACAGACACCCTCCAGTCCAATATCGCCGGTATGGAACAAGTCCAATTTCAAGCGCTCCAAGGAAGGAAGACCCCCGAAACTACAAGAGGACTGTCTTCACACTCATCTATTTTTTCCCTGGTCTGATCAGGCTTGACTCGAAGCTGTTATGCACACTGTGCCTTTCTGAATCGCCACCTTAACCCTACTTCAGTTTGAACTGTTCTTGACTGTTTTTGTCTTGCATACAAACCTCCTTTTTTTTGTTTTTGTTTTTTATGTTCTCAAGAACTCATAGATGCATTATCGAACCTAAGATTCCATATATCTCATACCTGACCCCTTCCGGAATTTCACAAGCAAAGGCCCAAACTCATACTGTAGTGGTAGAACTTAAAGCGGAGCTCCGCCGGAAAAAAAAATATTAAAAGCCAGCAGCTACAGCTACAGCAGCTGCTGGCTTTTAATATTTGGACACTTACCTGTCCTGGAGTCCAGCGACGTCCACAGCAGAGGACGAGCGATCGCTCATCACTCTGCTGCTCCCTCCGCCATCCTCGCTGAGGGAACCAGGAAGTGAAGCCCTGCAGCTTCATGCCCGGTTCTCTACGGCGCATGCGCGAGTCGCGCTGCACCGTTCTGATTCGTCCTCCTGTGTTCTGGGAGCCGAGTGTCTCCCAGAACACTACGGGAAGTCTGGGGGAAGTGACGTCACTCCCGCAGATTCCCGGAGAGAGGACTCCCGGATGTGGGTGAAAATACCTATCTTAGACAGGTATCTTCACCCCCCTCCCCCCTGAAAGGTGTCAATTGTGACACCAGAGGGGGGGAGGGTTCCGATTACCAAAAGTGAAAAATTAGGGTGGAGCTCCACTTTAACTCCAAGAGGCCACAAGAACTTCCATACTATTGACTCTGGGTCTTCTATTTTGTATTTCACCTGAACAACCCTATTTCCACGTCCCCTCCCACCCCCACCCTTACATGCTATGTTACAACGGCATCCCCTCCCCCTCCCATCCCCCCCACTTACCATCACTAGGGTCCAACGTTTACCCTATGCATGATTTGAGTCGTAGCCGGAATTTTTTCTCCTAAAGTTTTTACAATTGTTGATTAAGGTGTGCCTTGACCAGGGTGACACAATGTTGCGCCCCACCTATCCAATGGTTTTGGTTTTACCGAGACCATTCGATGGGACTTCAACCTCTCTAGTAGAGGCTGATTCTACTGCATACTATATGGACAGCAAGTTGGTGTACTACTTCTGTCCGCCTAAACCTCTAGAAGCCTCTCCCTCTCTTCTCCTGTCTCTTCTCCTTTTCCTTTCATCTACTAATCTTATCTTCTCTTCCCGTCTTGCCAGACTCCAGGATCCATCTGCTCCCACTACTCAGACCAGGGAAAGCAATTCTCACTAGAACGGGTACCTGATGAGCACCACAAAAGTCTCTAGGTAGGTGACATGGTAATGACAGAGGGCCTTCTACCCCTGCTCTATAGCTGATCACTATATACCCTCCCCTCCCCTGTGGGTTGCATCACACAACACGCAGGGGATGAACTCCCCAGTCAAGAGATGCAAAATCTTACAGTATATGAATTCCAAAAAATGTATGTAGTACTACTCCAGGAGAACCATTTTCCAAGGCGGTATTGATCCTTCATTCCTCCACGCCAGATTCCCGGTGTTTTTCTTAGCTAACACTGAGGACAAAACCAAAGGAGTGGCAATCCTAATATCCATGAACTGTAAGCTTACACCACAATTAGAACACAGGGACCCAGAGGGCAGGTTCATTCTCTTAAAAGGTACAATAGACAACCAACTATACTCGTTCGTCTCCTATTACGCACCCAGTCAGGGCCAAGCAAAGTTCTTCCAGGCTATGCTTAAAAAACTGGCCCCTATGGTGGGTGGGACTGTCATATATGGGGGGGACTCAAACACAGCCCTCGATCAGGGACTTGATAAAACCAGACCCCCAGGCTCTCAGCTCATTCGCCCACCTAAGCGAACCATTAAAATTGCCAAATTGATTCACCAGCACAGTCTAACAGATGTGTGTAGGGAACTAAACCCGAACAAATGGGACTACACACACTATTCCCACCCACATCAATCGTATGGTAGGATTGACCATATCTTTATATCTATGGCCAACACCCCAGATATGGTCAAGTCAACCATAAGAGACACGGCATGGTCTGACTACTCCATGGCTCTCCTCTCTCTAAAAAGAAGTTCCAACCGACCTAACCTCTTGCAATGGTGACTAAACAAATCCCTACTTAGCGACCCAGCCAGAGCCACAGAAACTGAAAAAGCCATTAAAGAATATTTTCAGTTAAACTCGTCTGCAGAGGTATCGGCTGAAACCCTCTGGGCAGTTCATAAGGCCACCATCCGTGACAAACTGATCCAACTGTCCACCCAGGTGAAAAAAGAACACATGATTGACATAGAAAGACTAGAAACGGAATTCAAGCGCCTGTGAAAACTTTACAAGTGCCTGTGAAAACTTTACAAGTGAGACCCCAAACAAGTCCCCATAGCCACTCTAGACGAGACACGCCTATCCCTAAATCTTGCTCTCACATCTAAAGCTGAAAAACACATCCGATTGAGCGGAGCTAAATTCTACCACCAGAGGGACACAATAGGCTCGATGTTAGCGGCCAA
This sequence comes from Rana muscosa, assembly GCA_029206835.1. Classification (NCBI taxonomy): domain Eukaryota; kingdom Metazoa; phylum Chordata; class Amphibia; order Anura; family Ranidae; genus Rana; species Rana muscosa. Next base: position 817,700,568 of record CM055117.1, on the reverse strand, counting down.
ATTGACACCCCAACCAAGACAAACACACCTACCCAAAATCTGAGTCACGGGTCATCACCACACGACCAACCCACACTGTTTCTATGAGAAATTATACAGCGCAGGAGACAAGGATGACTAATCCTCTATGACATCCTTATTGGACTCAATACCAATCGCGAAGTTAGAATCTAGACACCGAGACATTTTAGCATCCCCTTTCACAGAAGAGGAAGTGCTAGATGTTATCAAACGTCTAAAGAGAGGCTCCGCCCCTGGCCCGGATGGATTTTCCATACCATATTATAAATCGTTTGCACAAACACTAGCTCTGCCCCTTAAGCCCCGTACACACGATCGGATAACCTATGGATTTTCGTCCGATGGATTTGTCCATCGGAAATCCGATGAAACTGTTTTTCATCAGTCTTGGCCACACACCATCAGTCAAAAAACCGACCGTTCCAAACGCGGTGACGTAAAACACTCCGATGAGCCGAGAAAAATTAAGTTTAATGCTTTTGAGCATGCGTCGACTTGATTCTAAGCATGCGTGGGTTTTTTAACCGATGGACTTGCCCATAGACGATCGGAAATTCCCATCGGTTTTTTATCCATCGGAAAATTTTAAAACAAGTTCTATTTTTTACAACCGATGGAAAAAAGACCGATGGGTACCATACATGATCGGTTGGTTTGATGAAAACCATCCATCGGACGGTTTTCATCAGTCAAACCGATCGTGTGTACGGGGCTTTACTTGCTTCTTTAACGCTAAGACAAACGGTGAACCCCTAGATCAGTGTTTCTCAACTCCAGTCCTCAAGGCGCACCAACAGGTCATGTTTTTGGGATTTCCATTGATTTTCACAGGTGATTTGAGCAGTTTCACTGCCTTAGTAATTATCACAGCTGTTTTATCTGCAGGAAATCCCAAAAACATGACCTGTTGGTGCGCCTTGAGGACTGGAGTTGAGAAACACTGCCCTAGATAGACAACTTAATTCGGCCTACATATCTGTAATTCCCAAACCCCACAAGGACCAAGGAGAGGTGGGAAACTACCGGCCCATATCTTTAATAAACAACAATATGAAAATTTAACAAAAATCTTTGCGGATCGTATGGCCTTCTTTATAGGTCTATACATCCACAAGGACCAAGTGGGATTTATCCCAGGCAGACAGGGCCCTGACCAAATTCGCAGAGCAATTGATATCATTTAAGTGCAAAAAATTATCGCGCCCAATATAAATGAAAAAGAATAATAAATTATTCTAATGTGAAATAATTGAAAATAAATAAAATAAGCAAAACTCATAGAATAAACATCCACTGTAGTGTCTTAGTCCACAACCACCCTAAGTGAGACTCAGGGTGAAGTAGGAATCAAGGAAATCAGTGATTATTATAAGGTAACCATAAAGTCACAATGGAGTGACGTACAGTAATGTAATAAAAAAGTCCCTTAAAAAACGTATTAACAACACCAAAAAATAAAAAATAAAAAGATTCAGAAAAGAGAAAAACAAAAAAAGAGGGGGGGGGGGTGTTGGAAGGCAAAAAACTTGTCCAATATAATCAATGTTTCACAGAGGAGAAATGGAGGGCTCGTCTAAAGATGTTGAAGACAGAAGAAATATCCCAGGAAAGTCCACACAGACCAAGAGGAATAATCACATCCACCACGGTGAGAATGGTTAGAAGATGGTTACTTTACCAGAAGTGTTGGACCTCCTCTGTGGCAAGGTCTAAAGAGCCTGCAGATATCACCCTCTGCGGGGTACAGATGATGGTTCCAGAAATCCAAAAGATGTCACCAAACCGTAATCCTGGTACTAGCTCCTAGTACACACTGTCACGTCAGCTAACACGAAGCAGGCCTCCAAGATCGAATGCAGGCACATGAAGGAAAGAGAAGGGGACTCGAGTAGTGTATTACCTCCAGAAACGTTTATTCCAAACTCGCGAGGCATACAAATTACAAAGTAAAAATTTAAAAAAAGCCGGCATAAAATAATAGTAGCGTTCGCCCGTGCTGGCGGGGTCACGTGGTAGTGACGTCAGTGCGTTGCACCGCCCTGACTAGTTTTGTTTCCTGTAAACGTTCTCAAAGGGCACGGGCGATGCACTGAAACGTCACTCTATATATACGTAAGAGGCGCATCCACGCCTCATTTTCGTATCAACACCATTGAAGGTGAAATGATGAAGCGCAATCACGCCTCGTTTTCAGAACAGTTGCCATAACAATGAAGTGACGGCAAGCATCCCATAAGATTCATCATTACAAACAAAATAACAGCGAAGACCGCGCCGGCCACATAAATGTTAGGCGACGCTAGTACATACAGCTGAAACTAAAAATCCCTTTTTGCATACATCCTAAGAATCAACATTGCATGACATAACTTCAATATGTTCGCCCAAATGTTACAGACATCCCATTAACCAGGGGAAAATAATATATCGCAGCTGTCTGCATTCATCATAGCGAACATAGAGATGACCCTAAAAAATATTATGAATTGGGCTGGAAATGGTAGTGCATACTGATAGTATAATAAATACCCAAATCCACTTCTAAGCTACATTAATTGAACTAGAATTATATTTAATTCAATACAAAAATGTATGACCATATGCCACATTATAATTGGAGGCAATCAATTAAAAAAGGGGAAGCCACTTAATAAAAAGGGGTACTAAAAGAATGGAGAAAATCAAGAGTTGTCTATAAACGCATTAATTTCAATGTCAACATTCAATCCAAGAGGTCTGAGACATTTTAACTTATATATCCAACTCATTTCGAGTTTGGATATTGCTCTCCTCTTAGGACCCCCCCTCCAGTGGCTCTTCAACTTGTCTATAGCCACGAAGGATGTCCCTCTAGGGTCCCTATTGTGGACTTCCCTGTAGTGTCTAGAAACGGAATGTCCCTTGAAACCTCTTCTAATGTTTCCAATGTGTTCGTTAAGCCTAACATGAAAGGCCCGACCTGTCCTTCCTATATATTGTAATCCACATGGGCAGGTGAGGAGATATACTACATGAGTGGTAGAACACGTAATAAACGTTTTAATATTGAACTCCTGGGAGGTACTATTGGAGACAAAATTGAGGGTTTTGCGTTCCTTAATGCAATTGATACTGCAGACAGGGCATCGTTTACATTTATGGTAGCCCACCAGATTTTGAAAAAACATAGGTTTATTAACAGGAGGGTCACATACATTTGGAGCCAATGAGTCTCTCAAAGAGGGTACACCCCTAAAAACCACCTGCGGGCGGTCGGGTAATATGGGTCCCAACACCACATCATCCTTGATAATGTGCCAATGTTTATAGATCAATTTCTTCACCAGATAATGCTGATTAGAGAAACCTGTGATAAATGGCACAATCAAGGAATTCTTACCTCCATTGGCCACTTTATCACTCAAAAGTTGTTCCCTATCAAGATGTTCCACTTCCAGGGACCTATGTTCGAGGTCACTAGCAGAATATCCTTTCTCAAGGAATCGCCTAGTCAGGATATCGGCCTGTTCTCGATAGTCGCTAAGTTTCGTACAATTGTGCCTTAAGCGCACATATTGGCTTTTGGGGACAGCATTAAGCCATGATTGGTGATGGCAGCTGTCTTGGGGTATAAAAGCGTTCCTATCCGTAGTTTTAAAGTACGTGGAAGTAATAAAACGTCCCTCCTCCACTTTAATCTGGAGGTCCAAGAAATGTATTGAATTCTGGTCTGCTTCATATTTAAATTCAATACCCCTCTCATGTTGAGAGACTCCATAAAGGAATCAAGGGACTCCCTAGAACCCCTCCATAGGAGGAGGACGTCATCAATGTATCTAGCCCATAGGGCCAATTGGGGCCTATCGACAGCATAGATGACGTCCTCCTCCCACTTCCCCATAAAGAGGTTAGCCAGGCTTGGGGCGAATTTAGCCCCCATGGCCACTCCCCTATGCTGTAAGAAAAACTTGTTGCTGAACCAAAAAAAATTGTGAGTGGTTGCAAATATTAAAAGTTCCAAAATAAACTTCCTATGTTTCCTTGGTAATCCTGAATCTCTATCCAGAAAGTGTTTAACAGAGGAGATTCCCCATTCATGGGGTATGACTGTATATAAGGATGTCACATCAGAGGTGACCATCCATAAATCATCCTCATACGGAATTTCACCCAACATATTGATAACCTGTTTACTGTCCCTAAGGTACGCCGGCAATGACTTAACCAAGGGCTGTAGATACCCGTCAATGTACTTGCCTGCTCTAGAAGTGATCGAGTCGATTCCACTTATAATGGGACGACCTGGTGGATTTGTGAGATTTTTGTGTATTTTAGGCAAGTAGTATATGACGGGTAATCTAGAAGAAGTCGGGACCAAAAAGGCTTTTTCTTTTTTATTCAAAATTCCTGAATTAAAACCCTCCTCAACCAATTTCACAAGAGTTCTCCTATATGATGGGCGTGGATCACCTGGTAAAGGGACATATGTATTTGTGTCTCCAACCAGGGAGTTTAACTCATCTAAATAGTCTGATTTGTTCAAGATGACTATTCCTCCCCCCTTGTCCGCGGGGCGGATGATGATTTGTTTGTTCTCACACAAGAGATCCAAACCTGTCTGAAGAGAATTATTTAATTTGACATTTTTAGATCTAATTTTGTCTAAATCTCTAAGAAGAACGTCCCTAAACACTCTAACAGTTGGTGTTAATCCTCCTGGGGGGTTAAAGAGAGAAGCATTAGCCAGATTTGAATGAAGGATACCGTCAGACCTAATTGAATTAGGTTTGATAGGGTTAGACATAATATATCTCTTCACACTTAGTTTTCTACTATACTTATGTATATCCATGTAGGTCTGAAATTTATTCAGCCTACATGGAGGAGCAAACTTCAATCCTTTGTCTAATATAGACATTTCATCAGAGGAAAGGATGGCCGAGCTAAGGTTGTAAATACCCTGGCCTACTATACCCTTATTCTTTTGTTGCCTCGATCTCCTTCCTCCTCTAGTTCCTCTCTTCTTTCTCTGGGTCTTTGATTTTGGTCTGCTCTGGGAAAATCCCCGTATCCGTATTGCGAATAAGGTCTCTGTCGCCATGATTCATGCTGATATCCTAAGTCACGGGGACGATCGCCCCTAGGGGGAAGAGGAGGTGCAGGAGGTAGGTACTGTCTAGATGGTCCATCATTCCAGGTGTCACTATTGGAGACACGAGTATCCTGATAGTGATCCCAATCACTGTATGGATAATAACCCTCATGAAGAGTTTGGAATCTATTTTGTACGGGTACTTGGTACCCTGTATAGGGCTCCCTACCAAAGGGAGTCACAAGTGGGCCACCATAACCCCTATCGTCATTATGAACAGGTTGAGGTCTCTGTGTTTTATTTTTATTTCTCCACGTGGGAGATTTTGGGGGGACACCCTTAGGGTGCGCACCGCCTGATTTGGTTTTAGAAAAGGGGGGAGGGGGTGCTCGAGAATCCCTATTAGGTGATCTATAAGAGACTCTTCTAGATGCACGGCTCCCTGCTCTAGAGCCCTGATTTTGAACACCAGATCTAGAGGGTTGGCCAGAAGGTTGTCCTGTCCCTGGTCCAGTACTTGCCTCCATAGGTTCACCCTCATTTGTCAATAGTTTACTTTGCCACTCAAAAACGGTTCCAGAGTTATAGTCTCCTACATCTCTGCTAAACTTCTTTTTCTTTTTATTTTTTTGCTCAATTTCCTCTTTCTCTAACGTTTTTTTTCAGGCTAGTAGATCGTTCTTTATACTCTTCACTATTAACATGGGGCATTAATTTCTCTTTAATAGTTTTAATTTCAATATCTAGACGGGCCAGTTTACATTTCTTCCTTTGCGCCAGAAATTCCAAAAATCTGACCCCTGCATCATTAAAATACTTGAACCATTCCAACACTTCAAGTTCGCCTTTCTGGGGGCCCACTTCCCACCGTAGGCTCCTAGGGACCATGTTGTCAGTTACATATTGATCTAAAAAAGCTATGTCCCATTGTGTGTGGACTTCAGAAATCATTAAATTCTTAAGTCGCATAAAGAGACCACCCAGGTCTCCTTCCATTTCTCCATTAATTTCAAACACACCCTCCTTCCTAATCACCCTGGTGGAACGATACTCAAATACGTCCACAGTGAAATAAGGATGAGGACAAAAAGAAAAAAATGGATGAAAACTTACAAAAGCAGCAAATAATATTGTGTCAATAAATAGTTAGAAGAAAAAAGGGGGGGAATTACTGCGCTAATGTGAAAATGAATTGATGAAACTAATTGTGCTAATTACCACCTAGGCTGCGACAAATAAATATGTGAAACCATACAAAAATATCGGAAAGTGCAAAAAATTATCGCGCCCAATATAAATGAAAAAGAATAATAAATTATTCTAATGTGAAATAATTGAAAATAAATAAAATAAGCAAAACTCATAGAATAAACATCCACTGTAGTGTCTTAGTCCACAACCACCCTAAGTGAGACTCAGGGCGAAGTAGGAATCAAGGAAATCAGTGATTATTATAAGGTAACCATAAAGTCACAATGAAGTGACGTACAGTAATGTAATAAAAAGTCCCTTAAAAAACTTATTTACAACACCAAAAAATAAAAAATAAAAAGATTCAGAAAAAAGAAAAACAAAAAAAGAGGGGGGGGGGGTGTTGGAAGGCAAAAAACTTGTCCAATATAATCAATGTTTCACAGAGGAGAAATGGAGGGCTCTTCTAAAGATGTTGAAGACAGAAGAAATATCCCAGGAAAGTCCACACAGACCAAGAGAAATAATCACATCCACCACGGTGAGAATGGTTAGAAGATGGTTACTTTAACAGAAGTGTTGGACCTCCTCTGTGGCAAGGTCTAAAGAGCCTGCAGATATCACCCTCTGCGGGGTACAGATGATGGTTCCAGAAATCCAAAAGATGACACCAAACCGTAATCCTGGTACTAGCTCCTAGTACACACTGTCACTTCAGCTAACATGAAGCAGGCCTCCAAGATCGAATGCAGGCACATGAAGGAAAGAGAAGGGGACTCGAGTAGTGTATTACCTCCAGAAACGTTTATTCCAAACTCACGAGGCATACAAATTACAAAGTAAAAATTTAAAAAAAGCCGGCATAAAATAATAGTAGCGTTCGCCCGTGCTGGCGGGGTCACGTGGTAGTGACGTCAGTGCGTTGCACCTCCCTGACTAGTTTTGTTTCCTGTAAACGTTCTCAAAGGGCACGGGCGACGCACTGAAACGTCACTCTATATATACGTAAGAGGCGCATCCACGCCTCATTTTCGTATCAACACCATTGAAGGTGAAATGATGAAGCGCATTTCCATTTTACAGTCGGGCTGGGCCCAGGGAACACACCAGGAAGGGTTCCACTCGACCTCCAAAAGGCCTTTTTACTCGGTCTCTTGGACATACTTGTTTAATATCTTGCAATGCTGGGGATTCAAGCAGAAATTTATGGGCCTAATATCAGCATTATATTCCAAACGCGAATCAGAATGCAGGGTTATTACTCTGACATTATAAAAATAGCCAGAGGGACCAGACAGGGTTGCCCCCTGTCACCCCTTATATTCGCGATAGCCATAGAAACCTTAGCAATTGCCATTCACACTAACGCGGATATAAGGGGAGTGTCATGTGGCCCGCAGACGCACAAATTGCGGATGACCTATTGCTCTTCGTAACGTCACCAATCAGCTCTCTCCCAAATATATGTAAACTGCTGGATCAATTCTCCAGGGCCTCGGGCCTGACGGTCAATCTCTCAAAATCCCAAATCTTGAACGTGAATGTACCCACGGTAGTTACAGAAAATCTAAAAAGCTCCTTCCAATTGAGTGGAGCAGCTCCACCATTAGATACTTGGGAGTTGAACTCCCCCCGAAGGTAGAACTACTATACAAGGCTAACTTCCCCCCCACGTATCCCAATCAGAAAAGATCACCTGAAAAAATTCCAAAGCAAACTGACAAAATTCATTTGGGGCTCAGCCGGTCACCGCCTTTCCAAGAAAGTCCTATACAGACCCAGAAAAGAGGGAGGCCTGGGTGCCCCCAACCTCCTATGGTATTATCAAGCAGCCAGGCTCTCACAATTATTGATCATTTATACACGCATAGAAAAGCCTGATTGGGTGCAGATAGAGAGACAAGCGGAACCAACGCACACACTCGACTTCCTACTCTGGTGTCCACCAAAAGATCACCCCCCAATTATGTCCCCAGTACTTTCTCATTCCGTCTCCCTCTGGGATGGCCTAAGAAACCACCCCTCCATTTCATCGGAGATGACACCATTGGCACATATTTTTCACAACCCAAAATTCCCACCGGGATTAGACATCAAAGCATTTAGTTGGTGGTTGGACAAAGGATTATACCGCATTGGACACTTCCTAAATCCTCAGGGCCCACTCTCACTCAGCTACTGCAAAAGCAAACTGGAAATGCCAGAATCAGAACGCTATAGATACCTGCAGATATCCCACTTCCTAACTAAGCTATGGAACACCAAGCCCATGCCACCTACTACGGCAACATATGAACAATGGTGCGGCCAAGCCACTGAGCAGAGAGGAGGCAATCTCGATAGTTTATCTGTCACTAGCCTCAGACAACTCCAAGCTCCCATATATGCTGACCTGGGAAAAAGAGACTCAGATCAGCTGGAGCGAGGACAAGTGGCACAGGAATGTCTTTCGGTCTTACAAACATATTTGTAACACCGCTCTGATTTAAGCAAACATCAAACTGATCACCAGATGGTACATTGTTCCAGCAAGATTGGCAAAAATCTTTCTTTCTGCCTCACCTTTATGCTTCAAGAACTGCGACAACTATGGCTCCATGATACACATATGGTGGGAGTGCCCGAAAATCAGGGGTTTCTGGAACAGAATTTTCTATATGATACGCAGAGTTACAGGTAACCAAGTCCCCAAGAACCCAGCCATTGCTTTACTCAACATGGGGATCCCGGACGTACCCAAAACAACCCAATCATTAATTTTCTTCATCCTTCTGGGAACCAAATTGACCATAGCTAAGGTTTGGAAACAACATCACGTATCCTTTACGGCAGCTAAAAGGAAAATATCATGGATAATGGCCCAAGAAAAAATGGTGAGCTCATTGAAAGACACAGTGGCTAAATTTGAATCGGATTGGGAACCATGGGCTACATATGTCAGAATTCCCACAGTCTAGACAGGCTTTGGCAGAATAGGATCAGTGGGAATGGCAAGACGGGAACACTTCATCCTCTTCCATCTCTTCTCCTCTTTTGTACCTATTCTCTTTCTACATCTAATTTTCTCCTTTCATTCTACGGTATCACTTTCGATACTGAATATATCACAACAAACTCCTGGACCTTATATTGTATGGATCACCAGGACCAATGGTATGTAAAAGTCAGAGGTTAAGCGGGTCGATATCGCTCTACCAGGACGGATCTGTGACGCTTCATTCTAACTAGTAAACCACCATTCTGACCCATGTTTATTAGATAGAACAAGTTCAATAGCAATAGTCGCAAATTTTTAACTTGACTATGTTAACCTTTATTAGAATGTCCTCAGCCAGATCTTTGACATACTCGCATATATTCATACCTTGTTCATCGTTAAATCGTTGTATACATTTTTTTTCTACATCTTATTGTATGTTTACACTACAAAAGAAATAAAACATATTGAAAGAAAAAAATGCTGCTTCTACAGGAATTTTGCATTTGCCAGTAGAAGCAGCTTAATTAATGTTATCCTAATGCTGGCCATACACTATACGAAAAATAGGCCGAAATTCGGTCATTTAGACAGTTTGTTCGTTTTTCGGCCAGTTAATGGGCACAAAATCGATAATCGTTGGGACGTTTTCTGCCGAACGAACGATAAATTGAAAGGTTAATGTGCTTCCCGTACGGACTGTCTGAACTAGGTATATGTAAAAAAACTAACAAAAAATGCATTCATTTATGTTCACTGAGTGATTTATCGGTCATTACATGATGGCACTATCGTTTGCGCTCACGGCTGTATGTTCGTTTTTCTAAAATGGGTTTGGCCCATTTTTCGTATAGTGTATGGCCAGCTTAAGTGTCCATGCATTTTTTAAGCTCAGCGATCAGAGGCAGCAAAAAACCTTCTGAGTTTTTGGCAGAAAAAAAACGCTAAGATCCCTTTCATACTGGGGCGTTTTTCAGGAACTTTTACGATAAAAATAGCGCCTATAAAGCGCCTGAAAAACGCCTTCCTGCAACCCCTGTGTGAGAGCCTGAGTGCTTTTATACTGGAGCGGTGTGCTTGCAGGACGTTAGAAAAAGCCCAGTGTGCATGGACTCTCTTCTGCTGAATGATATGGTATTTTGTTCATTCCTTTTCCCTCTGATGCCACGTGGAATCATATAACTGTCCCTTCTGTGACCGGACACATGAATATGAATGTTCTGCAGTGACATTACAAATAATGCATGTTTTAGATAATTATAATAGATGTAGAATAAAGTAAATGAAGAATGGTTGACCTTGCTGTATTTTTTTTTTCCTTAATTCTCATTAAAGCTGGTTCTAATGATTACTCCGTCCTTATTTCTGATTTATTTTCAAAGATAATTTTTGAAGAACTAACTAGGTGAAGTCATAAAACATTTGAAGCAAAAAAAGAGCAGGCATGAATGTTAATAAAGCAGTGTTCTCTATGCTTTTACATATAATAGAATCACATACCGGTAATTGGTATAGGCCTGGCACAGAGAAGGTTAAAGTAAATGGACCTGCTGGATCTGCACACTCATAATGATTTATGCTTCTTTTTCTGTTTCATTTTCTTGCCTGTGTGTGATCGGGAGTCTAAAATGCCTATTTTTGTGATACCAAAGCAAAGCGGTGCATCTAAATTTATAGTTATAGTCAAACTCCAAATGTCTCCATGGTGACTAATGCACAGCTGTAGCCTTTACACTTAATTCTGCACAGGCAGAGGGAGCGGAAAGCTCAGTTTTCTCTCTCCGTGTGTCAGGAGGTTCGGATATTTATTTTTCATAAAGCTTTTACATATTTTGCAAAGGGCTGCTTTTACAGACTATTCTGACATTGTTTAAAGCATTGTTAGACGATCGTCTGCACATTCTCATTTGTGATGATACAGCTAAAAATTTAAGATGTGCTATGGATACAAAGCTTAAACCTGAGATGTTTTCTCATTATAAAAAGAAATCTAATATCTGTCCGTCTATGTCTATCTATTTCTTTTTTTCTCCATCTTTTATCTTAAAGCTCAATTGAAGTACTGTAATGGTTTTTAATATTGTTGTGCAGTCAGGCTGCATAACATGTTTTTTAAAATTATTATTGTGCTTAGAATATATAGTCTGATGATGTTATAATCAAAGTTTGTTCTCTGCAGCTGAAGAAATATTCCGCTATTATAGCTATGGGGAAGATAATGCCCATATGGGAATATGGGATGACACTTTGCTAATGTCAAAGATAAACTATACAAGTCCCATTGCAGTGTGCAAACAGATAATAGGGTTGATTTACTCAGGGTCCCAGGGTAAAAAACACCCATTTTACTGCACATTACCACAATGCATGGTAACTCACAAAATTAAGAGTATTGCGTCTAGCCTGCATGCCTTAACGAATGTGCGTTTTAGCACACCACGGTGCACAGATGTTTACCATCTGTGCGTTGTGGTTAAGGGCAGTAAAAAAAAAAATTCTACAGGCCTATTAAAACCTGCTTTCCTGTGCTTACATAGGAGTTTTTAAAAATTCCAGATGAGTTTAATTAAATACAGGGATTTAAAGACCGTTCATTTATAAAGGAGCTCTTGAAGTTATTTTATATATTTATAAAATGTATATATATATATAAATACATATATATACATATATATATATATATATATATATATATATATATATATATATATATACACATGTGTATATATATTTATGAAGTGATACATAAAAACGCCCTTTTATCTTTTATAAATACACCCTCTGCACTGTGGTGGCAACAGTAATCTCCTGATAATCATATTATCATATAGCAGAATGTATTATTATGTTCTCCTGCTATACAACCCCAGATCCCACTCAGCAGTTATTACCCAAATTAGGTAATTACTAGATATAGACACAAAAATAAAATCAATTGTTTATTGACACGCGGTGTCCCAGTCTACTTTTTGAGAAGTTTTTGTTTTCAGGGGGACAATGGGAGAAATATTTATTGAATTAATAAAGTGGCTGTAAAGGCTTAGGGTTTTAACTAGACATGTGCATTCGTTTTCGTCCGAATGCATTTTCGTCCGAATTTCAGGGATTTTCGCGTGTGTGCAGAGTCCGAAATCTGAAAGATCCGACATAAAAAAATGCTTTATTTTTGTTTTGTTGCGACAACAGTTCGATATAGATAGAAGATTCGACATGACGGTGACAATAGCAATCTGTGTCTATCGAATCTGCAGTTGAATGTGCCTAACCTAACTCTATTAATCCGAGATTATTCGACATAGAGAGAAAAGATTCGACATTATGGAGACATGAAGATTCGACATAGAGAGAAAAGAGTCGACATAGAGAGTAAAGATTCGACATAGAGAGAGAAGATTCGACATTACAGAGACATGAAGATTCGACAAAGCAGCTAAAAACATGCGATCACTACGAGCGGACATTTATGGTCAAATGCTCCGCCCATAGGCTATAGAATAATTCTAATCTTGGCTGACTAGTAATAATAATTAATAAATATAATTATTACTAGTGTAGCACTGACTCCCGAAGGAGCTGCTGGTTTGATTTGGGCCTGCACTCTACTTGTAAACCCCACTAAATTGGCTCAATCCCCTTGGCGCAGCTGTGGTGCAATGTAATACAGTACGATATAAGACAATGCAAAATACCTGTATTGTAACCCCAGGATCCACTGGCTCCACCTGGTGGGAGAAAAACAATACTCCACACAATTGGGGTACTTAACCAGAAGTATACTTTACTGTAAATTGTGATAAACAGATGAATACAATTCTTGTACTGTCACCTTAACATAGGACGACAGGACAATGGATATGAACAATAATTTTACACGGTGAAACTACAAGGAAGCTCCCCCTACTTTTATAGCTAGTTGCGAGATCTCATTAAAAGTACAGTCTTTAATCTTCTTGTCTTCTGACAGCTATGATGATTTCTTATAAATTGTAATCCAAAAAGGTAAAGAAATTAGGATTGACTTAAAGGTGATCCTGTTACTGTTTCTATAAATGTTCCAGAAAGTGTTTCCTTAAGTATAGTACAATGCTTAAGATGCAATAAGAATTAGGCCTTATGTCTGCCTGGTGTCAGTTACTGTAATCTTCCTCCGTGGGACTGCAGGTCCCAGCGAAATCTGTATATGAGTCTGACTGGATGCAAATGTATAATAAAACTGTGGGCCGTAACCCGCTCACCAACTGGATCGGAATCTCTGTATAGTAGCTCTGGTCTGGTGTTTGTGGCTTGCTTCAATGCCGACCGATCCGCTGGGTGAATCAGGTCCTCTGATGCTCAGACGGGTGTCTCTGGATCTTCCCTATCCGGTCACTGTGTCTCTTATCCCGTCAGATCGCTCACACAGTCTGTTAGGGTTACGCTCCGCAATGGCTGTAGGCGGCTCCTTCTGGAAAACCTCCTCACAGGTCCTTACAGGCAGGCCATGCATCCAGAAGAAACCTAAAATGGCCGCTCGGGTTCCTTTTATATCCTACCCAGAATGCACTGCTAAAGAAAGTGTTCATGGGTAGGTCACCAAGTCTCCTGGGTAACAAGGGTCAGCCTTCCAATCAAAACAAGCAGTCATTTCCTGTTTAGTCCTTTGTGCTTCTGGTGTAAAAATCATATATCTGCATTACCATTATTTGGTCACTAGATGGCTCCAAATACTGAACCATAGCAATGTACCTAGACTTTGTATTAAAGTATGCAGATAAACCTCAATTTGAAAGGATGGTATTAAAATATGCAAACACACATCAACATGTAAGGATGTCCCCGCTACACTAGTCATACAACATAATTCTACTATATCTTGTGGGCGGAGCATTCGTCCGGAAATGTATGATTGTGGCATCGTACAGTTTAGCTGCTTCGTCAAATCTTCTTAGAACATTCGACAGACACCACAAGCCTTCAATGACAGATTTGACCTTAATTAATTCAGAATTTCGGACGAATGCATTTTTTAACGAAACAAAATAAATAAAAACGAATTTCGGAAGTAACTAAATAATTGTATTTTTCGGACAAAAACAAAATATTTCAGTGTGCACATGTCTAGTTTTTACCTTAATACATTCTATGCATTAGGTAAAAAAAAACTTCTGTGTTGCATGTGTCCCCCCAGTCCCCCCTTCTACATACCTGAGCCCGATCCCAATCCAGCAATGTGCACAAGAGCCGCGGCTCTCCTGGCTCTGTCCCTTCTCACTGCACAGACTGATAGTAGCAGACAACATTGGGTCCCGATGCTATCAATCAAATTCTGTGACGAGCAAGCAGGGGGCGGGGGCCAAGTCATCCTGTCAGTGCCAATGGATGCAGACAAGGCAGCTCGGGAGCGAGCCCGCACGAGTACCCCCATGGGAAGAGACTTCTTATGGGGGGCACTCACTGAAGAGGAGGAGCCAGGAATGCCAGTGGGGAACCCCAGAAGAGGAGGATCGGGGCTGCTCTGTGCAATATCATTGCACAGAGCAGATGAGTATGGCATGCGTGTTATTTTAAAGGAAAAATCTGAAGGTTTACTGTTACTTTATTCAATTACAGTAGGTGCCGCCGATATTGTGTCAATCTCGCCGCTTCTAGCGGCGAGATTGACACCCTATGAGCTCCGTCGCGAGAGCCAGCGCCGAGCTGTCTCGTCATCGGGAAAGGAAAAAAATGTTCCTTTCACGATGAGCGACACGCATTGCCGATAGGCGAGGATCCGACGTGGATTCCCGCCAATACCAGGCACTGCGTTTGGTATGAATCCTGAGCGGGAACTCCATGCCAATTTTTAAAGAAAAAACCGGCGTGGGTTCCCCCTCCAGGAGCATACCAGGCCCTTGGGTCTGGTCTGGATTTGAAGGGGAACCCTACGCCGAAAAAACAGCGTGGGGGTCCCCCTCAAAGTCCAAACCAGACCCTCATCCGAGCACGCAACCTGGCAGGCCACAGGGGAAGAGGGGGGACGATAGAGCGCCCCCCCTCCTGAACCGTACAAGGCCGCATGCCCTCAACATGGGGGGTTTGGTGCTCTGGGGCAGGGGGGCGACCTGCGGCCCCCCCACCCCAGAGCACCCTGTCCCCATGTTGATGAGGACAGGGCCTCTTCCCGACAACCCTGGCCGTTGGTTGTTGGGGTCTGCGGGCGGGGGGCTTATCGTAATCCGGGAGCCCCCCTTTAATAAGGGGGCCCCCAGATCCCGGCCCCCCCACCCTATGTGAATGAGTATGGGGTACATCGTACCCCTACCCATTCACCTGGTGGAAAAAAATGGCAATAAAAACACAACACAGTTTTTAAAAGTATTTTATTGCACAGCTCCGGGGGTCTTCTTCCAACTTCGGGGGTCTCCGGTGTCGTCGCCGCGCTCTCCGGTTCTTTCTTCTGCCGGGCCACCGCTATCTTCTTCCAGCTCTTTTGCTAGCGGGGCCCGGTCTTCTCCGTCGCCTTCTCCCCTCTTCTTCTCTCCGGTTCTTTCTTTCTTCCGCCGGGCCTCCGCTAACTTCTTTTAGCTCTTTTGCTAGCGGAGGCCCGGTCTTCTCCGTCGCCTTCTTCTTCTCCCGCTCTCCGGTTCTTTTTCCGCCGGGCCTCCGCTAACTTCTTTTAGCTCTTTTGCTAGCAGAGGCCCGGTCTTCCCGTCGTCTCGTCCGGCTCTCCATTGTCCTTCTGCCGGCCCCTCCACTAACTTCTTGTAGCTCTTTTGCTAGTGGAGGGGCCGGTCTTCCCGTCGTCGCCGTCGGCGTCTTCTTCCCTCTTCTCCTCCTCGATGTTGACTCGTTGCTTCCTCTCGCAGTAATGCTAAATCTTCGGTCCGCAGAGATTAATATAGGCTTCTCATGAGGTCACAGTCACATGCTCTGGGGCCACCCGGAGCATGTGACTGTGACGTCATGAGAAGCCTATATTAATCTCTGCGGACCGAAGATTTAGCATTACTGCGAGAGGAAGCGACGAGTCAACATCGAGGAGGAGAAGAGGGAAGAAGACGCCGACGGCGACGACGGGAAGACCGGCCCCTCCACTAGCAAAAGAGCTACAAGAAGTTAGTGGAGGGGCCGGCAGAAGGACAACGGAGAGCCGGACGAGACAACGGGAAGACCGGGCCTCCGCTAGCAAAAGAGCTAAAAGAAGTTAGCGGAGGCCCGGCAGAAGAAAGAACCGGAGAGCGGGAGAAGAACCGGAGAGCGGGGGAAGAAGAAGGCGACGGAGAAGACCGGGCCTCCGCTAGCAAAAGAGCTAAAAGAAGTTAGCAGAGGCCCGGCGGAAGATAGAAAGAACCGGAGAGAAGAAGAGGGGAGAAGACAACGGAGAAGACCGGGCCCCGCTAGCAAAAGAGTTGGAAGAAGATAGCGGTGGCTCGGCAGAAGAAAGAACCGGAGAGCGCGGCGATGACACCGGAGACCCCCGAAGTCGGAAGAAGACCCCCGGAGCTGTGCAATAAAATAGTTTTAAAAACTGTGTTGTGTTTTTATTGGCATTTTTTTCCACCAGGTGAATGGGTAGGGGTACGATGTACCCCATACTCATTCACATAGGGTGGGGGGGCCGGGATCTGGGGGCCCCCTTATTAAAGGGGGGCTCCCAGATTCCGATAAGCCCCCCGCCCGCAGACCCCGACAACCAATGGCCATGGTTGTCGGGAAGAGGCCCTGTCCTCATCAACATGGGGACAGGGTGCTCTGGGGTGGGGGCCGCAGGTCGCCCCCCTGCCCCAGAGCACCAAACCCCCCATGTTGAGGGCATGCGGCCTGGTACGGTTCAGGAGGGAGGGGGGGCCGCTCTCTCGTCCCCCCTCTTCCCCTGCGGCCTGCCAGGTTGCGTGCTCGGATAAGGGTCTGGTTTGGATTTTGAGGGGGACCCCCACGCCGTTTTTTCGGCGTAGGGTTCCCCTTCAAATCCAGACCAGACCCAAGGGCCTGGTATGCTCCTAGAGGGGGAATCCACGCCATTTTTTTCATTAAAAATTGGCGTGGAGTTCCCGCACAGGATTCATACCAAACGCAGTGCCTGGTATTGGCGGGAATCCACGTCGGATCCCGTTCAATACAGTGTCACGTCTCCCTCTTGCTATTGCAGCGAGCGCGACATGTGTCGCCACCCTGTTGCCGAGATCTCGGCACTCCTGTCGCGAGAATCTCGGCGATGGGAGCGCGATAGATATACAATATCGGCGGCACCTACTGTACAACTCCATCCACTCCAGATTTTTTTTAATCAGGCATGTCGGCTATAGAACTGAATCACATAATTTTTTTAAGGCCTGTTCACACTATATCACGCTATGGCAATGCTTACACAGCATCACGTTTACCACAGTTCATTTATTTTGAATAGGTCTCAACACAGAAGAAATCACTACGCGCTATTATTATTTTAAGTGCACTGTAATGCACAGGTGCATTGTGTATGTTCCTAGGCGTGCCAATCAAAATTTATTTCAACACATACACAAAGCATTGCAGTGTGCTGCTTTAAAGACAACATGTGTGAACAATTTAAAGGTTCAGACTCTAAGACTGTTATATATGATTTCTATCCTCACTGGTGCCTACCGCTTACTTCAGCCATTAATTAGCCAAATTGGAATTCAGATGCAATAGAGTAAACCCTCCATAGGGGCCTTTTGGCTGGGACTGCAGTTAAAATACTGCAAGTATGACTACTAGAGCCCTGAGAGACACAGGGAAGCAACAAGGGATTAAACCTCTATGCGAGTACCTAAAATGGAAATGTATCTTATCTATCTATCTATCTATCTATCTATCTATCTATCTATCTATCTATTTGACAGATAAATGCTTTATAGTGTTTTGGTATCGTTTATACAGTTTGACCCTGCCTTAGCTGTATGCTTGCAATAATCAATACAAATGATCGATAGGTACACAACCTATATTTATGTTGACTAAACATGCCAATAAATCACAGACCACTGAATATGTGAATTTGTAATAATAATAATATATGTTAAGAAATATGTTAATTAGCTTTGTTAGTCTACGGATCTAATACCTTGGGAAGCAAAGAGGATCATTTTAAAAAAAGCAGCATTGCTGACAGTGTAATTCCACTTTTTTCACAAACTAATATAGTTCTGAATATTAATCAAAAAAATATAATAGTTTATAGATTTTTTATCTATTTTTGCTTCTGTTTTCAGTTAATTTATATACTTTTCCCTCTTCAAATTACAGTTGAGGTTCATTACTATTGAGAATTAAAGCGTAACTAAACTTCTGATAAAGAAATTGTTGTCAGGCAGATAATTTTTTTTGAGTCTGTCTCTTCTGCAAAAAAAAGACTTGGCAGTAATGTTTTCATCTGAATGTACACTGAGCTGTGCATGTTCATTTGTTGGCATGCCAGAATGAAGTAATTCCTGTGCTTATGTGCAGGACTTCCATCATCCTGGGTGGGCCTATTGAAGATGAGCAAAGAAGCAGAATCTGTCAGTTACAGCACTGGAGGTAGTGCTTTGGCAAATATGCTGTGCTGGTGCTTTAGCATAATAAGAAAAAATCTCATGAATGGTACAAAGCATTCAATGAGTATAAATGTAAAATATAAGAGCATCAATAATAATTTCCTCATTACGCATTTATCAATGCGTAATACTGAACATTAACAAGTTAGAGAAAAACATATCTATGACATTGAAACACTGTCATAAAATAGAGAATTGTGGTTAATTTACTCCCTTTGGTTAGAGTAAGGAGGAGCTCATCGTAACTAAGCCTTTATGTAATAGCACAAAACAAATCGTAAAATAAATTGAATCGTACCAGTAAAAAGAAAAATTAAGCATCTATGGTAGCGACCTTTAAAGAAATATCCTGTGTCTGGTTTAGATATAAACAGAAAAAGGTAAAATTTAACATGCAGTACAGTCCGGTCCACCTATAACTTGACTGAGTAACTGTTCCAGAGAGACCAATGAAGGTTGTATCTGGACAGGTTCCCATCCCTATATGCTGGTATCCTTTCATATTTTGCTATAGTGTCAACCTGTCTGATGGTTTCCCGGATACTAGGTTTTTCATTTGTTTTCTATTTATGCATTATCACTGAGCGTGCGGCAAATAGTATATGCATGACTATTGATCTAACAGATGCAGCATAGTCTGTCATGTTAATGCTAAGAATGGCTTGTTCAATATTTGGTTTAATAAAGACTCCAGTAACTCTAGAAATTAGCTTAAATATCACTGACCAGAAGCTGCGGAGATGGAGGCAAGACCAAACCATGTGTGTTAGAGTTCCCACCTGCCCCTAATCTCTCCAGCAGAGATTTGAGTTGGTCCTAAAAAATTTGCAACTATATATGGGGTAAAATGCCATCTCAAGAGGATTTTTTGTGCCAGTTCCCAATAGTTGGAGCATCAAGAGTATTGATAACTACATCTGATCGCTCTTAACCACTGATGGTCAGGAAAGACTTTCCCCAGTTCTTTTTCCCATTTAACTAGAGGGGTTGGTTTACTAAAAGTAGTTTTAGAGTGCAGTACATGGTTAATCAAGGTGATTCCTTTCATCTTAGTATCATGGGAATGCCAACATTTCCACACCTTATCTGGAACCAAGAGATGAGTGCCCCTCGAGCGTTGGTATAGTGAGGATATTTGGATGAAGGTGAAGATTTCCTTCATCGGAATGTGAAACCTATGGGCTATATCTAGGAAAGACATTCGTTTATTTTCTAAGAAGAGATCCATTAGATTGTAAACACCTTTACTTAGCCACTGATCTAAAGAGATATCTGGGATAGCCCATTTAAGGGACTCTAAAGGAATAGGAATGTTAGAACATGCTAAAGTGTCATCGCTTGTCTTCCTCAGATATGACCAAGCCTGTAGCTTAGCTTGTATATTAGGATGTTCTACATTTTTCCCCGTGGAGAAAAGTTCAGTAGCCGTAAAGGGGAGAGATTGAGGAGATTTTTAATGCATCCAAGTGAACTCCAATTGACACCAAGGTTTCAAAGTTGAGCAGCTGAACCAATTTCTAAGTTGTTCCAACACTGATGCCGTGAAATAGTCCTTCAGGACTGGAATTCCCATGCCGCCCACAGATCTACAGTATGCTTCTATAGCAGCTGAGGGGAGCATCTCACTTTGCCACCAGATGAAATGTAACACTTGTTTTTTATAGTTGTAAAGAAGGAGGAGGGCATAGGAATTGGGAAGTGCTCTAAAGTGATAATTTTTTTTGGTAGCAGCAGCATTTTGTAGGCTGCCAAGCGTCCGGACCAGGATAGGAAATCGTTTTTGAGTCATCTTCTGCTGGATATTAGAGATAAGTGGAATAAAGTTTGCCTTATATAGGTTGGTAATTGGGGAGGTTAATTGGACTCCTAAATATTGGAATGGGGCTGCTGTCCAAGGATATGGTAAACTGTTTTGCAGTGATGATTTTAGAGTCTTATCAATAGCTATACTCAATATACTGGACTTATAGGCATTAAACGTGTAGTAAGCCACTTTACTAAATAGGATAAGTACATCATGAGCTGCTGGTAAGGAAAAGGTTGGATCAGTTAGCGTCAATATGACGTCATCGGTAAATAATGAGATGGTGTGTTGGATGCCCTGTGAGGAAATGCCTTGAATATTGGCATGTGATCTGATTCCCTCTGCTAATGCCCCGTACACACGATCGTTTTTCATGCCGTTAAAACTGCCATTTTAAAAAATGGCCCTGAAAAATGATCGTGTGTATGCTCCAGAGCATTTTTAACGACGTGAAAAACGGCCATTAAAAATTCCGGACATGCTCTCTTTTTTCACGTCGTTTTTCATGTCGTTTTTTTTAACGACGTGAAAAACGATAGTGTGTATGCTTTAACGACGTGAAAAAAAACGCGCATGCTCAGAATCAAGTATGAGACGGGAACGCTCGTTCTGGTAAAACTAGCGTTCGTAATGGAGATAGCACATTCATTACACAGTAACGGACTGAAAAGCGCGAATCGTCGCCCAAAAAACTTTACTAACATGAAGGGTGGCGCCATTCGAACGGAACTTCCCCTTTATAGTGCCGTCATACGTGTTGAACGTCACTGCGCTTTGCTTGATCGTTTTTTTAAATGATGGTGTGTACGCAAGGCAGGCTTGAGAGGAAACATGAAAAAAAACGAGGAGAAAAACGTCGGTTTAAAAAATGACATTAAAAACGATCGTGTGTACGGGGCATTAGGGTTCCATAATTAGGATTAAAATCAGTGGATAGAAGGGGCAACCTTGTCTCATCGCATTGGATATTGTAAAGTTTTTGGCGAACATGCCTTCCGTGAAGACATAAGCCGAGGGGGAAGAAAATAAAGCAGACATGGCTTTTTTGTATTGGACCCTTTAGGTCAAACTTTTCCAATACTCTATACAGGTAGCCCCAATTCACTTTGTCAAAGGCCTTCTCTGCATCCAATGTGAGGAGCAGAGAAGGCTCTTTGGATTTTTCCGCTAGGTGTATGAGAGTAACCATCCTCCTGTTAGTGTCTGGAGCTTGGCGACTAGAGACAAACCCCACCTGATCTTGTTTTATCAAGTTGGGTAGAATTTTTGCAGTCTATTGGCTAGCAATTTGGCATACAGTTTCACATCTGCATTCAGTAGCAAAATTGGCCTAAAATTCTGTGGCGCATTTGGTTCTTTGCCTGGTTTGGGCAAGGTGACAATTGTAGCAGTTATCATTTCAGGTGGAATATTGGCTCTGGACATAGAGGCATTAAAGACCTGTAACAGAGGTGAAAATATGGAGCCAAAGCGTTGATCATTTTTCAACACGTAATCGTCAGGACCTGGAGATTTATTGTGGGGTAAAACTATTTCAGGGACCATAAAGGGTTGATTTAACTGGGATAGTTCTGTCTGTGAAAGCGTAGGCAGGGATACTGACGACAAGAATTTGGAGATAAGTTCCCCTGATGGTTGTGGAGTATCATGGTCATCTTTTAAATTATAAAGTGATTCATAATAATCACTGAAGGCTTCTGCAAATTCCTTTGGGTTGGAGATTCTATTACCTGTCTTGGGATTTTAAATATAGGGACATTTTTGCTTAATAGATTTTTCCTTTATTTGGTTAGCTAATAATTTCCCTGCTTTATTCCCATATCGGTAGGATTGGGCCTTTAGTGAACGTATATGTTTATCAAGTTGGGAAATTAAGAGGGGCCATATGCCCTGTCTAGTGAGGAAAAGTTGCTCACGGATAATTTGTGAAGTCGATTTTTTGTTAAGGCCTTCCATGTTATGTATGGTAGATAACAAGTAGTTTAACTGCTTTGCCCATTGCCTTTTTATTTTTGCACTTAATTGTATAAGTAAGTCTCTGATATATACCTTATGAGAGTTCCACAGTGTGAAGGGGTCATCGACTGATGGGCCATTGAAATCCAAAAATTCCTTAAGTGCTGTTTAAATTTGTTTTGTATTCTCTCGTTGAGATAGTGTGTAGATATCATTGCACCATCTATTCACCCTAATTTCAGATTGAATCTCCCCCACACTGATGGAAATAGGAACGTGGTCAGACCATGTGATATAATGAATATCTGACTTAAAAATCTTTTGTAACATAAATTTGTCTACTAAAAATAAATAACTACGTGATTATGTATGATGAACCTTAGAGAAGAATGTAAAGTCACGCTCTGATGAGTGTTGACATCTACAGACAACAAACAAGCCAGATTAGGAGTTGAAATGGGCCAATGTTGCTCTACGTTGCTAATGTCGTGTGTCACTAGAAAGGTCCAGTTCTTTATTTGGAATGGCATTAAAGTCTCCACATAGGACCACATGCCCTCGATGGAGTGATAAAAAAAATCCAGATTCTTTCAGAAAAGATAGTTGCTTAGTATTGGGAATGTATATGTTGACCAATGTATACTTAGCGTTATTGATTTCACAGACAAGGATTAAAATTCTGCCAGAGATATTCAAGTGAACTTCCAGTTGAGTGAACTGGAAAGAGTCTTGAATGTCTATCGCTACTCCTCTTTTCTTTGAGGGGTCATTGGACAGAAACACATGTGGAAAATTGCGGTGCCCAAAGACCAGTGGTTTCTGGGAAGCAAAGTGTCTCTTGAAAACAAATAATGTCCCATTTAAGCCGTTGCACTTCCTTCCAGTCCATCTGTCTCTTATTAGAGCTATTTAAGCCTTTCACATTTAGATATTATATTTTAAAGGCTGTTATGTGTTAGTTGCAAGTAACAGTACAAGTATTAATGTTGGATTAGACTGTGAAAGAAGAGAGACAGCAACAAGAATGTGTTACATGTTGGATGAGTGATTGCCGAGGAGGCTTCAGTGGAGAGATGTCAAGTTACCAGAGTAGTGATATATGCAACCAGACAGGCATCAGGAAAATGGGAATCTGTAATTGAAGAAGATTACTGGAAATTAATGTCAGTATTAATAAAATAAAAAAGGAACAAAAGGTAAAAAATTAACGATTCTATAACAGAATCTGTGAGGAGACAAAACAGCTAGAACTAGTGAGATCAAAAAGAGAACTCAACAATGTGGCTATCTTCTGGGCCATTAGAGAATGAGATTTACACTGTAGTGAATAGGTACACAGGGTTCAGCCCGCTTCAGCATCAGAATCCTCTCAGGTAGATGGAGGTGAGCGAGAGGAATCTTCCTCTTCTGTTCCTCGTGGTTCCAGAATACAGCGCTCCTGCAGGAGACGCAGCCCATCTTTCATGGCGGTAACCGCATAGGTGGTGCCTTCTTTTGCTATGAGTAACTTAGCCAGATAGACCCAATGATAAGTGATGTGGTGATTGTATAGAGGTTTTGTAATGGTCGCAAGTTGCCTGCGTTGTTGTAGAGTGAAAGCTGATAGGTCAGCAAAGAACAACGTTTCCTGCAGGCTTTGTGGTAAATTATCACGGTTTCTGGTGACTGACATAAGCTATTCTTTTATATGGAAGAAGCAAATTCTTCCAATGGTATCGCTGGGTAGATGAGATGGGATGTGTTTTGATCTCGGTATCCTGTAAGCGCATCTTTCAAAAGATTGGTGAAATACGCTTTCAGATCTGGAGATCTCCTTGTCCTTGTCTATTACTGTGCACTGGAAGGTGTTTGGGCGCTGAGCTGTGCTCCAGAGAGAGACCGCGTGTGAAGCCTGCAGGGCCGCTAGTGCCATCTTGGATTTTATAGCGGCGCGGCTGGGGGAAGAAAATCTGTAATTTTCTCTGACTTGTTGCGATCCTTCCTCTTTCTTGTGGCCTTTGGGAGGCGTGCCCATAGCTCTGGAGCCCAATAACAGCTCAATCTGAAGCCCTGTGTCACTGTGAAACTCTCCAAAGGCCCACTGTGGAGAGAAGCCGTCTCAGTGTGCATCCTGTTACTCCATCAGCTAGCCACGCCCCTAAGTGCTCCAGTTTTAGTAAATTCCCCCCACAGGGTCCAAACAAGGTTTCAAAGTTGTTGTATTAATAAGATTGCAGGTTTAAATTAGAACTATCATTTTGGATAGGGTAGGGAGGGTATTAACCCCTGTCAGATTTTTTTTTTCGCCATCTGTGTCCCATAGTAGAGATTTTCATTCACTTCCTGCCCCATAGCCAAACAGGAAGTAAGAGGAAATCCAGAAAAAGTAAGGGAAATTCCTTGGGAACCCCAGGACACCAGAACTAGTGCCAACCCAAACTTTGGGATTTTCTTTTACTTTCACTTTCGATGAGAATGGTAAACAGGACAAATAGAGAGGATGAATCTCCCTAATGTGGGGGGGCACAGATATCAATAGAAACCTGAGGGGTGGTCTAATCCCTCTCTACTCTATGCAAAACTAAACAAAAAGTTGTGCCTTTAGTTCTACTTTAAGGGTAACAGGCTTGTAGAACAGCCATCAGCACTAGTATTGGTATTATTAGCAATGTGAAACAGTTGTGGTTACAGATGTAGGGATACTGGCAGTGACAGGCACAGTATAATTTCAGTAACACTTGCAGTATCATGCTCAGTAACAGGCTTAGCGCAGCTCCCAGCCAGTTTCTGCTTCAATCCTTAAAGTGGAAGTCCACCTTAACACTTAAATTCTCCCCTTCAATCATTAATGTGAGCTAAGTTATGTCTCAAAATGAAAAAATCCCAGTTTTCTACCTTTATTTTGCAGAATCCAGTGCTGTCACATGACTTCAATTCTACTTCCTTCTGAGACTAAAATCAGCCAGTGGGTGTGGTTCCTGAAAGCTAGTGACATCACTTCCAGGGAGGGGCAGTGTTTCTGTGTAGCCAGTGGGCAGATACCGGATGAGAGGAGCTAATCAAAATCACACTCTAAATTGTGCAACTTTGTGGTCGCAATAGTGGAAACGTGACTTGTCATGTGATTATGTGTCTAAAGTTGCATGACAAGTCATAGCCCATTGATTTTAATGGTACCCGTTCCCATCTATGTGACTTTGAAAATCACAGACTTTGAAAAGGTACCTGCAATGCTTTGATGCGACTTTTGATCCAGAGAATGTAAAGTTGGATCAAAGCTGCATTCAAAGTTGCATCAAAGTCACACTTCAAAGTCGCACTCTAGCCTTAGGCTACGATTCCACTAGTGCGACTCCAAAGCTGTGCGATTTAGAGTGCAACATTGAGGGCAGCTTTGATCCAACTTTACACTCGATCAAAGTTGCATTAAAAGTTGTGCAGATCTCTTTTCAAAGTCACTGATTTTCAAAGGCGCATAGATGGGAACATTTGCCTTTTAAATCAATGGTCCGAGACTTGTCATGCAACTTTATGTGTCCAAAGTCGCATGACAAATCGCACTGGTGGAAATGGAGCCTTATACTCATTACTCACATGTAGCTTCCTCAGCTGGGTGTGTGCCACACCATGCACATAGTGCCCATCTCAGTGCCATGCAGAAACAACTGGCCTGCCCTCCCCCTCCCTTTCTCTCTCAGGAGAAACTGCTATCCAAAACAAGGCTATGAAGAACGAGGAGAGGAGGGATGGGGGCTGGGGCTGGGCAGGTCTAGGTATGTCTGTCTAAAAAGGATAGGATGGATGGGGGCGGGGCTGTGCAAGACAGAGGTGGTTAGAATGAACAGTAGGCATGCCTGTAGAAGAGAAGGACAACGTTTTCAGGAAGTGAGAGGCCCCCATGCAGAATTCTGAAATAAGGAAATAAGGTTGTCCCTAAAGAACAGGAAGAAGCTGAGTGTCTAGCTTTGATATGACTTTCTAAGTGACACAGTCAGCTATACAGAAAATGATAAAGATATTTTACATATAGTTAATAGAAAACTTTTCATTTTTGACTTGACTTCCACTTTAATGGCACAGAAATGAGAAGGCAATGTAGCTAGGCCAGCCAGTACCAGGAGTTTTCAGCCTTTGAAGACAGATATACAGTGGTATCTCCTCAACACAGCAAGGCACTACACTATCCATTCACAAAATGTTCAACAATCTCATCAGGGCACTGCTCTTTATAAGCACTCCCCCAACCAAGATGGCTGCAAAGGGTCACTGATGGTTGCAGTGTCCACTCAGACAGCTGCTCCCTAGGTGACACACACAAGGGCTGCAGGGGAACAGCATTCCTGAAGACTACACTACTTCATCCCTGGGGTGAAAGGACACCATCTGCTGGATGGAGTAAAAACTACACCTGCTAACACACTGGCAGCAGAGTTCAATTTCACTTTAAGGTTTTTCTTTTTAGATAAGAGCACACAGGTTATATACATAAGTTTTATAGGCTACCATTCACTCGGAAGACTGGGGGTGTGCAGTCTGAAGGAATTTAGAATGTTCACAGAATAAATTGGGTAATAATAATTTCAGTTATCCAAACATGTGGAAAGCAAATCCCATTTACTAAATATTTTATTGGCACATGAATGGATAATTGAAGTAAATATTCACACAATTTATTGTGTGAACATTCTCAACTCTTATATTAGATCCACCTCATTATCTTGTATGCTCTTTGGCAGTGTAAGGGTGCTTTAATAAATGGGGCAAAGAACATGCTCTGTTTCACAGCATACGGGGTAAGTAAACTTTGAGGATGATTTACTAAATGAGCTGAGAATCCTCACTCAAAAATGTGTGAATATCTGGTTTAATTTTTCAGATTTTTTTTAAAAAGAAAATCCCTGTTCACTTATAATAACCAATGATGTGTAGATGCTTTTTAGATGATTTGATAATTAAAGTGAATATTTATGCAATATTAGGAGTGAAGATTATCAACTCCCTTAGTAAGTTAGCCTATGTGTTTACACATATACTCACCTTTTAACGTGGTTGTAACACAAAAAAAAATGGATCCTGTTCTTTTAAAGCATGAATAACATCACAGTGCTTATGCTGTGTAAATTTGGCCATTTTGGCCATTTCTATCATCTAAAATACCTGGCTGATCCTGTCTAGTGCTGCCATCCCCTTTGTAAACTGACCACGTTTATCATGGATGCTGAGCACCTGATACCATGGTCAGTTTATGTTCCTCTGTCATCCGCTGTTTCTCCTTGCTCCCTCTCTCCCCCCCCTCCCTGCCTGTCAGCTGTGTCAGTATCTGCCCCTTCTGCAGCTAAAATAACTTTGTAATGTACATACAATCCCTTGTGTTAGATAACGTTATATGCTCCAGTGTATGTTCTTTGTAAAAATATGCCGATTTGTACCTTTTTTTTATAGCGGTGCTTGGCCCTCACGTGACTGCCCACAGATCCCCTCCCCCCGGCTGACATCATTGGGGGATTCTCAGCCCCTCCCACTCTAGCTGTTCAATCGGGAGAGGGAGCAGCGGGCAGTCACGTGAGAGGTGCTATGAAATAAGGTACAAATCAGAATATTTTTAAAAAGAACATACACTGGAGCATATAACGTTATCTAACACAAGGGATGCACATTACAAAGTGCCTTTAAAACCACCTTAAGTCTTGTTGTGAATCAGGTGTAGGGGATTATTTTATTGGTTCGTTAGAAGCAAAGGTTACATATACAGTAAGCCCCTCCCTTTCCTGGGTGCTGTTGTGATGAAGTATATAAAATTAATATTTTATATACGATTTATCTCTATCTATTATCCACTTAAATATAGTTTGAGAAGCTTAGCAGGGGTTAAATGTTTCTTTCCTTAATTCTCTGCTGCTGATTTTCACCCATCTCAGGAACTCAGGGGTAATTAGTGTCCTTTTACGAGAACCATCTGTCAGGAACAGAAATACATGTTGAGATATTTTTGTACAATGAGAAGCTTATTGATTTTCATATTGGGAACCAGAGTGTTTGTGTATGTTAAGGGTACACGTTTGAAATATTATATGTTTGTCTTTTAGTGCTTATGTAATAAGACAAAAAGTGTTCTCCTTGATTAAAAAATATAGCAGAGATATTCAGCTCAGAGTGAAGAAAAAAGAACAGATGTCCTGTGTAGTCCTTCAAAATACTCCTTCATCCTTCAATTCCCCTTCTCTCCAAGCAAGAGTAAAAAGGAGAAGAGAGTATTCTGGGACACTCTGCCACGAAAAATAAACTGACGTCACAAGAAGAAGCTCCATATGTGAACAAGAACTAATTATATGTACATGCCTGTGATGACGTTGTTTGTGTAAAATTTGCCTTTAAAAAGGGCTGAGACTGAGGTCTGGAAGTGATAAAAGAATTTATGCTAACGCACAGTCTAGCATCATTTCTTTCAAACTAGCAAATGGGCCTATTCACTCCAGCATAGATTTGAAGCAGCGGCAGAAGAGAATAGTTTCTGGGATTGGACCAGAATCAATCCACTACAATTGGTGCTCAACGTGCTTCGCTTTGGACTGTGCGCTGTCGTAGCCGACCTAGATAAGTCTGCCAGCGAATTGAGACCGGCTTGGCAGATCGGAGCTTGCGCAACTTCGTAATACACGGTAAGTGGAGTCTGTTATATTCCTTACCTGTGTTTTTACGCCTCGTAACCCTCGATTTCACTTGCAGTCCGTTGGCTGCGCCATGCCACGATAAGACGGGTAATTTCTTGTCCAAAAGTCGTTTTACTAAGAACCCGTTTGACTCCTTCTGCCGGCTGTTATTTATGTTATGTTTTGTTCTGTGTTGACTTATATGTACCTGTTTCCCCCACTGTCTGTATGTGAAGGGGGTGACGCGGTTTCCTTGCCGGTGTGTTTTTTACGGGCTTGGTTCTGAGAAGGTGTTGAGAGGTCACAGATTCCTGGCTAGACCTGATACAAAACATGCTGGTTGAAGA
Source organism: Rana muscosa (assembly GCA_029206835.1). Taxonomy (NCBI): domain Eukaryota; kingdom Metazoa; phylum Chordata; class Amphibia; order Anura; family Ranidae; genus Rana; species Rana muscosa. The sequence goes on along the minus strand of CM055117.1, from coordinate 817,671,057 downwards.
GGGCGTACGGTACTTTTTTTAAAGGCACAGATTCCTGCCCGTTTTTTTTTATTTATACGGGTCCGAGAGGGTGTCATAGATTTGTGAAGGGCACAGATTCCTGCCTGTTTTTTTTATACGGGTCCAAGAGGGTGTCATAGTATAATCCGAACCAGGTAGGTTTGGGGTTAAAATTTTTACCTCCATACAGACAGCAGAGCTGGAATCAGGTGTAATGTCTTTGTCTTGTCTTTTCTGTGTTTAGGACGAAAGGTGTCCCTCATGAGCTAACACGCAGGCACACAGCCCCCTGCCTTCACATATCCCTTGGCCTGTGTCTCGTGTGAGCATGCTGTTTTGTTTACTTAGGCCGATTTACAGCCTACAGAAACATTACATAAACACGAGTCAAGGAACAAGGCAAAAGCTACAAGAAAACTATTCTTCCAAGAAAAAGAAACAAATAAGTGGATAACATGGGATGGTTAACATCTCAAAGCTCAGAAGTATATCCCTGTACTATCGGGAATTGATATATTCCATATATATGGAATACAGGCATGTAGCAGTAGTAGGGTAATTAATTGATTAATTAATGCCAGACTGTAAAGAAGTTATTTAATAAGGAAACTAAGTTTAATGCTGCATGTAAATGTTTATGAATATTTAAGCCCTAAACAACAGAAAATTTGTTATTACATGTGGTCATTCAAAGCACAAACAAGGGGCAGAACTAAGTTTTAAGAAAAAACTATTGATTAAGATAATGGAAAACAACATGGTATTTAGTGTTTAACAAAAATCCTACAGTTTTGGTTGCAGGAAATAATAAGTTAAGGATTGAGCAATTTTTACAAAATATTCCAAACTAGGATTTGGTTATTAAATTAAAAGTAGTAGATTGTTCTAATTTACTTAAGGCTACCCAGGAAGCATATTAAATATGAGAGTTTTGTTCAATTTAAAAACTATCAAATTGTAAAAAACAAAAAAAAACAAATATTGTTAAAAGTTTTAGTAATTGAGTATTTCTGAAAAAAGTAAAGACTTTGGTTTGGGGAGGAATTTTTTTTCTCGGGGAAATGGCCAATCGCAGTTCATGGGCAGAAACCAATCTGCGAGTTTCACGAAATTGTCCTCTAAACAATTTTTTGTCATTACTATAGTCAGGAACGTCATATAACGTAGTGTACATGCTTTTTGGCAGATGTACAAACCAAATATGTTTAAAGAATTGTAAAAAAAGGTTAAAAATTATAAAAACGATAAATGAGATTGTTACCGAATTGTACAATGAAGGGGATGCAAAGCATAGTAGCTAAGACTGACGGTAACAGATCTTTCTCTGAAGAGTGTGACATGTAAAGGAATGTACTGTCAACAGAGAAATACAGATCAAGTTACACAGCCTCAGACATGCAATGACAATTTAAACTTCTGTAAACCTGAGAAAAATTTTTTTGTGTTAAGACTTCCAGAAACCTGGAAGAGGGTTCATGGATGAGAAAAAATATATTTTAAAGGTATTATTACTTACTAAAGTAATTGTTTTAAAAAACATGTGGGTTGTGCACCATTTGTTTAAGGTGTTATTTCAAGACAAACAGGAGGTGTCAAAACACAGCTTTGATTATGTTTTTTTTTTTATGGGCAACTGGATGTTACAGAAGGTCAGTTGAAGTGAGATAAAAATACATCATGACTAAAATAATGCAGTGTGATAAAGCCACGGTTGTATAAGTTAATCATGCAAAAGTTACTTTGTCAACTTTTAGTGGACATTTATTGGGAAAGAGTTTCTTTGTGCTTTTATAAATGGATCCATGTATTGGCACAATGAAATTTTGACTTAGTTAGAATCAGTATAGACTGACAATAGAGATAAAATTTATTGTAAAAATAATTGATTCCAACAATAATGGATAGAGTTATTTTTAGATGAAAATATTTCTTTTTGCATATCCAGGTACTTGACTGACTGAATTGTTTTTACATGTCCATTACTAAAACCATTTAAATGTATGGCAGAGAGATTTTGGGATCAGCTTATTTCTACCTGCAGTATGAACTACTCTGTTTCCAAATATTTAGGGACATGCACAATTTTTTGTTTGTCTTTACGAAGCTAAATGCCTACAGTTGTATACTGGTTTTGGGGTAATGCCTGTGTAAAAAAGTATTCTTCTAAATTTAGAATTTGCCTTGACATGTGCCTAATGTGATTTTTGGTCTGGACACATGTAAGAAGTGTATTCAGGAGATCTGTTTGGTTTGAGAACGATGACATAGTGTCATATTGATAAAAAGTACTTACCTTTCGTGTAGTAACGGAACAACGTTTCATAAGGGTTGCTAGATTTTAAATGTTCTAGTGTCATTTAAATGTTGAACTTTGCTTGGGGTTTGCATAGGAATATATGTCCATATTCATGGTAGCCATAACTGGGCATGTGAGGAATGAGGGAGGTCCGGACCCCCACACCCTGACCCGCCCTGGGCTCTGCCCCTAATACAGTTGTAAGTTGAGGGACCTCGTACTGTAGTCCCTCCCAGTTATCCATACTCCTTTGTGCCCTGTGTTGAATGCTGATGCCAGATTTCATTGCCCTGTGATGCATTCAATACCGGGTTACATTACGAATAGCATTATCGCATACTATCAAGTGATTTCGTAGTGGGTTTTAAAGACCCGATTCAGATTGGGCTGTTAGTGACCCGACCAGAGTAGTACAGGACCTTATAGCAGTGGGTGCGCTTATCCTTCCACACTCTCTTCTGTCTGGGGTGCCCCTGTCTGCAAAAGTATTTTCGCTGTCATTGATTTATTAGATTTAGCATGAACTGAAGCCATACAGCTCATTTCGCCCCTAGTCATGATAAGGCCCTACATGCTTTTTTGGGACTGATCTCTTACTGATGAGCCTGGATGCCTGCGGCTTCCCTTCTTATGACCTGCTATGTGCCCCCTTTGCGCTGTCCGAAGAAGTGCTCGCTGACTTTTTATCTTTTAAAAACAGGCGAACGGTGCTGCTCCTGCCCTTTTGCCTGTTATGGAATGCCCTTTTGCCTGTTCATATCTGTGATGCAGGGCCCCGCCTTATGGGTGTTGACACAAACTCATGGACTCTGTAACCACGCTATTGGTTGTTATTTAGCCTGCCTGGACCCTATTGCTAGAGGTGACCCGTCATGTCTCTGACCCAAGCTAAGCTAAACTTCTGACATTGTTCTGGCCCATCACCTTCTGCTGTTTGCCCCTCCCTATTTCTTTGCCTTTCTATATCAGGTGCAACCCAAGTATTTGTCCTATGGTTGCGATGCAGTTTCCTCATGCCTGACGGTGTGGCTCTACTTCGATGCCAGTGTCTCTACTCTCCTTCCTCTTGTCCAAGGGGGGTATCATGACATGTCTCTGGACAAACAGGAAGAAGAGAACGCAGACCTACCTGCTTTTACCCGAGATGAAGATGAACATGATTGCTTTGAACTTATGCTAGTTGCCCCGATCCCAATGCCTCAACTCACCTTGTAGCAGTACAGGTGGATGATCTTTGGACTGTAGGAACCTGCCTATGTCTCCCCAGAGCTTTGTACCCAGCTGTGGTGCAATGGGCCCATGGAGCAACCCATTTCTCAAAGACTTTGATGAACTCACTTATAAAGAAACATTATGTAGCACCAGGAATGACTAATCAGTACTGCAAGTCCTGCCACACTTGCCTAGCATGCAACCCGGAAGGCTCAGGGTGGCTCGAGGCTTATCCTGTCACAGATGAGACGGCGAGAACCACGGCTAAGAAATTGCTTTTGGAGCCAGTTTGCAGATATGGGGTACCTGGGGTGATAGAGAGTGATCAGGGTCCTGTGTTCACCGCTATAGTCACAAAATAAATATGGTTGGCCCTAGGTAACACATTAGCATTTCATGCATCTTATCACCCTGTTAGGTTGTTATTATCCATAACAGTTGCAATTACGGTCTGATACTTTGATGGATTATGTGACCGCTCTTGTAAAATAATTAACTAACATCCATGTACGAGTATTTTCTTGCATTACAGATCCTGATCTAGGTACCGGTACTTACAGTATACTTCCTGGTGATTGGGTGATGGTTAAGAAGTTTCTCTGAAAGCATTCCTTGGAGCCAAGATATGCAACAAGGCTCCAGTTCCCGAGGACCGTACACCACTCACACCAGAATGAAACTATATATCTTTTTTCTTAAAGCAACTGTGCACGCACAGGAGGTGGCTATTAAACAAAAGGATGGTATAATATAATTTTGGTATAATTCATCAGACACACATGTAGCTACCTTCATATTTGATCTCTGTGCTATAATCTTTCCCCCTCCAATTAACTGGCAGTGTAACATTTTATGGACGCAGATCAACACCGGAAATATATATATATGTGATACACCAGACTGTGACCACTGGGAATCTGTGGGTTGGAATACAGGGGATGACTGGGGATATAGGTCACAGAGTTCCCTGAACAGGAAAGACAAATATGGAGAGTCATTACTCAGCAGACTGACCTTAATAAAAAAAAGGTATATGGTCAAGCTATGATAGGGAACTGGGCATGAAACTCACCCTGACCATAAAAAATCCCAGTCCTACGGATGCAGGCACATATGTTATGGGAGCGCGATATGATGGGGAGAATAGGGGACCAAGTGGACAGTTCCAAGTTAAAGACATGTATAATTCATCTGAATGGAGGGCCCTTCAACCAACAAGTGATCCCCTTAAACCACATGTACAGATGCGCACCCTAGAAGATATGGTGGCCATAGCTGATCCCACATTTGAAGACACGATGGCTGCAGAGACTGATTTCTCAGATGTCAACATGTGGCTTGAATGGATGAGGTATAGTGTAGGGAAACATAACAGGTCCAACTGTTATGTGTGTAGTGGAGCTAGACCCCATTTGGGAACAGTGCCATTAAACATACCTCTCACTCAAGAGGAGTGCTTCCTGAGCCTGTTTACCAATACTTCCACTGATTCCTCCCAGTGCGAAACAGGAAAAAGAGAATATCCTATAATAACTAGGACATCCAAGCCCGGGGAGGGTATTACTATATATCCCGGTAATTACTAGACATGTGCACACTGAAATATTTCGTTTCGGAATTTCGTTTTCGTTCGAAAAATTAATTTATTTAGTTACTCCCGAAATTCGTTTTTATTTATTTAGTTTTTCATTAAAAATTGCATTCGTCCGAAAATCCGAAATAATTAAGGTCGAATCTGTCATTGAAGGCTTATATGGTGTGTGTGTGTTCTAAGAAGATTCGACGGAGCAGCTAAACTATTCGACAGAGCAATCGTACATTTTCGGTCGAATGTTCCGCCTACAAGCTAGCTATAGTAGAATTCTAATGTTGTATGACTAGTAATAATTATATTTATTAATTATTATTACTAGTCATTCAACATTAGAATTTTTCTATAGCCCATGAGCGGATGCATTTAACCGGAAATGTACGATTGCAGGAAGCATCGTACAGTGATTTTAACTGCACCGTCGAATCAACTTAGAACTTTTGACAGACACCATAAGCCACAGATTCGACGTTTGTATGTTTTTCGATGCTGTGTCGAATCTTCGTCGAATCTTCGTCGTTCATGTGGAATGGATGGTCTATCCCAACAGTCAGCTAACTACTTTCACATTCGTTTGTGCACGTGCTCCGACGTTGTGTCAGTGTCGGATAATATGGCGACCCATTTCGACCACATGGAGGACGTTCCTGGGCCTTCTATGGAGGAAGCAGCAGCAACATCCCATTCCCCATCATCCAAAAAGCGGCGCTTGGGGACACAAGCTGCAACCAGCAGGAAGCGTAGCCTTATGTGGACTCACATTGAGTCCCAGGTCCTTGTAAAGGAAACGCTTCCTTACTGGATACAGCTGTGTGGCCCCCGCTCCAGGGATACCACTCAGGAGTGGAAGCGGGAGAAGTGGGAGGAGATCTCCAAAAAAGTTGAAGGGATGTATCGCCATCGGCGTGACCCGACTGCCTGTCGGAAAAAATTCAGCGACATTAAGCGGTAAGTAACATGTCTGATTATTATTTTTTTTACATTTTAACCACTTCAGCCCCGGAGGATTTGGCTGCCAAATGACCAGGCCACTTTTTGCGATTCGGCACTGCGTTCTTTTTTTCCCCACAAATAGAGATTTCTTTTGGTGGTATTTGATAATCTCTGCGTTTTGTTTTTTTGCGCTATAAACAAAAAAAGAGCGACAATTGTGAAAAAAAACACAATTATTTTTTTACTTTTTGCTATAATAAATATCCCCAAAAAATATATAAAAAAACAAATTATTTCCTCAGTTTAGGCCGATACGTATTCTTCTACATATTTTTGGTAACAAAAATTGCAATAAGCGTTTATTGATTGGTTTGCGCAAAAGTTATAGCGTCTACAAAATAGGGATAGTTTTATAGCATTTTTATTATTATTTTTTTTTACTAGTAATGGCGGCGATCAGCGATTTTTTTTTTTTCATAAAATTTTTATTGTATAGTCACATATACAGGTTATATAACAGGTACAGTAAGGTATACAAGAATTCCACGATAAGTCAAGTACAGCGATATAAAGTACATAGTTCACTCGTAGAATATACCAACAACATTGATCAAACTAATACAGGCAATGTTTGTTATTAACTCTGTTACACCAGAGAAGGGTGGTGTCTTCCGAAACCCTCCCCTCACTTTACTAGCAATATATGCTCTACTCTAAGGGTTGTGGGAGGTGATCAAGTTCCCATTTGAGGGGGATATTCAGGGCAGGTTGAAGTGGCTAGGTGGCCTTTCATCAGTGGGATCATTCCCGCCCGCGCACCCCAAACAGGGTACTTGCTGTACGCGGGCAGGGATTCTTGTCAGACCCCAAGGGGTCAGGTCGTGTCTGGGCCAATAGTACAGTAATCTCTCCCTAACAGTTCGAGGGATGGTTTCGGATCAGATGAATACCCTTGTGCAACTTTCATAGGTGAACGTAGGTACAGAATGGCGTTCAGATAGTGTCACAATGTAGGAATATGTAATCTATATATTTCTGAGATGTAGGGGAAGGGAGGGAGAGTAGGGGGGAGGGTAGAGATGGAAGTTTCATGTTTCTGTGGCCAGAGTGGTCTCGTGATTCCCTGTACTGGTTGTAGGTATGGCGGATGAGTTTCCTGAACGTGTGGAGTCCCTATAGTGAAGCCAGCATGCCCATGTATTTCCAAACTTGGTAGAGTTATCATTAGCCTGGTGTATGAGCCTCTCCATATCTGCTATTCTGTCTACCCTGACATGCCATTCAGAAATGCTGGGTGGGGTGGTGCTCCTCCAGTGGACCGGAATACATTGGGTGGCTGCGTTGATGAGGTGCAGGGTGAGTGATTTCCGGTAGGCCGCCCTTGGAAGGGTCGTGTGATGGAGCAGATATTGCGCCGGGCTAAAGTCCGGTGTATAGGTGGTGATTTGGGTGATCAGGGCATGTATTTCTCTCCAGAATACCTGGATGACAGGGCATTCCCACCAAATGTGAATAAGGGAACCTAAAGCTGAATTACATCTCCAGCAATTATGGGACATCTCCGGGTAAAATTTATGAATCTGATCAGGTGTACGGTACCACCTAGAGTACAGTTTGTACCTATTCTCTTGTGTAGAGACATTTATGGATCCTTTATGTGTGTGTTCATGTATTTGCGTCCAGTCTACAGCAGACAATTCCATGGCTAGGTCAGTTTCCCATCTATCATGAATTCTGTCGTGTGCAGGAGGGTTGTCTAACAGGATGGCAATTATTGTTGAGATCAAGTGACTCTGAGGGTCTGACCTACAGCATAGAGCTTCAAAGGGTGTATGGTCCCTATACCATAGGGAGAGTGGTTGGACGCTATGCAGGAAGTGTCGAATTTGGAGGAACTTGAAAAAGGGAATGGAAAGATCGGCAAATTTAGAGGCCATGTCTGGTTGAGAAAGAAGCCTACCTGCATCGAAGAATTGAGAGGCCCTCGTCTGCTGGGGGGTGGTCTGTTCGGATTGAGATTTGGTGAGTATACCAGGTGTGAATCCGGGGTTATTATCGAGTGGTGTCATAGGGCCTGGATAAGGGGTCATGTTGAGTGTACGACTCGCAGCTCTAAAATTATTTAGCGTGGGGCCTATAAGAGGGTAAGCTGTGCATTCAGTAGGTATCTCTCTCGGATTAATCCAAGGGAGGTGAGCGATTGGTATGTTAGTGAAAGCATTTTCCAGAAGTACCCATGCCTTAGTGTTTACATGAGCATGCCAGTCCACAATTCTGGCGAGCTGGCAAGCCCGGTAATATGTGCGTAAATCAGGTAACCCAATCCCACCCTGACATTTGGGTAAGATTAGTTTTTCCCAGCGTAACCTAGGAGGATGAGCAGACCATAGAAAGAGTCTGCACTTCCGTTTGAAAGTCGTGAAGAATGATGGAGGCAGTTTTATTGGGATAGCTTGCATCAGATAGAGCAGCCTGGGGAGGACATTCATTTTTAAAATTGCCGCTCTGCCGAACCAGGAGAAAGGGCCCTTGGTCCAAGATATGAGGTCTTCCTGAATCTTGTGTAGTGCTGGTGTGAAGTTTCTGACATAGAGGTCAGAGAGTTTGGTTGGGAGTTTAATACCTAAGTATGATATCTCATTGGTTTCCCAGCTGAAAGGGAAGTTAGTCTGACAAAGAGCTACCAATTCCGTCGGTAGTGTTACGTTAATCGCCTTCGATTTGTCAAAGTTAATTTTCAGGTTTGAAAGTTGTCGGAAGAGCTCGAAGTCTTTGAGGAGATTGGGGATAGTGATCAGGGGATCAGTAAGGAAGAGTAGGATATCGTCAGCATAAGCTGCTATTTTGTATTGCCTATGACCAATCTCAATCCCTTTAATATCATGATTTTCCCGTATTCTGCGGAGGAGGGGTTCCATGGTGAGGATGAAAATAAGGGGTGAAAGAGGACAGCCCTGCCGTGTGCCGTTTGTAATGGAGAAGGCTTCCGACAGTCGGCCATTAACCCGAAGTCTAGCTGTAGGGGTCGTATACAGTGTCATAATCATTTGATGGAGGCGTGGAGGGAGCCCCATCGCCAACAGTGTGGCAGACATGTAGTCCCATGCCACTCTGTCAAACGCCTTCTCCGCGTCAAGGGAAAGGAAGAACCCTTTGGTACTAGAGGTGGTCAACCAGTGGTGGATATTAATAGCCTTCGTAGTGTTGTCCCTAGCTTCCCTGCCAGGGACGAAGCCTACTTGATCTAGTGAGATGTAATTAGGGATCAAAGGTAGGAGCCGGTTCGCTAGAATTTTGGCGTAGAGCTTAACATCAACGTTAAGTAGTGAGATTGGGCGATAGTTAGACACTAGTGTGGTGTCCCTGTCAGGTTTCGGTATTAGGGTAACGTGAGCCTCAAGTATATCCGTATGCGGGAGGGGAGATGTGGGAAGAGAGTTGAAAGCTTTGACAAAGTGAGGGATCAGTAAGTCGGTAAAAGATTTGTAGTAGTTGGTCGTGAGTCCGTCAGGTCCCGGGCTCTTGCCTGCCTTCAGCTGTTTTAGAGCCGCGAGAGTCTCCTCTACGGAAATGGGGAGATCAATGTCCTTTAGGTCGTCAGGGCTGGGCGGGGATGGACAGTACTGAGATAGAAAGTCAGTGATGGCTTTAGATCTGTCGTTGGAGTTGGTTTGTAGGCAGGGTCTGGATAGGTTATACAGTTTGGTGAAGTACTTAACGAACTGTCTTGCTATGTTTTCTGTGTCGGCTACGCTGGTACCCGAGGGGGTTCTGATGGAATGGATGGTGTTCGCGGACTTTTTCTTTTGTAAGGCTCTTGCTAAAAGCTTCCCGGACTTGTTACCGAACTCGTAAAAGAGTTTATGTGTCAGTGCAAATTTACGTTTCAACGTCGCCTGGAGTTCCGATAACAATTCCTCTCTGGCCGTAAGGAGGTCAGAGAGGCCGTTTGCCGCTAGGGACAGCTTGTGTGCTCGTTCCAAAGTTTTAACACGGTTAGACAGTTCCTCAATGCGTGCTTTCCTGAGCTTGTGCCTCTTAGCCATCAGGGAAATAATCTGGCCCCGTATGACGCATTTGTGCGCAGCCCATACTGTAATAGGAGAGATATCTTCTGTGACATTGTCTGCAAAATAATGGGATAGGCCGTCAGAAATTAAGCGGGTATGTTCCAGGTCTGAAAGCAGGGAGTCATCCATGCGCCAGATCTCGGATCTAGGGCGCCATATTGGAAATGTTAAAGTCATGGTAATAGGGTTGTGGTCCGAAAGGAGTCCTGGCTCAATCGTGGCTGTAGTAAGCATGGGAAGGTCATTCTGCGAGAGAAAGAAATGGTCAAGTCTAGAATACTTATTATGTGGAGGGGAGAAGAAGGTGAAGTCTTTGACGTTTGGGTGTAACGTGCGCCAAGTATCATGGAGGGTGAGAATGTGTAGTTGGGATTTAATCGCGCGGAGGGCCCTATATGTCATACACGAGGATCCGTTGGAGGTGTCTAGGGTTGGAGTCAGCGGTACATTGAAGTCTCCGCCTACAATGAGGGTGCCCGATTGGAATGCCGTTAGCTGATGGAGTGTGGCTTTGAAGAAGGAGACCTGTTGTGAGTTCGGGGCGTATATGTTAGCGATGGTCAGGGGTCTATCATGCAACGTACCTTTGAGAAAGAGGAACCTGCCTTTGGTGTCTCTTTGGGTCTCCGTGATCTTGATTGGGCAGTGTTTGGAAATTAGTATGGAGACTCCTTTTGATTTCGCCTCCTCATTAGCGGCATGGTATACTGTCGGGAAGAATTGGTTATGTAATTTAGGGATGCTGTCTGTCCTAAAGTGGGTTTCTTGGATAAGTGCAATGTGGGTTTTGGCTTTCTGGAGTGTGTAGAGTAGTTGTGATCTCTTTTCTGGAGTATTCAACCCACGAATGTTTAGAGAGTACAGCCTAAGTTGCATCGGTGATCCTTGGCTGTTGTGGTTAGAAGTGGCAGAGTCAGAGGCTTCCGTCATATTGGGGGGGGGGCCGTTAGGGCAGGACGGGGAGGCGTTGGGTAAGGAAAGGGATAGGGGGGTTGTAGCTCTGTGATTGCTAGTATGAGTCAGGGGCGTGTATCCCTTGTATGAAAGTAACCGATGAAGAGGATGGGTTTTACCAACCTCTTCTAGGGGGGTGAAAAATACAAACAATATTCGCGCTACTAACAAATGTGAGCAGCTACAATGCCTATGGAAAAAGCAAAAAACAAACAATATACAAAAAATGTAGCGCTATACATAAAAGTTATATACAAAACACCCAAGTGTAGTGCTCAAAACAAATAAATGTAAAAGAGTCCGTAAAAAGTCCAAAATGGACAAAATATATGTGTAAATAAAGTCTTTGATGACCATTCAAACGTGGATAGTCTTGAAATTTTCAAAACACAACTGGTGACTTTCAAAAAGCAAATGACTATAACGTGACCACCACCAAATGGAAAGGAGGCTTACCAGATGGAATGGACCCAGTAAACGTATGTCTAAAGGGTCAAACAGGCTTGGTACATGTATACTCGTAGGTCTAGAGTCCTGGCTGGCGTTGCACACATCAATGTCCAAAATCCAGGGTCTAGTGGTGTCACCAAATATCCAAACCCAGTATGATGATGGGATAGCTCACAATGGAACCATATTATAGGGAAGAAGGAGAGGGCACATAGCGTAATAACGTAGATACTATTTATTAAATGCAGGTAGATACACTTACATTCAAGCAGTAAACCTAGCGCTTTGCAAAACACTCAGTGGCAGCAGTGGAATCTCCCAACGCGTTTCGCAATACCTTGCATCGTCTGGGGTATGACTCCACTGTTGCCTGCATATTATTTATAAGTTTAAGGGACCTCCCCCTCATTAATCCATTATGCAATCACTTCCTGAATCTTTCAAAATGGCGTGTCGGCGTGCGTTCCACGCCTCTCTATGTAATCCCTGCATAGTGCGCTAATATATTCATCATATGGGAAGCTGTATGGAAAAAAGATGGGGGGATAGATCCATGTTTGTGTGGAATAACCTCATCATACATGCTAGATACGGGGCATCACTAACCCAATACTTACAATACATCATAGATCTTAGTCTGGCGACTAACGTCGCGGCTGTGACGTCACGCGTAAACCATGTGATAGACGCCATGCAATCGTCCGGCGACGTTACATGACGCGCGAACATCAATGTCCAATCAGACGGCGCCTGAACCATGTGACGGACGCCATGTGATCGTCCAGTGGCGTCACATGACGTCCATATCCAATCAGACGGCGCGACCGCGTCACGAGGAATCCCGCCGTCATGTGACCATCACATGATGTCACATGACCCGCGAGCATCTTAATGAAAAGCGACGCGATCGCGTCATCTCATACAAGCGCCGCCCCCATCTGAGACACGCAGCCCGGATAGGACGTAGAGACGTCCGTATTGAGTCCGACAACGCAATCGCATAATCAAGCGATCACGGCGTGCTTCCCGGAAGTGGGCAACCCTGAAATGCTAATACATTGACTGTGCTCCACCGCCCCATAACGGCAAAAAATGTGAAACGCAGCCAAATGTGTACACACAGGACTCCAACTAATCTACAGGAATTATCTAGCATCGCCCAAATCGGGCGAAAAAAGGAAAAAATTCCCCGGGATAACAATGGTGAAGCTAGTAGCTGTAAGTCTAACTACCCATTAGCACAAAAATAGTTTTATTGTTATAAAAATAATAAAATCAGCTGAGCTGAGGTTAAATTACTAAATGTGTAAACAGATAATAAATATAAAAATAAAAATAAAAAATGAAAAATAAGAAATATCTTTTGGATAACAGATCAAGAAATATAGATGGTCCGCTCCAACTGTGCGAGACTAACGTCTCGCACATAGAGAGGACCATCAAGGTAGAAGAATGTAGGGACCTCAACCCATCATAACCAATGACGGAAGGAGGCCCACACACCCCAACAGGAGATTGCCCAATGGATGAATGAGGAGCAAATTCCATATAAATCCAAATTTGTCCCCAAACACAACCATACATAATATATTAAAAGTTGTGTAAAGAATATATAAAACCATATTGAATTGGTTAAAAATACAAGAAACACTAAACAACAAGAAAAAGCAGAAAACGGATCCATGATCGAAAGGCACCAACTAATGTTAGGACTGGTCGATGAAGGAATTGATATCCCATTCGACATTTAAACCAGACGGCCTGTGTGTCTGTAATTGGTATATCCAGTAAGTCTCCAGCTGGGACACACCCCTAATTCTGGGGGCACCTCTCCATGGGGGAATAAAACGATCAATGATCAAGAACTGTGTGCCAGCTGGATTCCTACTGTGATGTAACCTATAGTGTCTAGGGACCGTGTGATTCACATCACCCCCTAAAATTAATGTAACATGTTCCCCCACTCTAACCGAAAATGGCCTGATGGTGCGGCCCACATATTGTTTGCCACAAAGGCAGGTGATAAGATATACAATGTGTGTAGTAGAGCATGTACAAAAATGTTTAATTGGGTATGACTTCCCTGTACTGGTAGACCTAAACTCTAAGGTTTTACCTCTCCCGGATGTGTTATATTTACACACACTGCACTTTTTACAGGGATAATATCCCACCAATTGATGAAAAAAGGAAGGACGTACCGGGGGGTTAATGATGTTGGGTGCTATTTTACCCTGGAGAGTGGGTGCACCTCTGAAGACAACTTTGGCCTGTTCGGGTAAAACTGAGCCGAGGATATTGTCATTCCTCAAGATGTTCCAGTGCTTGGCTATAATAGCTTTCACTTGTTTATGTTGCATAGAGAAGGAGGTGAGCATTGCCCATTTGAAGCTGTTGTTGGATTCTACTTTGGGCTTAACTTCCAATAAGGAATGCCTGTCGGTCTCCAGTACTTGTTCGAGATCTCTATCGATCCTGACGGGGTCATACCCCTTATCAATGAATCGTTGTTTGAAAATCTCGGCTTGAGTCAGGAAGATATCGGTATCAGTACAGTTTCGCCTCAACCTCAGAAACTGACTACGTGGGACGGACCTCAACCAAGATTGGTGATGACAACTGTCCTGCGGAATGTATCCATTCCGATCAGTTTTCTTGAAGTGTGTCTGAAAGTGGAACTGTCGATCTTGGATGCTGATCTCCAAATCCAGAAACTGGATTCTTTCATGGCTGGCAGTATATGAGAGAGAAATGCCTCTGTCATTGGCATTAAGATGGTCCATAAAGATCTTAAGTGATGCCAGACTGCCACTCCATAGGAGGAGGATGTCGTCAATGTACCTAGCCCAAAACACTAAAAATACACTTAAACTTATAAATAATATGCAGGCAACAGTGGAGTCATACCCCAGACGATGCAAGGTATTGTGAAACGCGTCGGGAGATTCCACTGCTGCCACTGAGTGTTTTGCAAAGCGCTACGTTTACTGCTTGAATGTAAGTGTATCTACCTGCATTTAATAAATAGTATCTACGTTATTACGCTATGTGCCCTCTCCTTCTTCCCTATAATATGGTTCCATTGTGAGCTATCCCATCATCATACTGGGTTCGGATATTTGGTGACACCACTAGACCCTGGATTTTGGACATTGATGTGTGCAACGCCAGCCAGGACTCTAGACCTACGAGTATACATGTACCAAGCCTGTTTGACCCTTTAGACATACGTTTACTGGTTCCATTCCATCTGGTAAGCCTCCTTTCCATTTGGTGGTGGTCACGTTATAGTCATTTGCTTTTTGAAAGTCACCAGTTGTGTTTTGAAAATTTCAAGACTATCCACGTTTGAATGGTCATCAAAGACTTTATTTACACATATATTTTGTCCATTTTGGACTTTTTACGGACTCTTTTACATTTATTTGTTTTGAGCACTACACTTGGGTGTTTTGTATATAACTTTTATGTATAGCGCTACATTTTTTGTATATTCTTCTAGGGGGGTGGACCGAGTGTCGGACGTATACAGAGCGTGCAGTGAGACAGCACAGCGGTAGAGTGCTGATCCCACTACACGCCACTGTGTGGGGGTTGAACCAAACCGAACCAAAGAAATGGAAATAACCACAGGTATGTAGAGGTATCCGCCACCTCAGAGTGAATGTAGCCTAATGAGGGGAGGTACGGCCCCTTTGAAGAAATCACTTGATGGGGAGAGGGAATAAGGGAGTAAGGGCGGGCGGTGCCCAACCACTTGAAATGTATTAAGGGGGATATAGCATTTGTGTGCGTCCGTGTGACATCGGGTATATATAACCACTCTGTAGGAACATGGGTGTAACATCAACATACCCATCACGCTCTTCCATCGGAGGGACCCCATGTAAGGTAGTGCGAGAGGTCCTGCGGGTGGGGAGCATAGAAGGCATTCAACTAAAGGAAAGAACTTGTTAAGTAACAGTTAAGTAACAATCCTATAACCCAAAACATTCAAAACATTCAAGAAAACAAACAAAATAAGAGACAATCCTGAGGTTGAGTGTATCCTGATGAATCAGACCAGCACGGGAGGATAATAAGGTCTTCGGTAAGTGCCATTGTAGGATATCGCATATAAAACATAGGAAACACTCAGCACTAAACGTCGGGCCTATGTGTGTCAGCGGAGATACGACCTCCGCTAGGACAATTTTTTGTGACCCTGGAGGGCGACAGTAAGGGTATGTGAGGTCGTCGTGCCCGTGCATGGGGAATCTATCAATGACATCATTAGTATTCTAGTTACCCGAAAAAATTGCAGCGTTATTCCGCCTAGAGTTAGTAAAGGGTGAGGGGTTTAGCTAGAATGGTATCTAGTATCCCCCTTTATGCGTGAAGGCAGTCAGTTGACACATAGGCATTACCGTGAGGAGTAAATGAGTAACAGTCATGTCATGAAGCACAGTGGGAACCTCAAGTACGAGTACGTCTAGGTGATTAGAATTATCCAGAGTCCCATGAACAGGCTATGAGGACTCCCTCTCATATGCCCGGGTATAAGTCTTACCTGCCTTCAGAAGGTGAGTGGGAGCAGACCTCTGATTATAGTGTCCAAGGCAAGTTCTATTGAGGGCAGGGAAGTCCCCATTTTCGGTCAAACTCGTCCGGCCACAGGAAGTCTCTGTCTGTATTGACGCTGGACAGGAGGCGGAGATGTGTGATCTAGTAGACAGGAGGAGAGAAGCGTCTGTGGGGATCGATGGCTGTGGGATGTTTATGTTCGGCAACGTCGCTTCCGGAAGTCCGTCACGGCCAGTGGCCAGCGGAAGTAGGAGCATAAGGTCCATCTGCTGTGCGCAGAGAGTTCTGGGTGTTGTAGTCCTTGCTATTGAAGCTAGCGCCACGTGATCTCTCATAGGCAGAGCGCGCGTTGTCCTCCCGTTACCAGCCTCCCGTATCCCTGACCGCAAAGAGTGTGGTACACAGGTGCGGACAGCTCGGCAGACATGTCAATGCCCGGAAAAAGCAAATAAAGGAAAAACTTAAAAATCCAAAAAAATAAAAAGTGAAACAAACACCAGAAAAGATATACTCTATAGGGTGGGGGCCATTAATGCCGCAACTAATAGTCTCGGCGGGCTCTCCGGGAGCCTGGCAGGTTGGAAGGGCTGTGTTCCTGATGTGGGTTGCGGGATGTGGTATAACGCCTGGAGCCCGAAGAGGAACGTCTCCTGCGAGCGCCTGTAGCCTGTGTGTCCATAGGCTCTTCAGTGCGTGCACTCGGTCTGTGCACTGCCTTCCTGAAAGAGGCATACCAATCCGGGACAGCCACTCTGGAAATGCCGATCGTATCACAAAAGTGTGGCAGGTCCTCTGGTACCCTGAGCAGAGCTGTGCGGCCCTCCACTGTGGCAGATAGGCAAAAGGGAAATTTCCATTTGTAACGAAAATCCTTTGCACGCAGGACGTCTAGCAGTGGTCTGAGATCTCTGCGATGCTGCAGGGTTATCCCCGATAAGTCTTGGAATATTTGAAACGGCGTCTCCCCATGTGACAAGCGCTGGCCCCTTGCTAGTTTCAGTACCTCTTCCTTAAGTTTGTAGTCCACTATACAGCACACTATGTCCCGGGGAGGGTCAGTGTCTCTGCCCCGGGGTCTCAGGGCGCGGTGGATTCGGTCCATAGCGATTGGGGTCTGAGGTGGTCTGTTGAGCAAGCCATTGAAGAGTGCGATCACTGCCTGAGAGATGTGTTCGCCGTCTACCGATTCCGGTATTCCTCTAATTCTGAGGTTATGGCGGCATCCCCTGTTGTCCAGGTCCTCCACGTGTCTTTGCATATCCCTGAGCTGTAGGGTATGGGTGTCAATTTGCCATGTAGCGCGGTGTATAGCCGTTTCATGCTGATCAGACACCTTTTCGACTACCTGCACTCTATCTGCGAGAGCTGTAATGTCTAGGCGGAGTTCTGAAATGGCCGCCGACAGGGTATCTTTGATATCTGCAGCTATCGTCCGCAGATCATGGATGCTGAGCTGAGGAGAGGGAGGGGGAGCGTTCATGCCTCCGTTCTCTGCGGCTCCCGGAGGTACGGGGATCACTAGTGTCTCATTCAGGGTGTTCCCCGGGAGGGATGCCGCGTGAGCCTGCGAGCGGGTCTGTGTAGGTCCTTGGCGGGAAGACGCCATGTTCCCCCTGCTCGTCCGGAACATCTCCGGGACGTTCTGGCTAGAGCCTCTGGATAATTCACGGGGGGAGAGCGATCTGGACGCTGATTTCCTGGACGCTGTCCCCATGATGTAGGCTGTGTTTGTAGCTAGAAGGGGTCAATCGTACCTCCGATAACAGGTGGTTAGAGGCTGAGGTGGTTGGAGCTCCGAGATTAGGCGTCCATCTTCTAGTCCGGCCAGGCCACGCCCCCTCAGCGATCAGCGATTTTTATCGTGACTGCGACATTATGGCGGACACATCGGACACTTTTGATGCCATTTTGTGACCATTGTCATTTATACAACAATCAGTGCTCTAAAAATGTACTGATTTTACACCATACACAGTTCACACAAGCGCATAATTAGAAAGGTGGACTGGACATCTATATTTTATCAGCACAATCCCAATCCTTTCTTTTATATTTTATTGTGCACCAAAAAAGCATACGTTTTTCTTAAAATAAATTTGGTTAATAAAAAAATGTGCAAATCTTGTGCTACGTGAAAAAATGCGCCTAATCCAAAAATTCCATTTGCATTGTTTCATTCTACGGGTTCATTCTACATTTGTTTCATGTGTTGATGTAATTTTCAGATTACAATTGTAGTTTAATTATGGAACCTGTTTCTCTTCTCTTTTTGTTTTGCAGTTCCATAGCGCGTAAACGCCGGCAGTTGGGGCGCAGAGGGAAGCAGGTGCCTCTCCTCCCCCATGAGGCAGAGCTGTTAGCGGGTATAGGAGAGGATGAGATCACCCATCTCCTGGCTCATCAGGGTTGGTGTCAGCATTGCATTGTGCAGGACATTTTTTTTTGTCAAGCATCCGACATTTACCATATTGTGTTTGATTTTATTTAAAGATCGCATCCAGTCCCAGCGCCGCCGGAGGTGGAGGGCGGAGGAGCAGGAGTCCTCCATGTCATCAACGCCCAGTAAGTAGTGTAGTAGTGACACTAATACAGTGGGTCCTTTTCCATTTGTCCAGCCTTCCATTGTCGATTCCAGTGTCATTGCTTCTCGCTCAAGCAGTGACAGGTAGAGCCTCTGCAACCTTCTGTCAGGTAACGCAACCGCTTGCGTAACTTACGCAATCTGACAGAACGTCGCTGCTCTGAACTGAGCCACCTGATCAGTGGCGGTGCACCTAGCACTCGCCGCTGGAACCAGGACAGGTAAGTGCCTCGTTTTTTTTTTTTTTAGATTTTTTCTAAATGGTTGAATGCATGTCCCTGCCTTGTAGATAAACGTTAGTGACCTGACCTGTATTGCCATGCTAATGGATAATTAATTTTATCTATATACAGTATTTATTTATAGTAATTTGAAGCTTGAACATTGTAACGTTCATCATTTCTCCTTTATATTAAATAGGTGTCATCCAATCAGAGGGGGAGACTCAGGAGGAGGAGGCTGAGGCGGCAACGCCCACATGTAAGTTAGTATAATCTTGCTGTTGTCTGCTGAGTGATCATACATGTTTCAATGTTCTTGTACTAATGTGTGAGATTGTTGTACACTGCAGATTGTAATGTTCTTTTCTATATTAATCATAATCAACAGCTGCTGAGGCTGAGCAGGAGGTGGAGGAGACCTGCACTGTAGAGGCTGCTGGGGATGCGGAAGCTGGTGAACAGCCAGACGCGGCAGATCCAGGGAGTAAGTATAACTTTTTTTGTATTTTCCAAGCAAATATAGTATTTTAAATATGAAATGCTGATGGCAAACCTTGTCTAGAAATGGTTGTGATTTATTCTCCAAGGCTTCGGTTTAGCTGGAATTATTAATTATTAGTCCCCCTTTGCAGCTGATTCCAGTCTTCCCGTTAGCGTGACCTGTGCTTGTTATTTCCTCAATGTCACTTCCCTGATCACGCCAGCTTCTTGCTGCAGTTCAGGTTCCCAGTCTGAGCCAATCACTGTTAATCATCGTGAATAACACAGCAGGCTGGAAGGGGTGTGTCAGACAAGAATCTCCAGCTATTGGCTGGCAGTCCCTGGACATGGTCAATCTCCGGCATGCCCCTAATTCATGCATTAACACTTTCCTCATGATGTCTGGTGCCTCCTCTTTGGCATCATCTAAAGCAGGGGTCTCCAAACTGCGGCCCGAGGGCCAGATGTCGCCCTTTGGTAGCTTTTATCCGGCCCTTGGGGCACTAATTCTCCCACTCACACCAACAATGGGGCATTTTTTTCTTCTATGTATACTAATGATGGGATACTATTCCTCCTACTAATAGGGGCACCACTCCTATTGACCACCAACCCTGAGGCCATATTTATTCTCACTGATGATGGGCCCATGACATTTTCTGCCCCTGTTGGCCACAATCCGGCCCCCCTAGAGTCTGAAGGAAAATAAACTGGCCCTTTTTTTGAAAAGTTTGGAGACCCCTGATATAAAGCAAAAAACTGTAAATGACCTCGTAGATCTTTGTGCAGGCAAATATCTATAAGAAGTTGAGTCTTGCATAGGTCTTGAAGGCTCAGGGAGAGACCAGACCACTGCAGTAGCAGAGGGGAGCAGATGAAGCACCGGATATCGAAGGTTCAGTAATTGTAAATTCTCTGTTATACCTCCTAGCCTAGACCAGGAGTGAGTAACCTACCTAGCCTAGAACAGAAGTGGGGCTTATTCAATCAGTGGCTATATAAAATTATCAACTTTAAAAAGTAGCCTGCTATATTTTATTAAACAACTTTTTGTTAGGTCATCCCTAATGCAATGGCTTGAATGGCTTCTCTTTGGTGAGTGTAATGTTAATAGCTGGTATAGCTGATATGTTTTTCTGCAAGTGCAACTGATCTTCCATATTTGCGACAGTCAATCAGTCTGGATGAGGAAGAGTAGTTAGTGGTCAGTGTGACGGATCTCAGATACCCCAGGTGGGAACATCCGCCAGACCTGTGTCTCCTGTCTCCAAATGCACCTGCAGCCTGCAGATTCACCATAACCAGCCCTTAACCCCTCAATCACGAGACAATCCACACAGGTGTTGAGGGTTAAACATGCAGAGCATCAACAGTTTATTAAATCCAAAACATACACTTTTACACACAGTTAGGGACACTCCCCTCAGCCTTGTCATAGAGGGGGGGTAGGGGACAAGGAAGAACCAATGGGAACTGAACATTGAAACAGAGACTACAGTTAAACATAAAGGGATTATGGTAAGCAGGCAGCCCTTCAATACACATCCCCTGCGGAGAGATGTCTGCAGTCTAGACCATTGTCTATGTGCCATGAACCAACACAATTAAGCACAGCAACAAGAGGGGGAATGGGGGGGAGAAGGGATGTAGCATTACATTACATTTTCTCAATACCAGCTTTCCCCAAGTCTCTCAGTCTCTTCTGGGCCATAATCTGGGGGTAAGAGGCCAGCCCTCAGTCCCTTCCAAAACACACAGTGACAGTGGGTTCTGTCACAGTCAGCACTTAGGCATCCATTACACCTTAAGATTTTCTCAAGCCGGCCGTGCGACCAAGCGGATAAAATCTTTGGGAGATTCTCCTTTACACTGCTCGATGTGTAGAGGGGAATCCCTTTGTACTCTGGCCGGAGAGGACACTAAAGTACTACACCTTCCTGCACAGCTCAGCAAACCTGGGATGACGCAGCAAATTGACACGGACACCACTATCTCCTACACACAAATTGATTAGGTGCATCTCACTGAATATCAAAAATGGAAAACTGGTATGTAGAAGTGAAAACATCTCAAGATGTTACATGATTGTCTACAAGCGTTTTGAGATAATTGTCTATATATACTGTTAGGGTGAAGAAGTCATGTGTATTGTATTATCTATCTAATGTATTTTCTTTTCTTCACAGGTGAAGTCTTCATCCTTCACCTCCACCCGGTGGACGAAGGCCTGGACCTGCCCGCGTCTGGTGATTGTCCTTCCTCCCCAGCGGTTTCTCCGGCGCATGTTCTCCTCCACCCTTCACTATCCCCCCACCTGGACACACCCATTAGTGCCTCCTCCCCAGTGCGTCCTGGTGAGGATTCTCCAGCCGCTCCAGTACACATCCCCCCTCCAGAGCCACATGTGAATGCGTATCTGCGACGCATTGTGGAGGTCCAAGAGAGACAATATGCCGAAACCAGGAGGCTATGTCACTCTTTGGCCCTCCACAATCGCCGGCAGCTCCGTCACTATGTGGCTCTGGAGAGGTACCAACGCAGCCTTAGGAGCCAACTGGAGGCTACTAGGTACCTCGGTGAACAGATGGCTGGCATCAATATGTCCCTACAGCGACTGGTCACCAGGTTGGGGGAGAATATTTTTTCCTAATTTTTATTTTTTTATTTTTTTTATGTTAAAAATAAAAATGTTTTTGTTCAGAACTAATTGTTTTCTTGAATCTTGCTTTCCTTGTTAGGTTATTGTTACTAACTTACTAGAGGCCTTATAATTGTCTTTTCTACATTTAACCATCAGGCTGAAGTTAGAAAATGTAAGAGATTTCTTTCTACACTATTTCAATGTGCAAAGGGTAATTCCATTTATCTTGTGTCCAGTCACGCCGTTCAGCTTTCCCCCCACCAGAATACTAGGGATGAGCCGAACACCCCCCGGTTCGGTTCGCACCAGAACCCGCGAACGGACCGAAAGTTCGCACGAACGTTAGAACCCTATTAAATACAATGGATGCGAACGTTCTAAATCTAAAGTGCTAATTATCCACTTGTCCCCCGCCCACTGTCAATAGACGGCGGGCGGAGGATACTCTCGTTCTGGGAGGACGTCATATGACGTCCTCCCTTTAAAACGAGCTAGGAGGCGCGCGCGAGCCGCCAGCGGCGCACGCGCGCGCCCGCCGTGTTCACAAGGCCCCGGTGCGCGTGGCCGGCGGCCGCGATTGTCGCCGGGCACCCACGATTGCCCGGGAAACAAGCAGGAAAGTGGATCTCTGTGTGTAAACACAGAGATCCACGTCCTGTGAGGGAGAGGGGACCGATGGTGTGTCCCTTGTACATAGGGACAACCATCGGTCACCTCCCCCAGTCAGTCCCCTCCCCCCACAGTAAGAACACTTTGAGGGAACATATTTAACCCCTTCCCACCCCCTAGTGGTTAACCCCTTCCCTGCCAATCACATTTATACAGTAATCAATGCATTTTTATAGCAGGGATCGCTGTATAAATGTGAATGGTCCCAAAAATGTGTCAAAAGTGTCCGATGTGTCCGCCGCAATATTGCAGTCACAATAAAAAATCGCAGATCGCCGCCATTACTAATAAAAAAAAAAAAAATGCTATAAATCTATCCCCTATTTTGTAGACGCTATAACTTTTGCGCAAACCAATCAATACGCGCTTATTGCGATTTTTTTTTTACCAAAAATATGTAGAAGAATACGTATCGGCCTAAACTGAGGAAAATTTTATTTAAAAAA
Source organism: Rana muscosa (assembly GCA_029206835.1). NCBI lineage: Eukaryota > Metazoa > Chordata > Amphibia > Anura > Ranidae > Rana > Rana muscosa. The sequence goes on along the minus strand of CM055117.1, from coordinate 817,647,950 downwards.
AAAAATGGGTATTTATTATAGCAAAAAGTAAAAAATTGTGTTTTTTTTTCCAAACTGGATGCTCTTCTTTTGTTTATAGCGCAAAAAATAAAAACCGCAGAGGTGATCAAATACCACCAAAAGAAATCTCTATTTGTGGGAAAAAAAGGACGCAAATTTCGTTTGGGAGCCATGTCGCACGACCGCGCAATTGTCATTCAAATTGTGACAGCGCGGAAAGCTCAAAAATGGCCTGGGCAGGAAGGGGGTTTTCGTGCACAGTAGAGAAGTGGTTATAATGACTAATATGCATGTTATTGTCCTAAAAAGGGGTTGGGAACCCGGGTTCTCCCCCAGGGGACATGTATCAATGGAAACCGAAGTTTTAAAAACGGCCGTTTTTCGGGAGCAGTCATTTTAATGATGCATAAAGTGAGAAAAAAAAAGTCAAATATTCCTTTATATATCGTACCTGGGGGGTGTCTAAAGTATGCCTGTGAAGTGGCATGTGTTTCCCGTGTTTAGAACTGTCCCTGCACAAAATGACATTTGTAAAGGAAAAAAAGCCATTTAAAACTGCTTGCGGCTTTAATGTAATGTCTGGTCCCGGTAATATGGATGAAAATCTTTAAGAAAAATGGCATGGCTACCCCATCACCCCCCCCCTACCCCAGCCCATTACCAGCCCCTTTGGGTCTTGTATGGATATTAAGGGGTACCCCGCACACAAAATAAAAAAGGCCCTATATACTCTGAACAAGTAGAATCTGTTTGTAATTTTGAACAGTAATATTATAGAACAGCAATGACGGGTATATACAGGTGTATACTGTGCCACTAACTCCTGCAGATGCCTGTATTTGAGAACAGCAATGACGGATATACAGGTGTATACTGTGCAGAAGGCTCAGCAAAAATGACACTGACACTGTCCCTGCCTATACTTCTCTGTCCCTGTACCAACACACTGTAAATGCACAAGGTTTAGCAAAGAATATCACTGACACTGTCCCTGCCTATCCTTCTCTGTCCCTGTACCAACACACTGTAAATGCACAAGGTTTAGCAAAGAATATCACTGACACTGTCCCTGCCTATCCTTCTCTGTCCCTGTACCAACACACTGTAAATGCACAAGGTTTAGCAAAGAATATCACTGACACTGTCCCTGCCTATCCTTCTCTGTCCCTGTACCAACACACTGTAAATGCACAAGGTTTAGCAAAGAATATCACTGACACTGTCCCTGCCTATCCTTCTCTGTCCCTGTACCAACACACTGTAAATGCACAAGGTTTAGCAAAGAATATCACTGACACTGTCCCTGCCTATCCTTCTCTCTCCCTGCACGCCAACACACTACACAAGGCCGCCGCGCTGGCGGGCTTTTATAGTGTGGGGCATGTACTAAACCCCCCTGAGCTATAATTGGCCACAGGCATCCTGCCTGTGGCCAATTATGGCTCTCCTCACTGCCGGCGCTGTGATTGGCCAAGCCTTCCGGGTTCACAGTGCATGCTTGGCCAATCACAGCGCCGGGATTGCACTGCGATGGCGCAGTGTATTGTGGGGCGTTCGCGTCACTCGAATTTGTCGCGAACGGCCCAAAACGTTCTATCTTCGGCGAACGATCGAACAGCCGATGTTCGAGTCAAACGTATGTTCGACTCGAACACGAAGCTCATCCCTTCAGAATACACAGCAGATAGTAACAGCAGGGGTTAACCATACAGTCCTCAACAGTTCACAGGGCATAGGTTGCAGGCTTGCAATCATGAGGGCAACAGTTAACCGGACAGAGGTTCCCAGGCGAGCGCAATCACAAGGGGCAACAGTTCAAAGGGCAGTCATCATTTCCAGGGCTTGAGTAACATGGAAGCAGGGTAAATTACTCACACTGGTGACTTCGGACAATTGCAGATGGTCATGAAACAGGTGGAGGATCAGAGAGGGCCCTGGTGTCCCCAGGGTCAGAGATGGCAAATGGGAGGGGTCCTGGGCATCTGGATGCAGTTCAGCAGTGACCAACTAGTCTATCTTGCATAGAGTCACGTTTCCAGCTGTATGCTTCTTTGTTCTATGTTGTGTTGGTAACAAATTCTGATCCTTGAGTTGACAGTCTCTCCATCAAGAGGAACTGTCATGCTGTTGAGGTCATCTTTAATCATTATATAACAATAGTAAAAAAGAACACAATAATCTGTATCAGTCAATACTACAAACAGCGCTAAATGTTGAAAAATGACAGTGGTCAACACCACCTAAAAGTTCTTAAGACAGATTCAAGATAGTTTCAGTGCTTCAAAAGAATGTCCATGGGTGATCCTAAAGAAATAAGTAGAGTGCACCTTCCACCGATCTTCCAGATCCACCTCGTGACACACACACCCCTTAGGGGTTCACACTCACCAGAGTAATATTGAATTAAAGCCTTGAATAGAAATTGCTGCATCCAAGCCAAACACTGAAATAATGTATCCGTCAGGGAGACCTCAGAATGAGATGGGCTTCCAAAAAACAAACAAAGGGAAAGCACATAGTGTAACCCAGTTTATTTCATAAAACAAACCCTCACAAACTTGGTCCCCTCACACATTAAACGTACATCAGTTAAAACATCACATAAGCAAACATGAAGGGTGGTTTACTTCACCGTATCCGCCATCCGGCCCTCTGTTGAAGTCAACCAATGACGAAACGCGTCAGGGCGTGACCTACACGACACGCTGGAAGCGCTGGTTTGCGTTCCACCGCTCAGAGAACCAGGAAGAGGAAGTAAGGCATTGCAGCCCTCGGTTCTCTTGATACACGCCGGATGGCGGATACGGTGAAGTAAACCACCCTTCATGTTTGCTTATGTGATGTTTTAACTGATGTACGTTTAATGTGTGAGGGGACCAAGTTTGTGAGGGTTTGTTTTATGAAATAAACTGGGTTACACTATGTGCTTTCCCTTTGTTTGTTTTTTGGAAGCCCATCTCATTCTGAGGTCTCCCTGACGGATACATTATTTCAGTGTTTGGCTTGGATGCAGCAATTTCTATTCAAGGCTTTAATTCAATATTACTCTGGTGAGTGTGAACCCCTAAGGGGTGTGTGTGTCACGAGGTGGATCTGGAAGATCGGTGGAAGGTGCACTCTACTTATTTCTTTAGGATCACCCATGGACATTCTTTTGAAGCACTGAAACTATCTTGAATCTGTCTTAAGAACTTTTAGGTGGTGTTGACCACTGTCATTTTTCAACATTTAGCGCTGTTTGTAGTATTGACTGATACAGATTATTGTGTTCTTTTTTACTATTGTTATATATATTTTGCCATGTTTTAAACAGCAGCTTAGTTTTATATTTTTTAAATATTTATTTTTTAAAAAATATTTTTGTCAACATTCATTACCCACTTGTGGATGACTACTGTGGTCATTCTTTTTTGTGGTAAATTGCAATACGTGTTATCCATAGGCGCTGAGCGGTGTATTATAGGCCTTTTTATACACCCTTTTTAAACATCTTTAATCATTGTCTCTTATTTCCAGACCATCATACAAAAATGGTTAAATTAGCACACGTTGCTATTTGTATTTACAAAGACAGCAACACTTGAGCAGTAGCGCCACGTCAAGGCTTCAACCCTTGCTACTGTCCATTCACACAACATTCATTCATACAATCACGCACACTCTAGTCACTCTACACAACACTCATTACAAAAAAGGGTGATGGAAGGAATAAAGGGAAACATTTGGATTGCTTAAAACAATATAATTCTATTTAAATCTTGGGGTCACACTAAAGACAACTGCTATTGTCAAGTGGTAAGAAAAAAAAATGTATTTTCCTCAACATTTGGATGGTTCCTCTGAGTCCCATCTATCTTCACATGGTGATAATGATTCAGGTCTCACAAGTTAAGGGTAGGGTAACCAAGCTTGGGGAGGTTAAATTTCAGGAAAGTTATTTGTTCCATCAAATGGGGTGTCAGTTGTGCACGGTGTGGATTAAGGATGTTCCCAGTAATAGAGAAAACTCTCTCACTTTGCACAGTGGTTGGAGGACAGGATAGTAGTTGCTGGGCAACCAGACAAAGACCAGGCCACAAACTTTTCTTACTATCCCAATAGGTCAAAGGGTCCTCTGAAGGAAGCAAAGGTGCTTCATATAGGTAGGCCCTGACCATTTCAGAGGCACTGCTCTCTTCTCGATTACCTGCTGCTTGACCTGCATCCACCAGATTGTCAAGTGCCTCTACCCAACATGCAGATGCTCCACTTGGTTGTTTTTGAGTGATGGTGCCAGGTCTTGGAATAGCAGACATGGCAGGTGAATCTTCCAAACTGGCCTCATCCGGCATACATCTCTGTTGCTGCAAATTACGGACCCTTTCAATCAATTTTTCTTTCCAGTAGGAGAGGCTGTTGTCTCTGAGTGCCAGTTTACCTTTGATCCTGGGATCACATAGGGAAGCCAGCATGAGTTCAGGGCTTTTGCGGACACGATCATTTAGCCGATCTTTTAAGTTGGCTTGTAGTTTTCTGATGAAAGACGCTACATCGGCATGAAGTGGGCTGCCACAAAGAGGCTCACTGTTTTCTAGGAACGATCCCATCTTATCTATGAGATAGGTAAACAAGGGTATGACCTGTCCTAGGCTGGCATTGCTCTGACTCAAGTTTTCCGTCACATTCCGAAAGGGTTTTAAGACAGAAACGAGCTGCCCAATTATACACCAGTCATCACGTCCCAGTGTGGAATCAATCCCAATGCTGTGGCGGGATGATAGATTGTGGATGGCTGTCTTTTGCTCCAAAATGCGTTCCAGCATTTCCAGGGTATAGTTCCACCGGGTGCTGACATCTTGTTTCAGTCGATGTATGGGGAGCCCTGATTGTTCTTGCTCCTCCCTCAACAGTTGACTAGCCCCTACACTGCGTTGCAATCTTCCTGCAAAGGTCCAAGATTTGAGCAATCTTGTTGTTTTTCTCCACTGGGATTGCACCCTTGACCACTAAATGCAGTATGTGTGCAGAACAGCGGACACCGACAAAATATCCATCTTGGAGCGCTTTAACCATGTTTGAACCTCCGTCTGTCACTATGACTGCCAGCTCTCCAAACCAATTGGCCAACATTGATCTAATTGCTCGCAATATGTTGGCAGAGCTGTGTTAGTCATCACGGACTTCTGTGTGGAGCAGGAAAGCTTGATAACCCTGCTGGTCTTGCGCTGCAGACCGTCCTGATGAAGTTTGAACACTTACACTAGTGCCACCACCAACAGGCACAGTGGCCTGCCACCAGTGTGCAGTCAAAGACAGGAAAGCGTGTTGACCGCTGGGAGCTGTCCACAAATCAGTGGTCAAATGAATTGTCTGACCCTCGGCTTTGGCCATTTTTTCCTTCAATACTGCAACGCACGAATGGTATAGTGCTGGAATAATCTTTCTGCTGAAAGTTGTTCGTGCAGGAACAACGTATCGTGGAGCAAGGGCATGCATGAGCTGTTTAAACGGCTCCCCTTCAATCATGCGAAAAGAGGCTCCTCCAACAGCAATGAATTGGCCAATGAGGCGGGTGATCTTGTTGGCCTGCTGTTTTGACATGCCCTTGGAACTAAAGCCAACAAAACTATCTAGGGTAGGCTGATGATGTCCTTGGGAGGATGAGGAGCCTGATTGGGTCTGTAGTGGAACTACTGCACGTGTATGGCTTGTCTTAAACAAACCCTCTCTATTGGCTGTGCTCTGAGTAAGTGGTGTGGTTGAAGAGGTACCACCAGTACATTCAGAGTCCGTTATGCTGCTTCCTGCGCTACCATCTTCTTTTTCTGCCTCTGCCCGCAGTAAAGTAGAGTGGTGGTAATTTTTAATGTGTAGGTTCATACCAGCATTGGTTAAATGTCCCAACTTTTTACCCCTACTCACTTGCTTCCCACACAATTTGCACTTTGCAAAGAACCCGCCTTCCAATGTTTGAAAGCATTTCCAAACGTTGCTGCGGCGGGATGAAGCCCCTTGACCCTGTTGATCTCTAGTATGGGCTGATATAGCTGCAGCAGGTAGCACACCAGTGGTGGAAGCTGTTGCCACTACAGTTACACTTGGTGAACTAGTGCTAATGGCAGGGGTGCTGGGGAGGTCGGTGTTATCATCACAGGATTCTTCCTCTATAATAACAGAGGGAGAAGGGGAGTTAGCAGCAGATGAAAAAAGTGAACTGCTCCCTGTCCTACTCCTCACAGAAAATCCCTCTTGCACTTTCTCTAAGTCATGCTGTAACTCTTGTGGGGTAAGACTGTATAAAACGTCTGCAGTGGTTGGGGAAAGAGGAGCATCACATTCAAAATCATTCTCTTGGGGCAATGAAGAAAACGTCTCACACTCTGTCTCTGCTGATGTCTCCCTCAATTGCTTCTTTGGGGAGCTGGGCAGTGGCACTGGCACTGGCAGTGTCATTGGTGGTGGTGATTGTATCGGCAACTCCACTTGTTTTATACTATGTTTCTTGCCTATCCCATAAAAATAGGAAGCCATGACACCTGTAGAAGAAGGCGCTGTATTGGCAGTGGAAGCGGCAGCAGATGTTGGTGGTCTGGCAGGAGGAAAACTAATAGTAGAACTGGTGGTGGTGGAACTAGCTTTGCTGGTGGCAGTGGTGGTGACATCCACTGTTGTGGATAGCATGTTTGTGGCGGCAGAAGTGTCAGAGACACTAGTAGCAGAGACCTTGCCACTTTTTTTAGCAAGGCGTCCACCACGACCGCGACCATTACCTCTACCTGCCTTCACTTTTCTCATAGAATGGTACATTGCTGTTGCTGTATATAGTTCAAATAGAAAATGGACTGGTGATAGTGATCACTGATCAGACAGGTAACAAGATAGGGTATATAGAACTTATATAGAATCTCAATCTATAATATAGAATCTATAATAATAAACCCCCTCCCCCTCCACAACACGGGCAGCCTCTGAGGCTATCACAATACTAGCAAGTTCACTAGTAGTTCACAACACTAACACAATAGCAGCAGATTATTATGAATAAGTGAACTTGATCTGTAGCTTGTGCTTATGCTTAATTGCTAATAATTCAGGTTCTCTGAAAAACGGACCAGCAAGATTAACTGTCTTCTGAAATGATTCAGCGTGTGTGTCTCTCTCTGCTAGCAATCGTAAGTGAAAGTAAGTTGGCTGTACATGTGTACTTAGTTCCAGCTATTTTACTGCTCCTCCTCTTTGGTTACAATCAGCCAATAACATTCATCATCATCATTATTTTTATTTTACTTCCCCCACCCAATTCCAGCAGCAAATTATCTTTTTTCCCTATATCAAATCTTTTCTCTCTATAATGTCGAATCTATTCTCTATAATGTCGAATCTATTCTCTCTTTAATGTCGAATCCTTTCTCTCTATGTCGAATCTTTTCTCTCTATAATGTCAAATCTATTCTCTATAATGTCGAATCTATTCTCTCTATAATGTCGAATCCTTTCTCTCTATGTCGAATCTTTTCTCTCTATAATGTCGAATCTATTCTCTATAATGTCGAATCTATTCTCTCTATAATGTCGAATCCTTTCTCTCTATGTCGAATCTTTTCTCTCTATGTCGAATCTTTTCTCTCTATGTAGATTAATCTTGGAAGTTAAGGTTAGGCACATTCGACCACAGTTTCGATAGATACAGATTGTTATTGTTAGCGTCGTGTCAAATCTGCTATCTATATCGAACTGTTGTCGCAACGAAAACGAAAATAAAGCATTTGTTTATGTCGGATCTTTCGGTTTTCGTATTCTGTGCTTTCGTTTTCGTTTGTTAAAACGATAACGAAAATACCTGAAATTCGGACGAAAATGCATTCGGACGAAAACGAATGCACATGTCTAGTAATTACACATGTTATGGGAACTACCAGGGAATAGGGAAGTCCTTAGGGAACTTCTCTATGGGATACTGTGCTTCCTACAGTAGTGTATCCATGGACCTGGTACAGAGTCAGACTCAGTCTTTGGGAGACGTGTATTGGTTTTTTGGGGACATGAAGATTAGGACTAGATTACCAGACAGGTGGACAGGAGAATGTGCACTTGCTAAAGTAATAATGCCCCTGCACATCTTCTAGGGAGGTGACTTAGTAGTAAGAAGGGAGCACTCACCTAAATGCACTAGGAAGCGTAGAGATTCTCCAGCTGGTAGTTTTGACCCTCATGTATATATAGATGCCATAGGAGTCCCAAGGGGGGTCCCAGATGAATTTAAAGCAAGAGACCAAGTAGCTGCAGGTTTTGAGTCCCTGATTCCCATAATCACTGTTAATAAGAATGTAGATTGGATTAATTATATTTACTATAACCAACAGAGGTTCGTTAACTATACCAGGGATGCACTCCAAGGTTTAGCTGAACAACTAAAGGCCACTTCACAAATGACTTTCCAAAATTGTATGGCCTTAGACATGATCTTAGCTGAAAAGGGAGGTGTGTGTAAAATGCTGCCTGGGACAAGTACATGTTGTACGTACATTCCGGACAATACAGGCCCCAATGGTAAGGTAACCTTGGCCATTAAGAAATTAGAAGATCTCTCAAAAGAGTTAAAAAGAAATTCAGGACTGACCGATCCCTGGGATCAGTATCTTGGGTGGATGAATGGGTGGCAACGCATTTGTACTCAAATAGGTATAGCAATTATGATACTGCTTACATTAGCTGCACTAGTGGTTTGCTGTATTCTACCCTGTATGAAGAAGCTGTTAGGAAAGGCAGCTGAAGAGGTGACTCCTACTTTTTTAAATCTAGGTGATATTAGAGATCCAATAAAGGAGGATGAGGGACCGTATGCTCCATTACAGTCCTTACCTGTAACTAATACATACAACATTCTCAAATGATAAGGGAAAGAATAGTACTTGACTGTTCTCCTGACCATTTCGTCGAGTAAAGACACTGGGCAAGCCATGTCCGACCTCTATGCGAAATGTAAAAAAGGTCCTGATGTCAGGAGGGCCAGGTAAGGTTATATAATATAGGGACAGTGTTGATAAAATAGTCATTTTAAGGGGCGACTGTGATGGAGTATATAAAATGAATATTTTATATACGATTTATCTCTATCTATTATCCACTTAAATATAGTTTGAGAAGCTTAGCAGGGGTTACATTTTTCTTTCCTTAATTCTCTGCTGCTGACAGTCTATTTCCACCCGTCTCAGGAACTCAGGGGTAATTAGTGTCCTTTTTACAAGAACCATCTGTTAGGAACAGAAATACATGTTGAGATATTTTTGTACAATGAGAAGCTTATTGATTTTCATATTCGGAACCAGAGTGTTTGTGTATGTTAAGGGTACAAGTTTGAAATATTATATGTTTGTCTTTTAGTTTTTATGCAATAAGACAAAAAGTGTTCTCCTTGATTTAAAAATATAGCAGAGATATTCAGCTCAGAGTGAAGAAAAAAGAACAGATGTCCTGTGTAGTCCTTCAAAATACTCCTTCATCCTTCAATTCCCCTTCTCTCCAAGCAAGACTAAAAAGGAGAAGAGAGTATTCTGGGACACTCTGCCACGAAAAAGAAACTGACGTCACAAGAAGAAGCTCCATATATGAACAAGAACTAATTATATGTACATGCCTGTGATGACGTTGTTTGTGTAAAATTTGCCTTTAAAAAGGGCTGAGACCGAGACTGAGGTCTGGAAGTGATAAAAGAATTTATGCTAACGCACAGTCTAGCGTCATTTCTTTCAAACTAGCAAATGGGCCTATTCACTCCAGCATAGATTTGAAGCAGCGGCAGAAGAGAATAGTTTCTGGGATTGGACCAGAATCAATCCACTACACTGTCAGCTATATAATTTGGTCAGCCCCAAAAGGCAAAAATGTAAAAAAAAAAAAAACTGTCTTGGAAAAACACACTGCAAATCACATTTTTATTTACATACTTTTATACAACATCCAAAAATGGTCATGTTCTAGGATTGTATATTCAAGTATGTACTTGCATATGGTATATAAACACCATACTTCTCTGGAATATTTCCTTTTCTATATGCAAAATATAATTAAATATTTATCTATGCAAGAAAAATAGGCTAAATATGAGCTCCTCATTGCATTGCCTAAATAGGAATTATGCACAGAACCTGAGCGTACAGGATAAAAAGATAAATTGTTCATGAGAAAGTCAGTGTCTTAGGAATCATGTTATGATCACCAGAAAGTATAAATATTCTGATGCAAATCCCAAGTGCAAGCACGTTTTCTGAAACATTAGATTCATACATTACCTGCTGTATATGCAAGTCATAATACTAAAATGTATTTTTGTGCTTTTTAAGAATGTTTTGGTAAAATAAATTTGGTATGAAATCTGATTTAACTGCATGAAGTCTGGACAATTTTTTTTTTTTTTTTACACAAGTGATTACCTAAAAAGCCAAACATAGGCGTGTGCAGCCTATTGCATTAGGGTGTGCACTCCAAAGCTCAAACACACGTGTCTGTGTATGTGTGATATATATATATATATATATATATATATATATATATATGTCGCACTACCCCCGTAGGAGCTGCTGTTCACCATATGCGCCATAGGGGTCCCATTGGAGAGTTGTTCACAGATGTCCCCACCAAACACTTAAGCCGTGTACACACGATCAGTTTTACCGATGAAAACAGTCCGATGGACTTTTCTCATCGGACAAACAAATCGTGTATGGGCCCCATCTGTCTTTTTTCCATCGGTGAGAAAAAATAGAACATTTATCCGATGGGAAAAAAAACGATAGCAAATTCCGATCGTCTGTGTGGAACTCCATCGGACAAAAAACCCACACATGCTCAGAATCAAGTCGATGCATGCTCAGAAGCATTGAACTTCATTTTTCTCGGCTTGTCGGAGTGTTTTACGTCACAGCGTTTGGGACGGTCGGATTTTTGACTGATGGTGTGTAGGCAAGACTGATGGAAGTCAGCTTCATCGGATTACCGATGGAAAAATCCATCAGTTTAAAATCCATAGGAAATCCAATCATGTGTACAGGGCTTTAGTCTCTTTTTCCAATGCTTTTATTAACAACGTCAGATAGAGGGATGGAGGGTTAGGGGAGATTCAGGTACCTTGTTTTGCGGATCACGGGTACTTCTTTGATCCAAAGGACAAACAGCTTCCACAACTGGATCTAGCAACCACCGGATAGGCCTCTCTCACTGACCTAGCAGCCGGTGCAGTGCTCGGTCATAGTCTCTGCCACAGACTTGATGAATATATTAGGGTCATTGTACAATCCTCTGCCACAGGATTGTATAACCAAGAACTTTTGCAAAGTCAAAGTACAATTACACAGTACCAGTTTCTTTCAACCATCCGGCGATACTGTGAGGTAGATTGGTCGGGATGCATCCTCCAATTGAGTCTCCAGGCTCTTCCTGAGATACCAGCCTTTTTGCTCGGTCCTCTCTGAGAAAAGTCCTCCGCTGGTTTCTCCAATTGCTCTGCTTCTCCCCGCAGGCAAGACAGCACAGGACCACCCCTGGACCAGTAGACCCCAGAAACTCCTGGGCCTACTTTCAGTAACGAGGCCTCAGGCCAACAGGTCCCGAGGCAGAAGAACTGCTATGACATACCTTAGGCCAGGAGGGCCATCAGGTCAGAGAGACCTGAAAAATGGTGTCTGTCACTTAAGTACCCTCTCCCAGAATGCACAGTGGGGGAACCACTCCCATTGGGCTGTTTCTGGGTAAAGAGGTACTCAATGCATCCAGCCCGTTGCATTTCCAACACTGACCGGTGGTGGCAGCGACACCCACGACCAAGTGGAAAACACACAACACAGCTGAACTGGAACAGAAACCAGCAATTTAACATAATCACTCTGAGCTAAACTACAGCTCAGATTAACCTAAATTTACATATAGCACCTACTTAAAGGGGTTGTAAAGGTTTGTTTTTTATTTTCTAAATAGGTTCCTCTAAGCTAGTGCATTGTTGGTTCACTTACCTTTTCCTTAGATTTCCCTTCTAAATGATTTTTTTTCTTTGTTTTCTTTGTCTGAATTTCTCACTTCCTGTTCCTCCTCAGTAAGCTTATCAGTAAGCTGTTCTGGCTGACTCAACACCGCTCGGATGATGGTGTGAAGTTTAGTGAGGAGAAACAGGAAGTGAGAAGTTCAGACAAAGAAAAAAAACATTTAGAAGGTAAATCAAAGGAAAAGGTAAGTGAACCAACAATGCACTAGCTTAAAGGAACCTATTTAGAAAATAAAAAACTAACCTTTACAACCCCTTTAATAGGAGCAGGGCGCTACATATATATATATATTTATATATATATATATATATATATATATATATATATATATACAGTATCTCAGAAAAGTGAGTACACCCCTCACATTTTTGTAAATATTTTATTATATCTTTTCATGTGACAACACTGAAGAAATGACACTTTGCTGCAATGTAAAGTAGTGAGTGTACAGCTTGTATAACAGTGTAAATTTTCTGTCCCCTCAAAATAACTCAACACACAGCCATTAATGTCTATACTGCTAGTAACAGAAGTGAGTACACCCCTAAGTGAAAATGTCCAAATTGGGCCCAACGTGTCAATATTTTGTGTGGCCGCCATTATTTTCGTTTTCAAATATTTTATTAAAGATTACACAATACAGTTCATATATGTTATACAAGATTTTAAAATAAGTAGATAAGTGTAGATGGAATTTTTATCTTCTCTACAATTTTGTATATAAATATGGAGTAAAGAAAATGTATTATTGAAAATAAATGCATAAGTAATAACAATCATTAAATGAAACAGTATAAAAAGAGGGAAGAGAGAAAAAAGAAAAAGGGAGGATGGGGGGGGGGGGGAAAGGAGTAATATGTAATAAGAAAGCTTATCTTAAACCTTTTGTAATCAGATTTATCGATATCTAAACATAAGAAATACATAAAAGGAGATGAATAGTTTAATTGGGAATATTAAAAAAAAAAGACAGTCGTGGTCAACTAAAATCGAATCAGGGACCAAGGTCCATCTAGGCGGCTTGGCATGTCCTGACGATAAAGAGGGTCGTCACTGTTTAAATGGACAACTATGTGTCATACTAAAGTCACTAATGATAGGTCAGTGAACTAAATCATCCGTGGTATAAATATACATTGTTTTATTGAGTGGAAATATATTTTGTGGGTCTCTAATTCGACAAGATCAAGGTAACAGGGGCAGAAGGGATAGGATGTGGGAAATTTCTCCAGAGGGAGTCAGGAGTGGGGGATATGTGTCTAAATAGGATTGGATAGTGATTAAGACATTGTAATTAAGTCAGTACCAGTGCAAGGTCAAAGCCCTGTGGTAGGTGGTGATTTATCCATGGGCTCCAAAGTGCTTCAAATTTGGCAATTTTATCTAAATAGATCGCTTCTGTTTTAGCATGAATTATGCCTGATTAATTCTATGTTTAACCGGTACAATGCTTAAAGTGGAAGTTTTCCATGCGAAAGCAATTGATTGTTTTGCAGCTGTAGTTACATATAACATCGGTTTAAATTGTCGGTTAGTAATATTTGGGGGTTTATTATTTAAAAGAGCTACTGTGGGGTCTGGTTGCAAAGTGGTGCTAAACATGGTGGATAATAGATCAAATATTTTTTTCCAAAAGATGAGAACAATGGGACAGGTCCACCAAATATGTAATTGTGTGCCTTTGTCAGTGCAACCTCTAAAGCATTGTGCAGGATATTGTGGGTGGAATTTAGAGATTCTAGCAGGAACTAAGTACCATCGTGTGAGAACCTTGTAGTTCGTTTCTAGGGCAGCAATATTTGGTGTTGCTGAGTTTGTTGCTTTCCATATTTGTGGCCAATTTAAATTTCCAGGTTGGAGATTCAAATCGGATTCCCATTTAGATGTGTATGGTGGAGGGTTTTCAGAGATAGGAAGCAATAGTTGTCTGTATAGTTCAGAGATCAAGCCTCGTTTATGTGGGTCAGTAATGCAGGTATGCTCAAATGTCGTGCGTTCATCAGTGAACATATTCTGAGGGTTGTTTAGCTGTATAAAATTCTTAATTTGTAAGTATCTGAAAGTTTCTGTTGGAGGTAGGTCATAGGTATCACTAAGTGTGGGGAAGGGGATGATTCCATTTGAATCAATAAATTGGTGTGTTCGTATTAGTTCTTTTTTAGACCAAGTTAAGAAAGAGGATGGGAAGGTCCAGGCCGGATAGAAATCAGGGTTATGTAAGAAGGAAAGAAGAGGGTTATGTATGGATTGTAATCTAAATCGTGATTTGAACCTGTCCCAGATAGTCAGACTATGTTTGGTAATAGGGTTAGAAATTCTTCGCCGGAGTGAAGGGGGGAGCCATAAGATATTTGCCAGTGAAAGGGGGTCACAATCGACCGATTCGATCGAAACCCATAGTGGAATCTCCTTAGTGGCATGATATTTAGGGAGTTGGGCAAGTTGGGCAGCATAGTAGTATTTGCTAAAGTTGGGTACGCTTAGACCTCCCTGTGTTCGAGGAGTAAAGAGGGTATTTTGTGATAAGCGTGGTTTAATTTTGCCCCATATAAATTGCAACACTTTGCGTTGGATGGTTCGGAAAAAGTAGGCTGGGACCCGGATTGGAAGGTTTCTAAAAAGATATAAAAGTTTTGGTAATATGGACATTTTAGCTACAGTTATTCTGCCCAACCATGCCAGTGGTAATGTGGACCAATTCTTCATCAATGAGGTAAGTTGTTTTAGTAAAGGAGGGTAATTAGCTTGATATAAATTAGATGGGTCAGCTGTGAATGAGATGCCTAGGTAGGTAATATGTGTGTTAGACCAGGTAAAGGGAAGAGAGTCTTGTAGTTCCGTAAATTGCCGCCATTATTTTCCAGCACTGCCTTAACCCTCTTGGGCATGGAGTTCACCAGAGCTTCACAGGTTGCCACTAAAGTCCTCTTCCACTCCTCCATGACTGCTAAGACTAAAGCTAAAGTTGGGACTTTTAGGTGAGGCAATAACTATGTAAACCTCCATCCCTGATATGGTTGATAACATATGCTAAGAGGTGGGACTTTATATGAAGCACTCTGCTAATTGAAAAGAGCCAATTAATATATCCATTGTTTTAATTAGCAGAGTGCTTCATATAAAGTCCCACCTCTTAGCATATGTTATCACTCCTCCATGACAACATCACGGAGCTGGTGGATGTTAGAGACCTTGCGCTCCTCCACTTTCCATTTTTCCCCACAGATGCTCAATAGGGTTTAGGTCTGGAGACATGCTTGGCCAGTCCATCACCTTTACCCTCAGCTTCTTTAGCAAGGCAGTGGTCATCTTGGAGGTGTGTTTGGGGTCGTTATCATGTTGGAATACTGCCTCGTGGCCCAGTCTCCGAAGGGAGGAGATCATGCTCTGCTTCAGTATGTCACAGTACATGTTGGTATTCATGGTTCCCTCAATGAACTGTAGCTCCCCAGTGCCGGCAGCACTCATGCAGCCCATGACACTCTCACCACCATGCATGACTGTAGGCAAGACACACTTGTCTTTGTATACCTCACCTGGTTGCCACCACACATGCTTGACACCATCTAAACCAAATAAATTTATCTTGGTCTCATCAGACCACAGGACATGGTTCCAGTAATCCATGTCCTTAGTCTGCGTGTCTTCAGCAAACTGTTTGTGGGCTTTCTTGTGCATAATCTTTAGCAGAGGCTTCCTTTTGGGATAAGAGCCATGCAGACTAATTTGATGCAGTGTGCGGAGTATGGTCTGAGCACTGACAGGCTGACCCCCCACCCCTTCAACCTCTGCAGCAATGCTGGCAGCATTCAGATGTCTATTTCCCAAAGACAACCTCTGGATATGGCGCCGAGCATGTGCACTAAACTTCTTTGGTTGACCATCGCGAGGCCTTTTCTGAGTGGAACCTCTCCTGTTAAACCGCTGTATGGTCCTGGCCACCATGCTACAGCTCAGTTTCAGGGTCTTGGCAAACTTCTTAAAGCCTAGGCCATCTTTATGTAGAGCAACAATTCTTTTTTTTACATCCTCAGAGAGTTCTGAAGTGCCATGTTGAACTTCCAGTGACCAGTATGAGAGAGTGAGAGCGATAACACCAAATTTAACACACCTGCTCCCCATTTACACCTGGAACCTTGTAACACTAATGAGTCACATGACACTGGGGAGGGAAAATGGCTAATTGGGCCCAATTTGGACATTTTCACTTAGGGGTGTACTCACTTTTGTGGCCAGCGGTTTAGACATTAATGGCTGTGTGTTGAGTTATTTTGAGGGGACATAAAATTGACACTGTTATACAAGCTGTACACTCACTACTTTACATTGTAGCAAAGTGTAATGTCCTCAGTGTTGTCACATGAAAAGATATAATAAAATGTTTACAAAAAATGTGAGGGGTGTACTCACTTTTGTGAGATACTGTATATATATATATATATATATATATATATATATATGGCAATGGACAGTGTCAGTAGAGCAGCGGACAATGTCAGTAGTTTATTTTTATTACTTGTTTACAATTGTATTATTTTACAATTGTTTTTTAGTTTTTTACAATAATTTTTTTTTTTTTATGAGCCCCACTGGGAGCTTTGGTGAAATATCAGGGGTCTAAGTCGTTCCGGACATCCTGGCTCAGCGACAAACCGAGGTAAGCCGGGAAAAGAGACTCTGTCTGAGGTTCGAAGTGTCAGGGATGCTTGGGTCAGGGATCCCAGGGCCCTTGAACTGGTTAGAGGTGGCGACTCGTCCTCTACCCGGAGTTATTTGCCTGCAGAGGAGTGTGACACCTCTGACCTGGAGTTGGTCTCTGATCCAGGAGACGCCGCCGCCATTGATGAGATGTTTGAGCGGAAGGGTTGGGATAAGATGCCCCTGTCCTTGTCCCGTAGAAATAGGGACCCACCCATGTCCACTGGGGAGAGCACACCCCGGGTGGAGGCCCCGGAGCCTGAGGAGGGATCTGTCCCGTTGCCTGCCCTTCCACCGTTGGAGATACCTGTATCCGTAGTTGGGATGGAACGAGTGTCATTGCGGGCCCCTGTGTCTGGTCCTGAGGTAGTGAAAGTACCTCGACACCCGGACGCCATAGTTTTGCCTGGTATCTGAAATTGTCTTACCATGCCACCTTTGTCCCGTTTGCAGAGGTTATTTAACCAGAAGGTTGCCAGCGAATATGGGTGGAAGTACCCATACCTGTCAAAGGAGCTTCTGTTTGAAGTGGAGGCCTATAGACACCGGTGGTATGCGGACTTTGTTTGGACACATATCAATGTAACGTAGATACTATTAATGCTCTGATACAGCTACCAAGCGGTACAAAGACTGTAGGAAAGCCTGGATGCTTGGTCGGCACATACATGCGGATAAGGTGGTTATTTGCCGAAAGGACACAGACAATGTTGAATACCACATTGACACTTTTACAGACATTGGAAACCACTGGTGTTGCCGCATCCGCAATATTATCTTTGAGAGATCAGACTCCTTGTGTTGCTTTTATTTCTGAAGTGTACTCTCTGGAGCCCAAGAACTTTTTTTTGCCCTTGCAGCTGGGTACTCTACTTGTTGGAAGAGCGGGAGTAGTTGTGTTTTTTTTTTCCTCCCCTCTCTCAGCACCACAAAGACACAAGGAATTTGGGGTATAAATAGTTCAGGGCCACAGTCAAGAAAAGAGGAAAATTTCCCCCGAGAGAAAAGTTGCTGGAACAGATGTCTTGATGGTGACATGTCCACTAGGTGGGGGTGTTGCGCTGTCTAAAAAAAAATGATAATGTTTTACTTTTGGAAGGGAGGGTTTGTTCCTCCGGGAAGAATCTTTCCACTTCTGCTGTTATGTGTTGTGTTTTATGTGCTTTCTCCCTCTGCAGGTGAACACCAAGCAAAACACTGAGAATGGGGTGGTTTTAGCTAGTGCAGACGGGGAGGGAATGTAAATATTGGAGATGTGTTATGTGACATTTGAGACTGTAATGTGCACATTGTGTTTCTACTGTTCTTCTTTCTTTTCTACTTTTAACTTCCTTTCCCCCATGTTAGGTTCCGGCACAAATAAGCAGTTTCCATTAGTAGGGGGAATGTGTAGTGGGGTGGTCAATTTAAGGGAAGTCTCTGAGTGGTAATTAGGCTCAGATACCTTGATTGTTAGTGGCTATGGACTAGTTTTGTCCTCAGGGGATAATGCTGGTGATGAGTTCCCTGTGGCCTGCGGGTGGCGCTGCCATTCTGGGCCGGGGTTGAACCACGAGCGTAGTGCTGTGCCTTTTGTGTCCCCTCTCGGCAGCCATACAGTGGGGCGGGGAACCTGCTTTGCATGCCCGGAGAGGATATAAAAGGGGCAGACATCTCCTGATCGGGGTCCACACCCAGGCACCTTCAGCCTGGGAGTGAGTGTGGTTCATCTCCGGGTGCCCTAAGCCAGGAGGCTGCGTTCCTGGTCCACGCCCAGGCACCTTCAGCCTGGGAGTGCGTACGGTTGATCTCCGGGTGCCCTAGGCCCGGAGGCTGTGTTCCTGTTCCATCTCAGGCACCTTTAGCCTGGGATAAGGTACTACCCTGCTGTCCTGATCGCCTGGGTATGAAGACCCAGGGGATGCGGAGAAGGCCCGGGGCCCAGCACCTTCGTCTGGGGTTCGCTAAGGATTGAGGAGTCCAGGGTGCTGCCTTGCGAGGGGACCCGTACTCTCAGAGAAGGGAGGATTCATTCAGAGGGACCAATGCAGAAGTCACGGTGAAGGAAGGGTCTGTTGACTCTCTGGGGGGACATCTTCTCCCTGAAAGGGGCCATGTTCTAAGAAGGAAGAGACTAAGGTTCACCAGGTCAGTGGCAGTGACCTTATTCACCCGGTCAGCGGCAGTGGCCTAGTTCACCAGGTCAGTGGCAGTGACTTTATCCACCAGGTCTGTGGCAGAGACCAACCTCACGGTCTGTGGCAGAGACCGTGCGCCTAAAACTGTTTGAGAAAAACCGAACAGTCAAGAGTTTGAGCTACGTTTGTGCCTGGACCTCCTCCACACTTTAAGCTGTCCTGTTTCCTTGTTCCAACCTTTCTTCTATTCAATAGAATGTTTATTGCAAAATAAGAATAAATATTGAGTTGGACTTTCAGCTGGTGTGGACAATTACGTTACTGGGGAAGTCAAGGACTTGCCTCTACCCACGGTAGAGGTGAGAATCATTCTCGGGAGGACTTTGACTCTGGCTGCAGACAAGACCCAAAAATAACACCGCTCAACCTCTTTACACAGGAGGGTACGGGCTTGTGGTGCGGTGTGCCTTTCTTCCTCCTGAGAGGAGCCAAGTTAAATGCAAGAGGGGGATAGGTGGGTGCGCTACACACACATATATATATATATATATATATATATATATTCTGAAATAAGAGGCCCAAAAATACTGTAAAATTATGGTAAATTAAATTTTTGTGTGTTGCATGATTTTTGACCAACGGTTTATCAAACACATATTTTCAATAAAAAAAATACACTAAGATAAATATTACTGCACACAAACACAATATAATGCCCTTTTGTTTGTAATGTTGCATGAAATAAATAGATACCAAATGTGATGAGCCTTAAAGCTGCATGCGCTTGTTAGATGGTGCAAACTATAGTATCTAAAAATTGTCCACAGGCAATGCTTACAAAACCTTCAGAAGTTATCAATTTAAAGTTACTGTAACAGAAAATGATGGCCCTAGAATTGTTACTCTCACTCTGATATTTGTGTCAATAGGTGGTGATGCAATCACTGTTTACATGTATATGAATTTGAACGGCACATAGCTGTAGTTCGAATCCCGGAGCATCGGATGACCAAACCATCAGATGTTGCGATCTGAAATCTGATTCAATAGCAGCAGTGGAACCGAGCGAGCAGGGGCTCGTTACAGTGGCAATAGCAGCTTCTGAGGCCAAGAGTATATCTACATTTTACGCAATATACTATTACATCTATTGATACTTTTGTTGAATAAATGATCGAAAAGGCAAATTTTCTATGTTTCTTTGATTAAACATTTTGAAAAAGTAAAAACTTCTGTAAGGTGCATTTACATTTTTCACCTGATTTCGCTTCCTTTCTATTCTCAGAAAGAAGCCAGTTATGCATTACAGCTTCACTTTGTTCCTTCAGTAGACCAAGCCCATTCAGTGTAAACAAGCTTAAGGCTCGTGCAACATTGTTCAGACATGAAATAGAGAGATAATTAACATTGTTACATCTGCATCTACTCTGTTTCATTCATACGCAGATCAAAGGGATGAGCTTCGGTCTTCAGATAATGTCTGTTAAAATTTTCTCCAAATAACCCTTTATCAACTCTTAGAGCCCATTCACACAGGGGCAACTTTGGATCCGACTTCAAATCACCCCAGGTCGCCCCTAGTCGCCTCAAGTCGCAATGCATGAGAAAATCAATGTAAGTGAATGGAGCCGTCTTAATGCACACTACTGCAGTCGCTCTGACTTCAAAAAAAGTTCCTGTACTACTTCAATCCGACTTCTAGGCAACTGCTAGGCGACCTGTACCCATTGATTTCAATGGAAGTCGCTCAGAAGTCGGATCCCCTGTCTTAACAGGAGCAACTTTCCAGGAACAAAACATACATTTCTCAGGCAAACCTCTCCCTCCCCCCTCCCTCCCACAGAGTTGATTCTTGTTTGATTGGCCACTGGAATGTCTTCTGTCCTGCAGGCAACTTGAAGTTGCCTTGTAAGTAGCTCCAGGTCGCGCTGTGATTCATACTAAAGTCGTGTCCAAGTTGCCTGCCAAAGTTGCGCTGGAAGTCCTGTTGCCCCTGTGTGAATGGAGTCTTAGTTTATCCTAGTCAGCCTTAATTGACTCTTTCCACCTTCTCCCTTCAACTATTATTTTCCTGCAGATTTTTTTGAATAAAATATATATTGTTTATTTACAGAAAGGCCTCATTCACATGGGCATACTGTTCTGTACACCCATGCAAAGGACAGTCTTGACTCTTATAGGAGGCACAGGTGTTCCATACAGCTGCATTGAGGCAGCCTGCTCAAATCAATGACAGGTGAATGGCTGAACAGATCTTCAAGCACATCCCTGTGTGTACAGGATGTTCCATGCGGGAATGATGCCCGGGTCAAAATACAGTCAAAATGCAGTCTATCTGCAATCATGTAGAAAGGCGAACGTTATATTAAAAATACTTAGTTGTAAAGACTACAAAATTACTTTAAAACATATGCTCTCTGAACATCCATGATACTTCCCCTTTAAGCTATAATATTCACCCCTAAGCATTAGCTGGACTTCCTAATGGACTTCAGCGGACAGTCAATATTCTTTTCCTGCCAAAAATATATTACGCTAATGCTCTTGATATTAATGTTCCATATTATGATACACATCTGCAATTTATGCAAAGGAAAGCATACGTGGTTGTGTGCTTGTGTGCATTTAGTGCCGGTTCACACTTGTGCGAGTTGATACCGAATGCGATGCGTCAAACACAAACTAGATTCGCATGTCATCCAAAAAGTAATTGTTTTCAATGATGGTGGTTCACATCTATGCGTTGCGATTCCTCTCCGAATGCGATGCGATGAAAAAAAGGGTCTTGTGCGAGTTTAGACCGCTGCGTTGCGAATTTAGTCTCCATAGACATCAATGTAAATCGTTCTGGAATCGCATTGGTGGTTCACATATGTGCGCATACTTCACCTCCAGCTCCTCCTTCCAGTTCTGCCCCCTCACTTCCTGTTTCCTGTCTCGTGTCCATATGTAAACAGAGAAGATGGCCCCAAGGCGCCGGAACACCATTGATAATGAGGAGCTCATCAGGCTTGTCCGTGACAGGCCTTATATATGGGACAGCCGGATTGAAGAATACAAAAATCATGCCCGGAAGAGCAGAGGCTGGGTTGAAATTTGTCAATCTCTGTATGCAGACTGGGATGACTTCACACCTCATGTTCGCAAAATTAAACGTAAGTACATTCCTATTTATTCATCCCACTGACCACCAATGTAAGGACATGTATCCCAGTGACCACCAATGTAAGGTGACCACCAATCCCACTGACCACCAAAAAATCCCACTGACCACCAATCCCACTGACCACCAATGTAAGGGCATGCTTCCCACTGACCACCAATGTAAGGTGACCACCAATGACCACCAATGTGAGGGCATGCATCCCACTGACCACCAATGTAAGGTGACCACCAATCCCACTGACCACCAAACAATCCCACTGACCACCAATCCCACTGACCACCAATGTAAGGGCATGCTTCCCACTGACCACCAATGTAAGGTGACCACCAATCCCAATGACCACCAATGTGAGGGCATGCATCCCACTGACCACCAATGTAAGGTGACCACCAATCCCACTGACCACCAATCCCACTGACTACCAATGTAAGGGCATGCATCCCACTGAGCACCAATGTAAGGTGACCACCAATCCCACTGACCACCAAACAATCCCACTGACCACCAATCCCACTGACCACCAATGTAAGGGCATGCTTCCCACTGACCACCAATGTAAGGTGACCACCAATCCCAATGACCACCAATGTGAGGGCATGCATCCCACTGACCACCAATGTAAGGTGACCACCAATCCCACTGACCACCAATCCCACTGACTACGAATGTAAGGGCATGCATCCCACTGACCACCAATGTAATGTTGTGGGATGATATTGCATTCTCAGTATGTTGACACAAAGCAGAAAAAATACATGTACACACTGTTGAACAATAAAACATTATCACATTTATTGAAAAAAGTAAAAGATATGAGACGATGCAGCATTGACTGGTAAAAAAGTTATTGATCTTTATGCAATGGCATTAAGCTGCCATGATACTTGACCGGCAGGACTCATAAAGAAGTCAGTAAACTTCTCACGGACGCTGGCCCCTCTGTAATTGCCCCTTGTATGTGTCCAATCTGCGCCTTCCATCTCATCCAACAAAGAGTCCTCGAAAAGGTATCCATCTCTTTCCCGCACAAAATTGTGGAGTGTACAGGCAGCTTTTACGGCAATTATGGAGTTTTCCATGTTTAGAGTAATTGGGGTGTGCAGAAATCGCCATTTGTTTGCCATGATTCCGAAAGTACACTCCACAACTCTTCGGGCTCTTGTTAGCCGATAGTTAAAGACCCTTTTCTCCACAGACAGTGACCTGTTGGCATATGGCCTTAGCATTTTTTCCGAAAGAGCGAAAGCCTCATCACCGACAAATATTAGAGGGAGAGAGGGTTCAGATGTTCCAGGGAGTGGTCGTTCGTTTGGGAGGTCCAGTGTGTTCTCCCGAATCATTCTTCCAAAACTAGAGTGGGAAAAAATGCTGGAGTCAAAACTACTCCCATAAGAACCAATGTCTATGTATGTGAACGAGTAGTTTGCAACAGCCACTGCCAGAAGCACGAAAGAAAAATATTTTTTATAATTAAAAATATTTTGTCCCACTACTGACTGGCCTAACAATTCTGATGTGCTTTCTGTCGATTGCCCCCACACAGTTAGGGAAGTTGCAGCGATCACAAAATAACTGAGCTTTGGAGTTCCATTCATCTTTGTTTGGTTTTCTCATGACCACATCTCTTAAGACCTCCCAGATGGCCATACAGGTGTCCCGTACAATTGTGCTGACCGTAGATTTTCCCAGTTTGAACTCGTATTGCAAGCTGGCAAATGAATTTCCCGTTGCTAGGTACCTGTAAAAGATAGAAAAATAATTAGTGTTATTTTTTTTTTACAGAAGGACTCATACGCACTAGGTGGCGGAGCCTTAAAGACACACTTCAGAGACACCAGAGACTGGAGCGTGAAGCAAGGAGTGGGTCTGGTGCCCCCCCAAAGCGTCCCTATGCCTTCGCCAGATACATGGATTTTTTGAGGCCTGTTCTAGAATTGAGGAAGTAAGTTATCATTTATGAATCGGTCACTCTACCATCTCTATCTAATTATCCTGTCCTAGCCCTAACCTTTACTTCTCCCCTTATCATCTTTTTATTTATTTTAAAAAAAGAGTTCTAATTTTTGTATTGCAGCACAGAAGCAAGTTGGGAGGAGGAGGAGGAAGAGAAGGAGGAGGAGCATGCTGCTACTGTTGACGTTGATGAAGGAGTATCATTTGCTAGCTCAAATCATGAGGATTTAGCTATGGAGCTCCAGGGTGAGGTGATTGAGGTTAACGAGTCCTCTTCTCATGAGCTGGATAACGAGGATACAGACGTTTCGACACCTTCCAGCAGAAGGCAAAGACAGGCATCTACTTCCCGCAGAAAGCAAAGCTGCAGGGCAGCTGAACAGGTTGAAGACCAAGACCAGACCAAGAAATTGCTACACATTGTGTCAGGGATCACTGAATAAATTGATGCCCAGCGATGCCCTCATACAATGTTTGCCATTAGTTTGGTGCCTCTTCTGAAAGAGGTCTTGCCAGACTATTACTTTAATATGAGGATTGCAGTGGAACATTGCATCCATTCATTTACTGTGCCACGCCATGTTTCTGTGCCAACGCACCAGAGTCTTTCTACTGCTTCAAACACTGCACCAAACCCTTACCCCTCTAGTTTTGTGGAATCCCCTAGCATCTATGAGACCCCCAGATCACGAATCCCATATCCCATTCCTTCACCAGTTGCCTCAGTAATTTCCCCCCCAAATACAACCGCCGATATTAGTAGACCAATGGATATGAGACCACTTGAGTCAACATCTTACCATGTGCCATCACAAAACACACCACAACAGCTCTACGAGCAAATACCGTCCGTGGCAAAGCAATTTCCACCTGTAGCAAGACCAATGGAACAGCACAAACCGCTAATTCTAAATCCTTATCTATATCACAATCAGTCGATGGAAGTTGCCTCTAATATGCATATGCCCTATAGACAATATGGGCCCCCAAGTGTACCACCGGATACCGAGATATCCCCACCTGTGCCATTGAGGAAATATCCCTCAACACAAGATGAAGCCTTGCTAACACCACCAAGCTCTTCAACACTACAACGGCATGATTTCAACAAGCCTGGTGAACATAGTTCACCAAGTTTTTTGAATTTGTAGAGGACTACCTGCTAATTTCACTACCAACTTCATGTGGAAATTCAATACTTTCTTAGTAAACGTTATGTTTTTTGTTAAATTATATATCCTATTTTGAATATCTCAGGGAAAAAGAGACGGAGAGAAAAAAAGGTAGTGGGGAAAGTGGAGATGAAGATGCGAGGAAGGGAGGATGAGAGAGTTGGATATGACAGGGAGGATAAGGTGGAGAGGTAGAGTTAGTAAACTTTTGTAAGTTAGAATTAAAGTTACTTTAAGTTAAAGCTAGACAGTGAGAGCAAGTTATAGAGTCAGAGGAAGTTAGAGAGTCAGAGGAAGTTAGAGAGTCAGAGGAAGTTAGAAAGTCAGAGGAAGTTAGAAGGTCAGAGGAAGTTAGAAGGGCAGAGTAAGTTGTAGAGGCAGAGAAAGTTGTAGAGGCAGAGAAAGTTGTAGAGGCAGAGAAAGTTGGAGAGTCAGAGGAAGTTGTAGAGGCAGAGAAAGTTGTAGAGGCAGAGAAACTTGGAGAGTCAGAGGAAGTTGTAGAGGCAGAGAAAGTTGTAGAGGCAGAGAAAGTTGTAGAGGCAGAGAAACTTGGAGAGTCAGAGGAAGTTGTAGAGGCAGAGAAAGTTGTAGAGGCAGAGAAAGTTGTAGAGGCAGAGAAACTTGGAGAGTCAGAGGAAGTTGTAGAGGCAGAGAAAGTTGTAGAGGCAGAGAAAGTTGTAGAGGCAGAGAAACTTGTAGAGTCAGAGGAAGTTGTAGAGGCAGAGAAAGTTGTAGAGGCAGAGAAAGTTGTAGAGGCAGAGAAACTTGGAGAGTCAGAGGAAGTTGTAGAGGCAGAGAAAGTTGTAGAGGCAGAGAAAGTTGTAGAGGCAGAGTAAGTTGGTGAGGTAGAGGAAGTTAGAGAGCCAGAGGAAGTTACAAAGTCAGAGGAAGTTAGAGAGTCAGAGGACGTTGGAGAGTCAGAGGAAGTTGTAGAGGCAGATAAAGTTGTAGAGTCAGAGGAAGTTGTAGAGGCAGAGAAACTTGGAGAGTCAGAGGAAGTTGTAGAGGCAGAGAAAGTTGTAGAGGCAGAGAAAGTTGTAGAGGCAGAGAAAGTTGGAGAGTCAGAGGAAGATGTAGAGGCAGAGAAAGTTGTAGAGGCAGAGAAAGTTGTAGAGGCAGAGTAAGTTGGTGAGGTAGAGGAAGTTAGAGAGCCAGAGGAAGTTACAAAGTCAGAGGAAGTTAGAGAGTCAGAGGACGTTGGAGAGTCAGAGGAAGTTGTAGAGGCAGATAAAGTTGTAGAGTCAGAGAAAGTTGTAGAGGCAGAGAAAGTTGTAGAGGCAGAGAAAGTTGGAGAGTCAGAGGAAGTTGTAGAGGCAGAGAAAGTTGTAGAGGCAGAGAAAGTTGTAGAGGCAGAGTAAGTTGGTGAGGTAGAGGAAGTTAGAGTGGCAGAGGAAGTTAGAAGGTGATGGAAAAAAATGCATAGTGTGTTTAAAAATTAAAAAAAAAAGTGAAGGAGAGTGTTGTCTCCTCTTTATGTTGTTCTTGATATGTAAGAAAAAATTTGAAAGTTTCTCCAATGGTTGGTGCAAAGCATGTAGTCACAAACTGATTAGAAGTTTTGAAAAAAATAAATACTTATTTTGGAAGACAATTTTATTGTGATTTATGTCTGCATTCTTTGCATTCCTATAGCTTACTATGGTGCATAGCATAAAATTCACAAAGTATATCGATGAAATTTACCTTAATGTTACAAGCAACCTTTCCGCTGGCTCCACACTTTTCCGAAAGGTGGTGTTCTGATACTCCAATCGTGTACCAAGCAACCGAAGTAATTCATCAAAACTAAGAAATAAAACCACAAAACCAATGTAAGTGACAAGTTAAAGCCCATACAAAATGACATGGTAAGAGGCAAGAGTACTAGTGAAAGGATAAAAGAGATGGAAAGTTGGATTGGTGGTCATTGGGATTGGTGGTCAGTGGCATTGGTGGTCAGTGGGATGTATGCCCTTACATTGGTGGTCAGTAGGATTGGTGGTCAGTGGGATTGGTGGTCAGTTGGATTGGTGGTCATTGGGATTGCCCTTACATTGGTGGTCAGTGGGATTGGTGGTCAGTGGCATTGGTGGTCAGTTGGATTGGTGGTCATTGGGATTGCCCTTACATTGGTGGTCAGTGGGATTGGTGGTAATTGGAATTGGTGGTCAGTGGTATGCATGTCAGTGATAGATAGAAAAAAGGAGGGAGGAGGAGAAGGAAGTGGGGTACAGATACTAACCTATTTACTGACATCCGGGAATAGTTGAAGAACTTCTCCTCATGCTGCCTGAGATGATTGTAGAGGATCCTAAACTGACCTCTCTCTTCCCTATTTAGAATAATTGGATGGACCCAATATCTTCTTGTACTCATCAGTCTCTTGGTCCTCCTCCTCCTCTTCCTCCGGGCTTTGTCCATCAGTACTGCAGCAGTAGCAGTAACAACTGCTGCCATTATCAACGGCACATGATGAAACATAATGACCAAAAAACAAAACCCTCACTGACTACTCACAAAAACCACACTCCTCCAACGACAATACTCTCCCCACAAGAGAAAACAGGGAAAGCACAGGAAGTTAACACCCATTTTTTTCTTGGTTTTTCAATTGGCCTGAGCAGAAATCGCATCTGTGCCTAATTTACATTGTAAGCGCATTACATTCGCATTGGATTCGCATTGCAATCGCGCTGGTAATTAATAAACAAACAATGAAAAAAAAACCCTCATAATCGCATCGCACAAGTGTGAACCGGCACTTAACGTTTTAGACATTCATAATGTTGACAATAAACTCTCTTATATACTGTTGACAATAAACTCTTATATTTTATATAATGTGTAAAAGATGTATATTTATTTGTGTTTTACATCATACACATCTGGCATGGTCCAGCATTCCTTCTTTTGATGGCTGTCTATGCTTTCTTACACTTTTTCTGCTTTTTATCTGTTTAGCCAAAAAATGTATAAAAAAAGTGCACTCCAAATGCAATTTACAGGTTACTACCCTAATAAAGTATCCATGGTTTGAGCATTTTGTTAATGAAGTTGCTGAAGAGAGCATACAAAATTGAAGTTCAAGAGCAAAACTCTAATGAGTCAGTAGACGTGTTCGACCTGGTACTTGATTAAAGATAATAAACAGTCCTCCATGTGGCACATTGCAGTTGCCGTTTTTAGGATATATAGAAGAAAAGATATATGTTTCTACTAACAATAGGGAAATACATGTAAGAATTAGAGGTAAAATTAATGTGGAATTGTTCATCAGAAAAAACCTTCATGCTGCTAATACAGTACTGTATATAGCATTAGGAATAGGTACAGACTGTGTTCACACATATTGGGATGGTTTATTAAGAGATATTAGAATGTTCACTTAACAAAGTACATTTAGATACATGAATTAGATCAAACAGCGCTCACTTTCAAAATCCAATCATGTGCACAGGAAAATATAAAAAAAATGATTTCTACTTGCATATTACTAAACATCTGTATGGTAACATCCCCAAGCATTATGCATTATGCTGGGGAAATGTTAATAAATATCCTCCTTTTGAGAGCTACCAGTCAACACTTTGTAGAGCTGGTGACTCAATCCCACCTGTCACTGACAGTTTCAGTGCCCACAGTAGTTCTCAATGGTGACATCTCTCCCGGAGTGACTTCTGGGTATAGCGGGCTTCGGCGCTGTGATTGGCTGGAGCCGCGATGACGTCACTCCCGTGCATGTGCATGGTAGCCGCCAGTAACGGCACACTGACTGAAGCAATGGCACATACGTGCCAGTGCTTCAGTTTGCTTTAGTGCGCATGTGCCGATAAAATTGGCACATGCAGGGGACAGGGGATAGCTCCTAAACCGGGTTGAGTTGAGTGAAAGTAGCTTTACTTCATTCATTAACCAAGTGTACATCCCCACACTGCTTTAGTAAATCAGCCCCATATAGCACACATTTCTTCTATCATTATATTTTCTCACAATTTCAATTTAAGTAACTCTGATAAGCTTTTCAACACAGAATGTCTGGAGGGAACTCTAAAGCCCCGTACACATGATTGAATTTCCTATGGATTCTAATCCGATGGATTTTTCCATCGGAAATCCGATGAAGCTGACTTCCATCAGTCTTGCCCACACACCATCAGTCAAAAATCAGACCGTCCCAAACACTGTGATGTAAAACACTCCGACAAGCCGAGAAAAATTAAGTTCAATGCTTCTGAGCATGTGTCGACTTGATTCTGAGCATGCGTGGGTTTTTTGTCCGATGGAGTTCCACACAGACGATCAGAATTTGCTATCGTTTTTTTTCCCATCGGATAAATTTAAAACATGTTCTATTTTTTCTCACTGATGGAAAAAAGACCGATGGGGCCCATACACGATCGGTTTGTCCGATGAGAAAAGTCCATTGGACTGTTTTCATCGGTAAAACCAATCGTGTGTACACGGCATAAGTTGTTTATTTTATTTTTTTGTTATTCAAATACAAAATTCAGCTTATGCGTAAGTGCAAAACACTTTCCTATTGGCTATTGATGGAATGCTGTTGGATTGTAAAGGTTACCAGCCCTTTAATTGCAACTTTCAACAACATAAAATAGATTTTGCAATAGATCATTGTCTTACATGTTTTTATTGACTGCTGAAGGTGCAGCGCTGGCAAGTTAATGCCTTATATGTATATGCAAAACAGGAAAAGTATATAGGCATTCATTAGTTTACACTGAACAGCAAGACAAGATATAAGAAAAAACTAAATAAATCACATATATGAATATAGTTATGTAAATGTATGAATTCATACAGAAATTACAAAATTTAATTTTTTAAGTAATCAAAACTGTAAGATGCTCATTAAAGGGGTTGTAAAGGTTCGTTTTTTATTTTCTAAATAGGTTCCTTTAAGCTAGTGCATTGTTGGTTCACTTACCTTTTCCTTTGATTTATCTTCTAATGCCGCGTACACACGACCGCTTTTCCCGTCAAGAAAAATGAAATTTTTTCCTTTGGACGAGAAAAACGATCGTCTGTGGGCTTTTTGGCGTTTTTCTCAACGGGAAAAACGGCATTAATCACGACGAGAAAAATTAGAACATGCTCTAATTTTTCTCGTCATGATTCCCGTAGTTTTTTTCCGCGGCAGTTTTCCCATAGGGAAACACTGCCGCGGAGCCCACACACGGTCGTTTTTTTCGACCAAAAAAAATATGTAATTTAAAACGGCCGTGTGTGGGGGGAACAAGCTGTTCCTCGTTTTTCACGTCGATTTTCTCAACGGTGTTTTCACCGTCGAAAAAATCGATCGTGTGTACACGGCATTAATGTTTTTTTTCTTTGTCTGAATTTCTCACTTCCTGTTTCTCCTCACTAAACTTCACACCATCATCCGAGTGGTGTGGAGTCAGCCAGAACAGCTTACTGAACAGCTTACTGAGGAGGAACAGGAAGTGAGAAATTCAGACAAAGAAATCAAAGAAAAAAATAATTTAGAAGGGAAATCTAAGGAAAAGGTAAGTGAACCAACAATGCACTAGCTTAAAGGAACCTATTTAGAAAATAAAAAACGAACCTTTACAACCCCTTTAAGGTACCACTAGCACACACAAATACACACACGCCCCCACATATGTTTTGTATTGCATAAATTACGGATGTGTATCATAATATGGAAAATACAGTAAATATCAAGAGCATAATACATTTTTGACAGGATATGAATATTGACTGCCAGCTGAAGTCCATTAGTAGTGATGAGCCGAACACCCCCGGGTTCGGTTCGCACCAGAACCCGCCAACGGACCGAAAGTTCGCATGAACTTTAGAACCCTATTAAATACAATGGATGCGAACGTTCGAAATCTAAAGTGCTAATTATAACGACTATTATGCATGTTATTGTCCTAAAAAGGGTTTGGGAACCCGGGTTCTGCACCAGGGGACATGTATCAATGCAAAAATATGTTTTAAAAACGGCCGTTTTCGGGAGCAGTCAGTTTAATGATGCATAAAGTGAAAAAAAAAGGCAAATATTCCTTTAAATATCGTACCTGGGGGGTGTCTAAAGTATGCCTGTGAAGTGCCACGTGTTTCC
Organism: Rana muscosa; assembly: GCA_029206835.1. Taxonomy (NCBI): domain Eukaryota; kingdom Metazoa; phylum Chordata; class Amphibia; order Anura; family Ranidae; genus Rana; species Rana muscosa. Next base: position 817,616,742 of record CM055117.1, on the reverse strand, counting down.
CGTGTTTAGAACTGTCCCTGCACAAAATTACATTTCTAAAGGAAAAAAAGCCATTTAAAACTACTTGCGGCTTTAATGTAATGTCTGGTCCCGGTAATATGGATGAAAATCTTTAAGAGAAATGGCATAGCTACCCCATCAACCCCCCTTCCCCCACCCCAGCCCATTACCAGCCCCTTTGGGTCTTGTATGGATATTAAGGGGAACCCCGCACACAAAATAAAAAAGGCCCTATATACTCTGAACAGCCGTATACAGGCGGTGCATACAAGACAGGGACTGTAGGTTTGTTCTTATGTAGAATCTGTTTGTAATTTTGATCAGGTACATTGTTTAAGTGTAGCTCCAGCCAAAAAATCAATTTTTAAGCTTTTTGGAAAATATAGGGAAGGGTTATCACCCCTGTAACATTTGTTTTGCTGTCTGTGCAGTGTGCACCTGTTCAGAACAGTTCACCTCACTTTCCGTCCTAATGACAAATGTTTTTTGAAAATTTGGGGTTTTTATTGAAACAAGAATTGGTGATAAAGCATCAGTGGAGAGGAGACACTTTTTTTCCCATATTAACTCTTACAGGAGAGAATTTGCCTTCCTAGGGGTAGATTTCCTCTCACTTCCTGTTGTATCCTTCCGTTTGCAAGGAGGAGTCGTTTGTAAGTTGGATGTTTGAAAGTAGGGGCCTGCCGTATATACTCAGCTGAAATTTGCCCCTTACATGTTGGTGTTGCCACAACACTGTGAGCCCTCACAGTTACTCTGGTGGGCGCATGAATGGGCCCTGCTGTGAATTATTAGATCAAGAATTGTAATTGCATGCCGCTGTTGAACAGGGGCTGAAAAATTGGGCCTTTGGTGGTGGTGGTGGTGGTGTTGACACAACACTGTAAGGCCTCATAGTTACTCTTGGTGGGCGCAGGAATGGGCCCTGCTGTGAATTATTAGATCAAGAATTGTAATTACATGCCCCTGTTAAACAGGGGCAGAAAAATTGGGCCTTAGGCACTGGTGCCACAACACTGCAACCCCTCACAGATACTGTACTTGGCGCACAGAAATGAGCCCTGTTGCAAAGTATTGCATCAAAAATTGTATTTACACGCCCCTGTTAAACAGGGGCTGAAAAATTGGGCCTTAGGCACTGGTGCTGGTGCCACGACACTGCAACCTCTCCCAGATACTCTAGTTGGAGTGCAGGAATGAGCCCTGCTGCAAAGCATTGCATAAAAAATTTTAATAACACGCCCCTGTTAAACAGGGGCTGAAAAATTGGGCCTTAGCCACTGGTGCTGGTGCCACGACACTGCAACCTTTCCCAGATACTCTAGTTGGAGTGCAGGAATGAGCCCTGCTGCAAAGCATTGCATAAAAAATTGTAATTACATGCCCCTGTTAAACATGGGCTGAAAAATTGGGCCTTAGCCACTGGTGGCGGCACCCAGAAACAAAAATGTTCTTCCAAGCTATCATCATCAATCGGATCATTGAGGAGGAGGAGGATAGTCAGTCAACATAACAGGACAGTCTCTCAGCATCAGCATCAGTCTTGAAGGGATGTGACATTTGAAAATAAATTAGTCTGTTATATCAGCTTCAGGTGTTTGGTAGCTGGTGGTGATCCAAGACTGGTTCATCTTTATGAAGGTCAGTCGATCAACCGAGTCGGTGGACAGGCGCACCCTGTGATCCGTGACAAATCCTCCAGCAGCACTGAATGTGCGTTCTGAAAGAACGCTGGATGCAGGACAGGCCAGTAGCTCAATTGCATACTGTGCAAGCTCTGGCCAGTGATCCATCCTCAAGACCCAGTAAGCCAGAGGATTTTCGGTGGGGAAGGTGTCCAAGTCTGACCTTGCCCCTAGGTATTCCTGCACCGTGTATATCAGACGCTGGCGATGGTTGCTGGAACCGATCATACCTTGGGGCTGCAGACTAAAGAATTGTCTGAATGCATCGGTCAGACGGCCACCTTCCCCACCGCTCCTTCTTTGACTGACCGAAGCCTCAGCAACTTGTTGTCCAGGACCAGGAGTTTGTAACCTCCCAGTCTCTGGGAACGCATTGCACAGACCTTTCTGCAAGGCCTCCCGGAGTTGTTTCATCCTCTGCTCCCTCTGCGACGGTAAGATAAGGTCCGCAACCTTACCCTTGTACCGTGGATCAAGGAGAGTGGCCAGCCAGTAATGGTCCCTCTCCTTGATCCGAAGAATACGAGGATCCTTCCGCAGACTTTGCAGGATCAGGGAGGCCATGCAGCGTAGGTTAGCTGAGGCATTCGGTCCGGAGTCCTCTGGGTCACTAAGGACGACATGATCAGCAGCCACATCCTCCCAGCCACGTACAAGTACACTGGTTTCTTGGGACTGTAAATCATCCCTAAAAGACTGCTGCTGATGATGCTGAGTGCCAGGCTCCACCTCCATGCTGACACAATCCTCCTCCTCCTCCTTTTCCTGTGCGATGGGTGGGACAGAAGGAACACTGTCTGGGTAAAGGGGGCCTTGAGAGGCAAGGAAGTCTTCCTCTTCCTGCCTCTGTTCTGCCTCAAGTGCCTTGTCCATTATTCCATGCAGCGTATGTTCCAACAGGTGGACAAGAGGTACAGTGTCACTGATGCATGCACTGTCACTGCTCACCATCCTCGTGGCCTCCTCAAATGGTGCCAGGACAGTGCATGCATCCCTGATCATGCCCCACTGGCGTGGTGAAAAAAAAACAAGCTCCCCTGACCCTGTCCTGGTGCCGTAGTCGCACAGGTACTCATTGAGGGCCCTCTGCTGCGTGTGCAGCCGCTGCAGCATGGCCAACGTTGAGTTCCACCTGGTGGGCATGTCACATATAAGGCGGTTCTTGGGCAGGTTCAACTCCTTTTGCAGCTCAGCCAGGCGAGCACTGGCATTATAAGATCTGCGGAAATGCACACAGACTTTCCTGGCCTGCCTCAGGACATCCTGTAAGCCCGGGTACCTGCCCAAGAACCGCTGCACCACCAGGTTAAGGACGTGAGCCACACAGGGCACATGGGTCAGTTGTCCCTGTCTGAGGGCGGAGAGGAGGTTGGTGCCATTGTCGCAAACCACCATTCCTGGCTTAAGCTGGCGTGGCGTCAACCACCTCTCGGCCTGCCCCTGCAGAGCAGACAGAACCTCTGCCCCAGTGTGGCTCCTGTCCCCCAAACACACCAGCGCAAGCACGGCATGGCATCTTTTTGCCTGCGTACTTGCGTAGCCCCTTTAACGCCTACGGAGCACCGCTGGTTCCGAGGACAAAGCACAGGAAGAGGCCATGGAGGAAGAAGAAGAGGAGGGGGTGGAGGAGAGAGGTGTGTCACAACCAGTAGTAGCATTTTGGAGGCGTGGTGGCGGAACAACCTCCAACACTACTGCACCTTGTCCTGCATCCTTCCCAGCTGCCAAAAGAGTGACCCAATGGGCCGTGAAAGAAAGGTAACGTCCCTGTCCATGCCTGCTGGACCATGAGTCAGCGGTAATATGCACCTTACCACTGACCGCCCTGTCCAGCGAGGCCAAGACATTGCCTTCCACATGCCGGTAGAGAGCCGGAATCGCCTTCCGTGAGAAAAAGTGGCGTTTGGGAACCTGCCACTGAGGAACCGCACATTGCACAAACTCACGGAAGGGGGCCGAGTCTACCAACTGAAAAGGCAGCAGTTGAAGCGATAGCAATTTAGCCAAGCTAGCATTCAACCGCTGGGCATGTGGATGGCTGGGAGTGAACTTCTTTCAACGGTCCAGCAGCTGGGGCAGGGAAATTTGCCTGCTAGAATCGGACGTCGGTGTACTGCTAGCAGAGTGCCCGCAAGTACTTGGCTGTGACACACCTAATTCTACACCTTCATTCCTCTCAGTGCAGGTTTCAGAGAGGACTGAAGGTATAGTGGGGTTGGAGATCCCAGCTGATGTGGTGCAAGGAGAGGTCAGCTTTGTTCTTTGGTGTGGGTCTTTAAGGTAGGCTTGCCAACGAGCTGCATGGCAGGTCAACATATGTCTGGTCAAGTATGTGGTGCCCAAGCGGGTGATGTTTTGGCCACGCGATATACGCTTGAGACATATGTTGCAAACAGCAGCTGTGCGATCTGATGCACTCGACTCAAAAAAGGCCCACGCCAAATAACTTTTTGAATAACGGGCAGAGGCAGCGCCCTGCACAGGCGGAGCTCGGCGGTGTGATTCCGTCGGTGTGCTGCCCTTACGCTGGCCCCCCGAGGGCGTCCTGCCTCGTTGGAGATGTGCCTCCTCCTCATCCTCCTCCTCCTCCTCCTCTCTCCTATTAGGCACCCACGTGGAGTCAGTGACCTCATCATCCCCTCCCTCCTCATCACTGGAGCCAATCTGGCAGTATGCTTCAGCTGCTGGAACATGACTGCCAGATTGGTGTCCTTCTTGAGCATCCCCTCTCTCTGCTCTCACGCTACTGCCTTCCTCTAGCTGGGTATCATCATCAGACCCTTCAAAACGCTGGGCAGCCTCCTGGAGCATGTACCCAACACTGTGCTCAAACAGTTCGGGGGACTCCTCAGGAGGACATGGTTGGTCTAGGGAAGGAGTGACTGATGATGACATTGATACCAGGGAAGAGGACGCTTTGGCAGCTGCTTTGCCAGTACCCTGAGCCTGGGTGAGAGAGGATGAGGAGGATGAGGAGGGCTTGGTCATCCACTCTACCAAGTCTTCGGCTTGATGCGGCTCAACACGTCCAGCTGCCGAAAAGAAGGAAAAGCGTTTTCCATGGCCACGTGCTGATGGCGATGCACCGCGTTCACGACCAGCACTGTTGTCTCTAGACACAGAGCCTGCTTGCCCTCTTTTATTGGCTCCTGACTGTCTGCCTCTCCTTGTTTGCCTTCCAGACATTCTAATGGCCTGCAGGGAGATGGGAAAACCAGCAATAAGGCCTAGCTTCAGGAGTATATTTTGCAGGAATCACACTACACCTGCTGTAAGTGCTGCAAATGCCTGTTGGTGTAACACATCAGGAAAACACAGCAATACGGGCTAACTTCAGGTGTAATATGATCAGGAGGCACACTCCGCCCACTGTAAGTGCTGCAAATGCCTGTTGGTGTAACACACCAGGAAAACACAGCAATACAGGCTAACTTCAGGTGTATAATGTGCAGGAGGCACACTCCGCCCGCTGTAAGTGCTGCAAATGCCTGTTGGTGTAACACACCAGGAAAACACAGCAATACGGGCTAACTTCAGGTGTAATATGATCAGGAGACACACTCCGCCCGCTGTAAGTGCTGCAAATGCCTGTTGGTGTAACACATCAGGAAAACACAGCAATACGGGCTAACTTCAGGTGTATAATGTGCAGGAGGCACACTCCGCCCGCTGTAAGTGCTGCAAATGCCTGTTGATGTAACACACCAGGAAAACACAGCAATATGGGCTAACTTCAGGTGTATAATGTGCAGGAGGCTTAGCAACAATGAAACTGACACTGTCCCCTGCCTATCCTTCTCTCTCCCTGCACACAAGGTTTATCAAAGAATATGACACTGACACTCTCCCTGCCTATCCTTCTCTCTCCCTGCACACAAGGTTTAGTAAAGAATATGACACTGACACTGTCCCCTGCCTATCCTTCTCTCTCCCTGCACACAAGGTTTATCAAAGAATATGACACTGACACTCTCCCTGCCTATCCTTCTCTCTCCCTGCACACAAGGTTTAGCAAAGAATATGACACTGACACTCTCCCTGCCTATCCTTCTCTCTCCCTGCACACAAGAATAGCACAAAGAATATCAACACTGTCCCTGCCTATCCTTCTCTTTCCCTGCGCCGGAACACACTACACAAGGCCGCCGCGCTGGCAGCCTTTTATAGTGTGGGGCGTGTGCTAAACTCCCTGAGCTATAATTGGCCACAGGCAACCTGCCAATTATGGCTCTCCTAGCTGCCGGCGCTATGATTGGTCAAGCATGCGGGGTCACAGTGCATGCTTGACCAATCACAGCGCCGGGATTACACTGCGATGGCGCAGTGTATTGTGGGCCGTTCGCGTCACTCGAATTTGGGGCGAACGGCCCAAATCGTTCGATGTTCGCCGAACGGTCGAACAGCCGATGTTCGAGTCGAACGTATGTTCGACTTGAACACCGAGCTCATCCCTATCCATTAGGAAGTCCAGCTAATGCTTGGGGTGAATATTATAGCTTAAAGGGAAAGTATCGTTCACCAAATCATGTAAACAACGTAGGGAAACTCACGTAGTGTGAAACTGTATAAAACTTTAATAATAGTTAAATATATATACTACGCACAAACTTAAAATGAATAAGCACTTAATACAAAAATGCCATTCCCAGGAATTGATCCAAACACTTCCTGGTACAGGTGGGCGTGGTGACGTCACCTGCATAAGCTCTGTCCTACACAATTTGTCAAATCTGACATTATTGGGGGCACGAACGCCACACCAGACCACCAGACACCACACAAATATATATTCTATTTAAGAGGTGCAGTCCTATTTTTGAATAGATCAATCCCTGTATGCGTTTTTGTGTGTTCTGGTTTTGACTGCCTATTTATTTCAATAGGCTACCATATGCACAGGAACATGCAAAAAGTAGTGCATGCACTACTTTTATAAATTACGCTTCACCAAACCCCATGGTACTGCAGTACCATGAGGTTTGGTAACTTCAAACATGCTGTGTTTGCTAGATGCGTTTGGGGAGCTATTAATGAATTCCACCCATGCATGTCTAACAAGGACAGCATATTCAGGTGAAATACAAGAAACTCACACAGAAATTGACCTTTCCTGCACTGCCTTCTGGTGTGAACGGGCCCTAAAAACTTACTAATAGTTTTCATAATCTCTATTTCCACCTTTTTTAATTTTATAGATAGTATCCATTCATCCTGGCAGTCACTCATGCTTCCTTCTTCTTGATGGCAACAATATATGGCCTCATAGAGTCTCTGCAGCATTGCTACCACAGTGCACATGATTTGTTTCCTCTAGCAAGTAAGTAGTGCCTACACACAGCTTACTGTGGGACATACCGTATTTTTCGCTCCATAAGACGCACCTGACCATAAGACACACCTAGGTTTTAGAGGAGGAAAACAAGAAAAAAAAATTCTGAAACCAAATGGTGTACCAAAATATTTACTAGTGCCCATGAAATGCAGCCTGACCTGTGCCAATGAAATTCAGCCTTACCAGTCCCATGAAATGCAGCCTGACCTGTGTCCATTAAATGCAGCCTGACCTGTGTCCAATAAATGCAGCCTGACCTGTGTCCATTAAATGCAGCCTGACCTGTGCCCATTAAATGCAGCCTGACCTGTGTCCATTAAATGCAGCCTGACCTGTGCCCATTAAATGCAGCCTGACTTGTGTCCATTAAATGAAGCCTTACCTGTGTCCATTAAATGCAGCCTGACTTGTGCCAATTAAATGTAGCCTGACTTGTGTCCATTAAATGCAGCCTGTTCTGTGCCTGGTGACTGGCGAGGACGTCATCACATTCACCTGTCCGCCTGTCACTCAGAAGACAGAGCAGCCCGAGCGGTAGTACTCCATTCGACTGCTCTGTCTTCTGTCTTCTTTGAGTGACAGGAGATCGCCCCGGCGCTTTCAGAAGACGGCCGCTCTGTATTGTGACATGGCGGTGGCGGTGACAACGAAGGCTGGTCAGTATTCGCTCCATAAGATGCACAGGCATTTCTCCCCATTTTTGGGGGGGGGGGGGGGGGGGAAAGTGCGTCTTATGAAGCGAAAAATACGGTATTTCTCCTAGCTGCCCATATCACAGACAGCGACATCTGTGGGGTTGATCAAATGCATAGTGGACAGCTCCACTCTGCTATGCAATATCTGGGGGAGAGAGAATGAAAAAGAGGAAGCAGCGTCATCAGGACATATGATATGCTGCAGCTTAGCCCAGCCTCCATTCTAGATTATGCTGAGATGATAAGAAGAAAAGGGGTCACATGACCTACAAAAAACTGATTAAAAAGGGCATTTATATTATTATTTGTAAATTTTGAGCTCTGTAAATTAATGGTGAGTCCTATCCTTACAAGGTGGGTAAATCCAGGTTTGCAACCGCTAAGATTAACTTAGAAGAAATTATATCTAAGAAAATCCGTATCTGATCAGATGTCACGTGGGTAGGATTAAAATCGGGTCTATGATTAGAGTTGAGCGGACACCTGGATGTTCGGGTTCGGCCGAACTTCGGAAAAAAGTTCGGGTTCGGGACCGAACTTTAACCCAAACCCGGACCCGAACCCGAACCCCATTGAAGTCAATGGGGACCCGGACTTCTAAGGACTAAAAAGGCTCTAAAAAAGTAATGGAAAGGGCTAGAGGGCTGCAAATGGCAGCAAAATGTTGTTAAGAGCATGGCAAGTGCTCTGCAAACAAATGTGGATAGGGAAATAACTTAAAATAACATAAAAAAAAAAAATATGCTGGAGGCCCCCTTTTCAGCAGAAGAGGTACGGGAAGTCATTAAGAACCTCAGAAACTCAACGGCACAATGCCACACATATGGTGGGAATGCCCCAGAATACGCCCTTTCTGGAATAAATTATTCAATTTAATGGATAAGCTAGTGGGAAAATAAAATACTTTGAAATAAAAATGTAGCGGGGTGCTAAATTTAAGGGAAGTGTTTGAGTGGTAAATAGGCTCAAACACCCTAATTCTGTAGGATTCATGGACCATTTTGTCCTCGGGGGACAGTATTGGTGTGCAGTTCCCTGCGGCCTACAGGTGGCGCTGCCATGGTAGGCTAGGGTTGAACCGCTGATACAGTGCTGTGTCTTTTGTGTCCCCTCTTGGCAGTAGTACAGCGGGGCGGGGAACCTGCTGTGCATGCCGGGAGAGCATATAAAAGGGGCAGACCTTTGGCCTGGGGGCTGATGTCCAGTGGGGTCCACGCCCAGGTGACTTCGGCCTGGGTGCATGTGTTCCTGTTCCATCTCGGGTACCTTTAGCCCGGGGTGAGGTACTATCCTGGAGTTCCTGCTGCCCTGGGTATGGAGGCCTAGGTGCGGGAGTAAAGCCTGGAGTCCAGAGCCTTCGTCTGGAGTCCGCTAAGGGTCGAGGAGTCTTAGGGTGCCGCCTCGTGTAGGGGACCATGTTCCAGGGAAGGGAGGATCATTCTGATGGACCGATGCAGGAGTCACGGTGAAGGAAGGGTCTGTTGACTCCCTGGAGAGATGTCTTCCCCTTGATATGGGCTAGGTTCGTAGAAGGAGAAGCTCAAGGTCATCTTGACTGTATCAGAGGCCTTATTCACCTGGCCCGTGGCAGGGGCCTTATACACCCTGGTCTGTGGCAGAGACCAAAGTTCTCCAGGTCCGTGGCAGGGGCCTTGTACACCCGGTCTGTGGCAGAGACCAACCTCAAGGTCTGTGGCAGAGACCGTGCACCTAAAACTGTTTGAGAAACCTAAGCAGTGAAGTGAATGTGCTACGTTTGTGCCTGGACCTCCTCCACACCTTAAGCTGTCCTGTTTCTTTGCTCTAACCTTTTCTATCCGAGTAGAGTTTATTTTGCCATGAGAGAATAAGAGTTGTAATTTCAGCTGGTGTGGACATTGACTTTACTGGGAATTAAAGGACTTGCCTCTACCTACAGTAGAGGTGAGAATCATCCTCTGGAGGAGTTTTGACTCCGGCTGTGGACACGGCCCGTCAAGTACACCGCTCAACCTCTTTATATAGGAGGGTACGGGCTGATAGTGCGGTGTGCCTTTCTCCCTCTTGCGAGGAGCCAACAATATAAAGGCAGGTAAGGGGGAAAGGATCTGTGCGCTACAAAAAAATAAAATAAAAATTATAATCTTGACCTAGGAGGACGAGGTCCATATGGAGTAGGAGGTTGAGGTGGCGGTGGATGTGGCTGTGTAGGTGGAAGCGGCGGTGGAGGAGGACGAGGTAGCCAACACTGGTTCAAAAATACAACAATGGCTGGGTAAGGCCGGTGATGTGTCGAATTCTGTCCCCCGTCAAATAGTGTCCACCCTGTACTGCGCTTGCTCAGTATGTAGGACAAGGGGATTTCGAAAATCTCCCAAGACGAATGGCGCCTGCGTGGTGAGTTCAGGTGAAGGCCACACCATCCGTGGTTCAAGCCGAGCCAAGTGAGGCTGTTCCCGAAGCGTGGCGATTGAACCGAGCCCGTGAGGGCCCTGTTACAATGTGCTACCGTATGTCCACTTGGATGGTGGGGCTTGAACCTGCACTCACAGCGCAGGCGCCGTTCATCTTCGGAGATTTTGTGAATCTCCTTGTCCTCTGCACTGCGCAAGCGCTGCACCTTCGCAGTATGGGCCGGACACAATCCGATGGCCGGACAGTTTTTGTCACAACACCGGTATACATGTCTATTCTGCACAAGGTACGGACAAGTCCTGTGGGATCCATGCCTGGTTCATTTTAATGAACGTGAGCTTGTCCACATTGGCTCTGGACAGGCGGCTGCGCTTGTCTGTGATAACGCCCCCTGCCGTGCTAAATACACGTTCAGATAATACACTGGCTGCAAGGCAGGCCAGCACCTCCAAGGCATAAAGGGCAAGCTCAGGCCATGTGCCCAATTTGGAGACCCAGATGTTAAAGGGGGCAGACCCGTCATCCAGTACGTGTAGGCCTGTGGACACATACTGTTCAACCATGTTGGTGAAATGCTGCCTCCTGCTAAGACGTTCCATCTCAGCTGGTGGTGCTGGTTGTTGTGGCGTGCTGACAAAGCTTTTCCACATTTCAGCCATGCTAACCCTGCCTTCTGAGGTGCTGCCGGTGCCCCGGCTGCGTTGGCGACCTCTTCCTCCTCCTCTGCCTTCGCCTTGTGCTTCCACCGTATGCCCGCTGTCAGGTGGAAATGCCACCAGCAGCGCGTCTACCAGCGTGCGCTTGTACTCGCGCATCTTACGATCCCGCTCCAGTGAGGGAATTAAGGACGGTACGTTGTCCTTGTAACGGGGATCCAGCAGGGTGGCCACCCAGTAATCAGCACCAGTTAAAATGTGGGCAACTCGGCGGTCATTGCGGAAACACTGCAGCATGTAATCGCTCATGTGTGCCAGGCTGCCCAGAGGCAAAGAAAAGCTGTCCTCTGTGGGAGGTGTATCGTCTGTGTCCTCTGTATCCCCCCAGCCACGCACCAGTGATGGCCACGAGCTGGTCTGGGTGCCACCCTGCTGTGAAAATGGCTCCTCCTCCTCCTCCTCCTCTATCTCCTCCTCCACCTCGTCATCCTCCAGAACTGTGCCCTTTCTGCCGGACAATTGTGTACCTGGCGTTTGTTGGTGCAGGAACCCACCCTCGTAGCCACTTGTGAAAGACTGCCCTGAAAGCCTTTGAAATGATCCCGCTTCCTCCTCCTCCTCCTCCTGTGCCACATCCTCTTCCATCATCGCCCGAAGTGTTTTTTCAAGGAGGCATAGAACTGGGAAAGTAACGCTGAGAACGGCGTCATTGGCACTGGACATGTTGGTGGAGTACTCGAAACAGCGCAACAAGGCACACAGGTCTCGCATGGAGGCCCAGTTATTGGTAGTGAAGTGGTGCTGTTCCGCAGAGCGACTCACGCGTGATTGCTGCAGCTGAAACTCCACTATCGCCTGCTGCTGCTCGCACAGTCTGGCCAGCATGTGCAAGGTGGAGTTCCACCTTGTGGGCACGTCACATATGAGGCGGTGAGCGGGAAGGCCGAAGTTACGCTGCAGCGCTGACAGGCGAGCAGCAGCAGGGTGAGAACGCCGAAAGTGCGCACACACAGCCCGCACTTTCTGCAGCAGCTCTGGCATATTGGGGTAATTTTTAAGGAACCTCTGGACCACCAAGTTCAGCACATGCGCCAGGCAAGGGATGTGCGTCAAACCGGCTAGGCCCAGAGCTGCTATGAGATTTCGCCCATTATCGCACACCACCAGGCCGGGCTTGAGGCTCACTGACAGCAACCACTCATTGGTCTGTTGTTCCATGTCCCTCCACAACTCCTGCGCGGTGTGGGGTTTTTCCCCCAAACAGGAAAGTTTTAAAACTGCCTGCTGTCGTTTACCCCTGGCTGTGCTGAAGTTGGTGGTGAAGGTGTTACGCTGACCGGATGAGGAGGCAGTAGAGGATGAGGAAGCGGAGTAGGAGGAGTTAGCAACAGGAGGCAAACTGAAGTGCCCTGCAATCCTCGGTGGTGGAAGGACATGCGCCAAACTGCTATCTGCCTCAGGCCCAGCCGCCACTGCATTTACCCAGTGTGCTGTTAGGGAGATATAACGTCCCTGACCGTGCTTACTGGTCCACGCATCCGTAGTTAGGTGGACCTTGCCACAGATGGCGTTGCGCAGTGCACACCTGATTTTGTCCCCCACTTGGTTGTACAGGGAAGGGATGGCTCGTCTGGAAAAATAGTGGCGGCTGGGCACGACGTACTGTGGGACAGCCAATGCCATCAGGCTTTTAAAACTCTGCGTCTCCACCTTACGGAATGACAGCATTTCAAAGGCCAGGAGTTTTGAAATGCTGGCATTCAGGGCCAGGGATCGCGGGTGGCTAGGGGGGTACTTCCTCTTCCGCTCCAATGTTTAGGAGATAGAGAGCTGAACGCTTCCATGGGACATTGTGGAGATGGTTGGTGACCCAGGTGGTAGTGTTGCTGGCAGATCCTCTATTTGCGGGGTGGCAGGTGCCACTGTCACTACAGAGGTGGATGAAGAGGCCGAGACTGCAGCAGAAGAGGAAGCAGGAGGAGCCAGAGACCTTTCTTGGTTTTTGAGGTGTCTACTCCTCTGCAGCTCGTGCTTTGCACTTAGATGCCTGGTCATGCAGGTTGTGCTCAGGTTGAGAACGTTTATGCCTCGCTTCAGCCTCTGATTGCACAGCCTGCAAACCACTTGTGTCTTGTCATCAGCACATTATGTGAAGAACTGCCACGCTAGGGAACTCCTTGGACCTGGCTTTGGTGTGCTTGGTCCCTTGCTGCGTTGGGCAGTAGCAGACATACTGTCTAGGGGACGGACGCTCCGCTTTTGTACCCTGCTCCCTCTTCTGCTGTGCTGGTGGCTCTGTGCGACCACCGCCTCTTCCTCCAAACTACACTGGTCACCTGCATAACGTTGATTCCATGTGGGGTCGAGGACCTCATCGTCCTCCACATCATCTTCCACCCAGTCTTCACCCCTGCCCTCCTTGTCTGTCTGCACAATTGCGAAAGCAGCAGCAGTTGGCACCTGTGTTTCGTCATCATCCGAGACGTTCTGCGATGGTCCTCCCATGTACTCATCATGAAACATAAGTGGTTGGGCATCGGTGCACTCAATCTTTTCCACTTCTGGGGCAGGGCTAGGTGGATGGCCCTGGGAAACCCTGCTAACAGAGTCATCGAAAAGCAGAAGAGACTGCTGCATGATTTGGGGCTCAGACTGCTTGGCTGATTTGCAAGGGGGTGAGGTGAAAGACTGATGGACATGGGTTTCAGGTGCCAACTCTGGTCTTTCATCAGAAGAGTGGGTGGGAGACAATGTGAAGGAACCCGAGGCACTGTCAGCAACCCAATCTACTATCGCCTGTACTTGTCCTGGCCTAAACATTCGTACAGCCTCATTAGGCGCGACAAAATACCGCCGCAGGCTCGGTCGCCTACTCGCACCTGAGGAAGGTGTTTCACTTGTGCGTGTATCTGGCACAGATCCACCACGTCCTCTCCCTGCAACAGGAGCTCCACCAGCAGCACCACGACCGGGGCCACCACGTCCCTTTGACCATCTCCTCATATTTTCCAAATTTAGGATGTTGCCCTAAATGGGTGTTTTTGGAAGAGCAGAACACACCCACAGTACGTAACCGCCGAATCGCACAGCTACAGAACTGCAGAAAATGCTATTCAAAAAAAATGTTGTTTTTTTAGTATAGCACAGTAGAAGAAAACTATTTAGAAATTGTTTATTTCACACACCTCCAAATATGTATAACACACTGCAAACTATTTTTTGTGCCCCTAAACTGCGTTTTTTGGAGGAGCAGAACACACCCACAGTACATAACCGCTGAATCGCACAGCTACAGAACTGCAGAAAATGCTATTCAAAAAAAATGTTGTTTTTTTAGTATAGCACAGTAGGAGAAAACTATATAGAAATTGTTTATTTCACACACCTCCAAATATGTATAACACACTGCAAACTATTTTTTGTGCCCCTAAACTGTGTTTTTTGGAAGAGCAGAACACACCCACAGTACGTAACTGCTGAATCGCACAGCTACAGAACTGCAGAAAATGCTATTCAAAAAAAATGTTGTTTTTTTAGTATAGCACAGTAGGAGAAAACTATATAGAAATTGTTTATTTCACACACCCCCAAATATGTATAACACACTGCAAACTATTTTTTGTGCCCCTAAACGGCGTTTTTTGGAAGAGCAGAACACACCCACAGTACGTAACCGCTGAATCGCACAGCTACAGAACTGCAGAAAATGCTATTCAAAAAAAATGTTATTTTTTTAGTATAGCACAGTAGAAGAAAACTATTTAGAAATTGTTTATTTCACACACCTCCAAATATGTATAACACACTGCAAACAATTTTTTGTGCCCCTAAACGGCGTTTTTTGGAAGAGCAGAACACACCCACAGTACGTAACCGCTGAATCGCACAGCTACAGAACTGCAGAAAATGCTATTCAAAAATGTTTTTGTTTTTTTAGTATAGCACAGTAGGAGAAAACTATATAGAAATTGTTTATTTCACACACCTCCAAATATGTATAACACACTGCAAACTATTTTTTGTGGCCCTGAATGGCTCTTTTTGCAAGCGTACATTAAAGTGCAAATTTTGTATTTATTTTTTGCCCTAAACGGGTCTTTTTTTGCCCTATGGGTCTTTTGGAAAAGAGCACAATAAAGTGCCTTTTTTTTTCCCCCTAAAAGTTAGATTTTCTCTGACACTGGGCTCATGGCAGTGTAAAAAGACTGTGCACTGCAACACAAACAGGTAAACCTATGCAGATCGCTGATTTTAATCTTTGAATCTGGACTCCTATATAATATTCTCTCTCCCTGAAAGCACCAACAGGAACCTGGCCCTACACTACACTATCTCTCTATCTTTTCCCTCAGATTGCAGAATCAGGACTACCTCATGTATTTTACAATCTCTCCCTATTAGCAACAGCAGCAGCCAAGATCCTCTCCCTATCTATTCTGAAGCAGAGTGACGTGTGTGCTGTGTGCCTCTAGCTTGTATAGAAGCTGGGTCACATGTTGCACTGACCAATCACAGCCATGCTATTAGTAGGCATGGCTATGATGGCCTCTAAGGGCACACCAGCTAATCAAAAGGTGATTGGCTGGCCCCTGAAGCATTTCTAAATGCGTAATTAGATTGCCAAACCCGAACCCGAACCCGGACTTTTGCGCAAAGTCCGGGTTCGGGCTTGGGAAAAAGCTGAAGTTCGGTACGGACCCGAACTTTACACTCGCTCAACACTACATAGAGAATGCATTTATTAAATGCATTTAATCTGAATGATTTATTAACCGCTTGCCGACCCGCCGCCGTCATTATACTGTATATGTAGCTGTACGTCAGCTCCTTTAAGCGGGATAGCAGGCTGCACTGCGGAGGTGCCGATGCTCATGGCCAGCAGTCACGATGACCACCGGCCACGCGTGATCGCGGGCTTGAGAGACAGAACAGGGACGTGTGTGTGTGTAAGCACACAAATCCCTGTTCTGTGAGGAGAGGCAGATCATGAGTTCCTACTAGCTAGGAACCACGATCTGTAATTTCCTCTAGGTCTGTCCCCTACCCCCACAGTTAGAACACACACTAGGGAACACAGTTAACCCCTTGATCGCCCCCTAGTGTTAACCCCTTCCCTGCCAGTAACATTTATACAGTAATCAGTGCATTTTTATAGCACTGATCGCTGTATAATTATCAATGGTCCCAAAAATGTGTCAAAAGTGTCCAATCTGTCCGCCGCAATATCGCAGTCCCGATAAAAATCTCTGATCACCGCCATTACTAGTAAAAAAAATTATAATAATACAAATTCCATAAATCTTTCCCCTATTTTGTAGATGCTATAACTTTTTCGCAAAACAATCAATATACGCTGATTGCGATTTTTTTTTACCAAAAATTTGTAGAAGAATACATATCGACCTAAACTGAAGAAAAAATGAATAAAAAAAAATTGGGATATTTATTATAGCAAAAAGTAAAAGATATTGTGTTTTTTTTTTCAAAATTCTCGCTCTTCTTTTGTTTATAGCGCAATAAAAAACACAGAGGTGATCAAATACCACCAAAAGAAAGCTCTATTTGTGGGAAAAAAAGGACGTCAATTTTGTTTGGGTACTACATCGCATTATCGCGCAATTGCCAGTTAAAGGGACACAGTGCCGTATCGCAAAAAATGGCCTGGTCATTGAGCAGCCAAATCTTCTGGGGCTGAAGTGGTTAAGCTATTGTCCACTGAGACATCTTGAAGCTTTACGTTCAGGAACTATTCAAATCAGGCAGCCCAATTGTATAGTATGTGGACATATTGAGAGGAATTTACTGAAACAGCCAGAATCTGGAGCATCTGTTTATGGCAAGCATTCCACTTCTAGATCTCATGTTCAAAGCTTGAGAGCCGGTTCACACAGGGGTGTCCTGGGATCCGACTTCAGGTCGCCCCAACTCGCCCCAAGTCGTGCGGTTTAGAAAAGTAATGGAAGTGAATGGAGCCGTCTTAATTAGAGTTGAGCGGACACCTGGATGTTCAGGTTCGACGGGTTCGGCCGAACTTCGTTTTAAAAGTTCGAGTCCGAGACCAAACTTGACCCGAACTTGACCCCGAACTCGAACCCCATTAAAGTCAGTGGGGACCCGAACTTCTGAGGACTATTCGCGCTTGTTTCCCGTGCTTAGAACTGTCCCTGCGCAAAGTGTAATTTCTGAAGGAAAGAAAGTATTTTTAAAACTCACTCGCGGCTATTAATGAATTGTCGGCTCCCGGCAATACATAGAAAAGTCATTGATAAAAAAAAAGCGTGGGGGTTCCCCCAAATTCAATTACCAGGCCCTTCAGGTCTGGTATGGATATTAAGGGGAACCCTGAAGCAAATTTAAAAAAAAATGCGTGCGGTTCCCTCAAATATCCATACCAGGCCCTTCAGGTCTGGTACGGATTTTAAGGGGAACTCCACCCCAAATTTTAAAAAAAAGATGGCGTGGAGTACCCCCAAAAATCCAGACCAGACCCTTTATCCGAGCACGCAACCTGGCAGGCCGCAGGAAAAGAGGGGGGACGAGAGAGCGCCCCCCCTCCTGAACCGTACCAGGCCACATGCCCTCAACATGGGGAGGATGTCCCCATGTTGATGGGGACAAAGGCCTCATCCCCACAACCCTTGCCCGGTGGTTGTGGGGGTCTGTGGGCGGGGGGCTTATCGGAATCTGGAAGACCCCTTTAACAAAGGGGACCCCCAGATCCCGGCCCCCCCTATGTGAATTGGTAATGGGGTACATTGTACCCCTACCATTTCACCAAGAAAGTGTAAAAAATTGTAAAAAAAAAATACACAGACACCATTGGGAAAGTCCTTTATTCAAAATAAAAAACATTCCAGCGATGAAATCCAGTGTCCCGCAGCGATCCGGATGTCCATCGCTGTCCAGACGAAATGTCATTGGCTGAGCCTGAGCGGACCTGATGGGGAACTTCCTCGGCAGTGTATTAAATGAATAGACCCGCCCCTTCTAAAGTTCCCCATCAGGTCCGCTCAGCCAATGACGTAGGTGTAAGGCTGAGGACCTGATGCGGAACGTGAGAAGGGGCGGGTCTATTCATGTATGTTTTAACCCCTTCCTTACTGGGCACATATACCCCCTTCCTGCCCAGGCGAAATTTCAGCTTTCAGCACTGTCACTCTTTGAATGACAATTGCGCGGTCGTGCGACGTGGCTCCCAAACAAAATTGACGTCCTTTTTTTCGCACAAATAGAGCTTTCTTTTGGTGGTATTTGATCACCTCGGCGGTTTTTATTTTTTGCGCTATAAACAAAAATAGAGCGACAATTTTGAAAAAAAACAATATTTTTTGATTTTTGCTATAATAAATATCCCAATTTTTTTATTTTTATATTTTTTTTCCTCAGTTTAGGCCGATACGTATTCTTCTACATATTTTTGGTAAAAAAAAATCGCAATCAGCGTTTATTGATTGGTTTGCGCAAAAGTTATAGCGTTTACAAAATAGGGGGATAGTTTTACGGCATTTTTATATATATATTTTTTTATTAGTAATGGCGGCGATCAGTGATTTCTTTTGTGACTGCGACATTATGGCGGACACATCGGACACTTTTGACACTAATTTGGGACCATTCACATTTATACAGCGAACAGTGCTATAAATATGCACTGATTACTGTATAAATGTGACTGGCAGGGAAGGGGTTAACACTAGGGGGCGAGGAAGGGGTTAAATGTGTTCCCTGGAGTGATTGTTACTGTGGGGGGAGGGGACTGACTGGGGGAGGAGACCGATCTGTGTCCCTATGTACAAGGGACACAGCATCGGTCTCCTCTCCCTGACAGGACATGGATCTCTGTGTTTACACACACAGATCCATGTCCTTGTCTCTGTAACCGCCGATCGCGGGTGTCTGGCGGACATTGCGGCCGCCAGGCACGCGCACCGGCATTGCAGTGAAGCGCCGGGAACTTGCGCGCGAGCCGCCGGCGGCGTTTGCGCGCCCCCCAGTGGCCAAATAGCGGAGGCCGGCATTTGACAACCACCTTGCGGCCGTATATTCTCGTACGGCGGGCGCGAGGTGGTTAAACTGTGGATGAAGTTCCCCATCAGGTCCGCCCCCTCGTATGTCAGACCCCACCTACGTCATTGGATGAGCGGACCTGATAGGGAACTTCCAAGTCGGATCCCCTGTCTTAACTGAAGCAACTTTCCAGGAAGTAAAACATTTTTCCAGGCAAACCCCTCCCTCCCCCTCCCTCCCACAGAGCTCATTATTGTTTGATTGGCCACTGGAAAGTCGCCTGTCCTGGAGGCAACTTGAAGTTGCCTTGTAAGTTGCCTCATGTCGCGCTGTGATTCCTGCTCAAGTCGTTTCCAAGTTGCCTCCCAAAGTCGCGCTGGAAGTCGTGTTGCCCCTGTGTGAACCGGTGTACTGCCGAGCATTGCCCCCCAGCGCATTCTGCCCGCTCTGTACTGCGCAGGCGCGGCGCTTTTTCCGAAAATAGCCGAACATGTAGAGCTGAGAGTCAGCTCTACATGGCGCCTGCGCACACCAAATTGTGCTACACTGCTGACATCCAGGCTCTTTCTTTACCATCCCCGTGGACATGGAGGATGTTAAAAAAAGAGCCAGGAGGCCGAGCGAGCGTAGCGAGCCGTCCGAGCGAAGCGAGGACGTGAGGCCGACTGGCCACTTACATCTAGGTCCACGCAGGCGCCGTGTAGAGCTGACTCTTAGCTCTACACGTTCGGCTATTTTCGGAAGCTCATTGACGTTCGTACTGCGCAAGCGCCGCGCCTGCGCAGTACAGTTGGGGGCAGAATCCGCCGGGGGGACGTTTGTCGGCAGATCACCGGCTCTAACTGGACAAGCTGAATCAAGAAGCTAATTGGTTACTTGGCACAGTTCTAATATGTTTTAGTAAACTCCCCTTATTATTTCTGTAGTCCAGAAAACATAAATAATTATCTGATCCAGAAGCATATATTTATTTTGCAAATGCACATTTTATTTTTGTATGATTAAAAAAACCTCTATGACAGAACATCTCTGTAGAGATTCTACGGAGCTTCATGTCTCGTATTACACTGTCAGCACAGTCAACAACAGCAGCAGAAATATAGGTAGAATTGGAAGAATGTTTTCTATCGCTCTCTTATTCCATCATTCTCTGTATGGTAATATGCTACAGAGGTATAAATAACTGTGCTACATGGACAACATAATCAATTTTCACATACGTTTGTGGCAGAAAAACATACTGAATCTTTTCAACCTCTCCACTAAAATCAAATGGACATATGCTGTGACTGTGTGTCAGAAACGTAAACAATTTGAGCACAGCTTATGACAATTACAAATTACACAGTGTGTGGCATAAGCAATCTGAAGACTAGATATATATATATATATATATATATATATGTAGCGGGTGGTTATATTTAGGGTATGCATCTGAGTGGTATCAGGCTGAGATGCAGCAATTGTTAGGATTCCTGGACCAATTTATGCCAGTGGAGGATATCAATGGTGTCCAGTTCCCTGCGCCCTATAGGTGGCGCTGTTGCCATAGGCTGTGGTTGAACCACCATTGGAGGGCTGTGCCCTTTGTGTCCTCTCGCGGCAATAGTACAGCAGGGCGGGGAACCCGCTGTGCATGCTGGGGGAGGGTATAAAGGGGGCAGACATCTTCCGCACGAGGTCCACGCCCAGGCACCTTCAGCCTGGGTGCATGTGCGTGGAGTCTCCGGGTGCCCTAGGCCCGGGGACGGAGTTGCGGTTCCACCCCAGACACCTTTAGTCTGGGGGTAAGGTACTTTCTGGAGGCCTGGGACCAAGTACCTTAGACTGGGTCCCGCAAGGGATCGAGGGCTCCTAGGGTGTCCTCCGGTGTTGGACACCCGAGTCTGGGACGAGGAGGCCAGGGAGGTGACCCTTCCGAAGACCCAGTGCAGCATTTGCTGGTGATGGCGGGGCCTCTGGTAACTATCCGGATGGATGTCCTCTCTCTGATCGGGGCCATTTCCTATAGAAGGTAGTCTACGTTCTCATGGTCTGTGGCAGGGACCCATCGTGAATCAGGTCGGTGGCAGAGACCCAACAACCAGGTCTGTGGCAGAGGCCTTATTCATCTGGTCTGTGGCAGAGACCCACTCACGGTCGGTGGCAGCGACTGTGCGCCAAGCCTGTTTGCGCTATAACGGAACAGGAGAAAACCCAAGTTAAGTTTGTGCCTGGACCTCCTCTTCACTGTGTTCTGTTCTATGTCTGACCAGTCGCTTTCAAAGGACTATTTATTGCTCTGAAGAATAAATAAGTGTTGGACTTTCAAGACAGGGGTACTTAGAAAAAAATATTTGACTTGCAGGGGTACTTCACCGTAAAAGGTTGAGAAACACTGTCATAAACAACCAGCATGTTTTTTGTTTTTTTTCCAGCTCAAGTGTCGGCTGCAAACCTTTTCTCTAGATTGGCATAGTGACAATGGTGGACCATGCCTGCACATGTGTGAGACTAATTTACTAAAGGATTTTAGAATCTCACACAATAAATTTTCTTGAATATTCACTTCAATTATCAAAATATGTAAAGTGCAGGTCCTGGTCATCTGCATGTGATTGGATAATTATTATAGACATGTGCACTGCCAAAAAATTCATTTGTTTTAATTTTAATTTCATTATTTTTTTTGTTTAATTCGGAAATTAAAAAATTTTAAAATCCAAAAATTCGAAAATTCGAAAAACCGAAAATAATGCCCCGTACACACGATCGTCTTTCATGCCGTTAAAACTGCCATTTTAAAAAATGGCCCTGAAAAATGATCGTGTGTATGCTCCAGAGCATTTTTAACAACGTGAAAAACGGCCATTAAAAATTCCGGACATGCTCTCTTTTTTCACGTCGTTTTTCATGTCGTTTTTTTTAACAACGTGAAAAACGATAGTGTGTATGCTTTCACGACGTGAAAAAAAACGCGCATGCTCAGAAGCAACTATGAGACGGGAGCGCTCGTTTTGGTAAAGCTAATGTTGGAAATGGAGATGGCACATTCGTCACGGTGGAATTAATAGCATCGTTTTAATGCTGCGCATTCCGTTCTTCTTTTGATAATGCTTTAAAATTACCCTCTTTTGATAATGACATTGAGATTTATGCCAAACTTGTTTCTAAAGTAATTCCAAATTGCTCTAATGATTGTAAAATATTATTTATAAGCCGCACCTCCCTCCTAAATAATACTAATAATAATAAAATAATGTAATTCTCCATTTTTCTTTAAATTATATTTTACTATTGTGTTTTTTTTTTGTGGCCTTTTTTTTATTATTTTGGCTTAAATTATTCTTGTGTAAAGTTACCACAACAACCTTCCAAATGTGTCTCATTTGGCCTCAGGGAGGTTTGTGTCCCCTGATAATAACAATAATATAATTTGAGATGTCCCTGCCTGCTCCCTAGCAAGCTCTCTTTTGAAATACACATCACATAGTCAAGTTTTTTAAGGGCACTAAAAAATGTTTTATTTCAGAACATTAACAAATTAAAGTGGAAGGCAGCACTGGAGAGCCTGCTTGCATTTGTGCATCCCTTTGACCCCACAACAACCATCCAAGATGTCCAAACCAAAATAGAGATTAGATCCCCAAAAAAAAGGAGCCCAATCTTGTCTTGAGCTCCCAGAGGTCAGGAGCCACAGCAGATAAGTCCTATATGTCCCCAGTCTGTGGTACTACAGCAGGCATTATTTTCTCCTCTTCCTTGTAGCCTTCTCTCCAGCCTTCTCTGCAGCCTTGGTTGGTTTCTTCCTTGGAGGCTGGGGATCAGGAGGAGAGGTTGTGGCAGGAGGAGTAGTAGGAGGAGGAGGAGGAGGTGGAGGAGTAGGGACAACCTCCGTTATGTCCGTGTTCCTAGTGAGTTCACCCAGCACGCCCTTATTGATGACTTTCAATAGCAGGGTCTCACTGTAAATTTTTTGCTGCAACTCCATTTGCCCTAGTTTGTGGGCGAGGACTGCGGCAAATCCCTCATCAACAGAGGGTGCCTCTCTGAGGGCCGCTGTTGCCTCTCTGAGGAAGGCCCTGGTTTCCTCCTCCACCTGCCTACCTCTCCTTGGCCCTCGTGGTTTAACTACCAGGGGAGGCATCTGGGCTCTTGTGCTGGGCCAAGCCTCCTCCTGGGTGCCACTGGGCCCAGCCTCCTCCTGGGTGCCACTGGGCCCTGCCTCCTCCTGATCCCCAACATCAACCTCTTCCTGGCTCTGCTCTGGCTGTAAAAAAAGAAAGGGACATTATTGATTTTGCCACATCATCATTCACAGACATTGTTCACCTCTAGACATTGTTGAAATCAATGCCAAAAGTTATGTCATTTTCATTGATTCCGCATCCTGGTTTTGTTGTCTTGTGCACATAAAATTAGGCCACTACTGTATCTTGCTCTTCACAAACTTTATTGGTAGAAGTGTACATACCTTTAACAATACTAACATCTATTTAAATTCTACAATTTTGTAAGATATAAATATAGATATCAATACTTTACCTGGCTCCATATCTCCAAATCTGCCTCCTCAAGGCCCTGATCTTGATCCTCAGAGGAAGCCAGAGCAGGGTTGACAGGAAGGCTGGAGGACTGGCTGCAGGGAAGGCTGGAGGGTTGGGTACAAGGAAGGCTGGATTGACCTCTGGGGGGAAGGGTGGAGAGAGATTCCCGCACTTCCAGCTGGTCATCCAGAAAAGCAAGCTTACTGTAGTACCACAGACTGTGTTTATAAACCTTATCTGCTGTTGCACCTGACCTCTGGGACCTCAGGACCATAGTCCTCTGGGTCCTGTATGTCCCTCTGATGGTCGCAATTTTGTTTTTGACATCTTGGAGAGTTGTTGTGGGTATCTTTGTTTGCACAAATGCAAGCAGGCTCTCCAGTGCTGCTTTCCTGGCGTCTTTATTTTTATTAGCGCCACTTTTTGTTTGCCATAATATAGGGAGCTCTTGCCATTTGTCGATGAACTCCCCCATGAAGTCTGGGTTTTTAAAAGTATTCATGATATCTGTAAAAGCGAGAAACCAAAAAAAATATATATTTCAGGCAACATTCCTCAACTGTGCATTGTCTACATATTTTGAGCATACAAATCTCCTCGTCTGATGAACCTCAAAAAGTAAAATTGTTAGGTACCTTCGTCGCGACGTTCGTTGCTAACTCCCTCTCCCGACAAATGAACGTATTTCCCAGACATGGATCTTCACTTGATATACACAGCGCATGCGTGAAACTCTGCACGCTTTCCCCTGCCCCTGACGTTCGATATTGTACTTTCCCCGCCCCTTCTCGCTCGTAGTGCTGAACAAAACATGGCAGAGACACAGGTGGCTGAGATTACCTCTACAGAGGATGAAATTCCAGAGGAGCCCAAATCAAGACCCAGGAGATATAAGGCATCCAACATGTCATTCGAGGAAATGGTGGAGATGGTCGCCATTTTAAAGAAGGAGGATTATGATGCCAAGTATGGTCCGTATAAAAGGCCTAATCTGGTCAAGTCCAGAATTATGGGCAAAGTGGTCAAAAGTCTTCACAAAAAATTCGGGGTGTGCAGAACGAAGGAACAGCTCAGAAAACGATGGTCAGATCTGAAGCTGCGGGAGGCCGACCAATATAAAAGAATCAAGAAAGTTATATTAAAAAGTAAGTAATTTTTTTTAAGTTTCCATGGTACATATTATTTTCTTATATTCTGTCGTGTATTTTTAACTTTTATATAGTACACTGAAAGATACCATCTTTCAGGTTCGTCCGCACAGTAAACGGACGTATTAAACCTCTTTCTCCGTACAGTTCCTCAAACGATGTTTTAGGATCATCCAGTGTGAACACCCATGTATTTTGGTTTATTTGGGGGAGTAAATTTGGGCCTCACTTATTTTTTGGGTGCTAATCCAAAGGACATTTGTTCGTTTGAAAAAACGATATGCATGGTAATGTTAAGGGAGTGAATGCTCAGCAGCTGATGAAACATCTGAACGCAGTAGTACAAGTGTGGGCCTAAAGCCAAAAAGCTTGAGGGTGTCACACACAGGTGATCCTGTGTAGATACTTTGGGGTGTTACAATGTGTCAAATTTGTGTTCAAAATGTAAATGCTCTGGTTTGGGCTATGTATCCAATCATTTGTCCCGGTTGGCACAGGGGGTAAAATTCAAAATGGAGCATGCTTCAAAAGAATGATTACAAAGTATTTTTTCATGTTTCTTATTTTAGCAAAATTGAGTCGCTACTAATGAAACTATTCCTTTTTTTCAATCTCCCTAGGGATTCGAAAAGCTACCTCAAATGAGACAATAATTGCAACACCTACAACAATAGCCCCAGAACCCCAGGATGGAGAGGAATGTGATGTTGTGGAAGTGGAAAGTGGCACCACCACAGTTCAGAGAGAAACCAGACACATGCATGTTAAATAGATGTAGGCCTACATATTCTATCCTACATATTTCTTTTTACATTTAGGTGCAGTTCTGGCCGAAGACCCCAATAAGTTGACACATCACAGTGCCCAGATCCTGATCCAATACCTGATGGTCTGCTGTCGTGACCTCGAAAAAATTAAGGGAGACTTGCTAGAGATCAGGGCAAATACAAAGCGGGTGGAGGAAAGGCCCCAAAATATCATGGCTGTGCTTGGGCGTGTCTAATGTTTTTACACCAAATAACGTTTTACTTGCAGAGTTTTATAAGTATTTTTGTTATTTTACCCTTTAATGACTAGCACATGTTTAGCTTTTTCAAAATTTGGACGAATATAGTTTGTTTATGCATGGCTGGTCATGCGTTTTAATACACCCGAAATTAAGGGAACATCCACATTTCTAAGGAAGTTTCCCACCTAAAAAAAAAATAAAGGTATTTTTACATAACAAATAATTGTGGCTTCATTATATAAATGTGGTGCTGAGTGAACTAATCAATGTTTGGTGTTTACACTGACAATGAAGGCTAATTAAAAGATTGTTTAATCCACATGGCAAAACAAGTGCACTAGGTAAACCTACCAGAAACATCAAACATTATACAATAAAAAATCCAAACCAATCTTTACTCAAGAAAAAGTTTTATTTTTTTGGTATAAAATTATTAAAGATTGTCTGGCATTTCAATGCCCCCCCTACCCATAAAATAGTCCACATATTGGTTACGGACCTCACGTCCGGTTGGGGGGGCCAAGCCAGGACGGCCAGGTTCCAGGGCCACCAAAGTTTCTGCATTGATTAAAGAGGCCTCAGGCCCACTCAAAGATATATAACTCGTTGAATGCACCCTTAGGAAATTATGCAGCACACAGCACGTTATAACCACATGATTCCATTTGTATGGGGCAAGGTGGATGGAGGTAAGGAAGAGGCGAAATCGGCTGGCCATGATCCCAAACGCATTTTCCACCACCCTTCTGGCTCTGGCCAGCCGATAATTGAACACCCTCCTCTCAGGGGTGAGGGTGCGTTGCGGGAATGGCCTCATCAAATGGGGTCCCAGGCCAAATGCCTCATCCGCCACAAAGACAAAAGGTAGTCCCTCCACATTCTGCTCCGCTGGTGGCAAGGCCAGCAGATCCAAAAGGAGCCGTTCTCCAAACTCCGTCTGGGCAAAAACTCCTCCATCAGACATCCTGCCATTCTTGCCAACGTCCACATAGAGGAACTCGTAGGTGGCCGACACCACTGCCATCATCACGACACTGTGGAACCCCTTATAATTATAATAAAAGGATCCCGAATGGGGTGGTGGGACGACCCGAACATGTTTGCCGTCGATGGCTCCTCCACAGTTCGGAAAGTTCCATCGCTGGGCAAACTCGGAAGCCACATTCTGCCATTCATGTGGCGAAGAAGGGAACTGTGGAATTAAAGAAATAATAATTTAATACTTGGAGCCAGAAACATTGAAAGCTGATTTCATACACACATTCATGGCCAACATTGGTAGAAACTGTTCAAAACATAAAAAATTGGAAGCAAGAAAAAACAAACAAACCAAAAAATTATGGGGGGGGGTTGAAGATGAGTTGGGAATATCACACATGAAGGCTGTAGCACTCTGTATTGAAGTTAACAAAAATGAAACATTCCTAGGCAAAATTTAGGGTGCGTTTTGGGTAAAGCACTACGATGGAACATAGAATAAAAAACATGGAAATGACTAGGCAAGGTAGGTATGGCCCCAGGATAGCATGCTGGAGAGGTTAGGTAAGCCAAATTTACAGGTAGGCCTCAAACCCCAAACTTTAAATAATAAAACATGGGGAGAAAGGGGACATTCCCTGCAGCTAAGAATCATGTGAATTAGGGACTGCAAATAAAGCAAATTAAAAATATCCAAAAATAAAAACCATACAATGTGAAGTTTTGAAGAAGAACACTTACCTTAATATAGTCCTCCTGCAAAACTTGAAGGATGGCAGAACAAGTCTCTGGTATAATGATCCCCAGAGCCTGGGGGGATATGCCTGTGGAGAACTTAAGGTCCTGCAGGCTTCTCCCAGTAGCCAGGTATTGCAACGTGGCGATGAGCCTCTGCTCAGCACTGATGGCTTCCCGCATAACGGTGTCCTGCCTGGTAATATAGGGGGACACCAAAGCCAACAGCTGCTGAAATACGGGGTCAGACATCCTGAGAAAATTCCTGAAATCATCAGGATTATTCTCCCTGATCTCCCGCAACAAAGGCATGTGACAGAATTGGTGCCGCTGGAGCAACCAATTCTTGGTCCATGAACTCCTCCTGACCCTGCTCATGGCATGGAGTCGGGATACAGCATGAACCCCTGCACCAACTACAGCACGAACTCTACGACGAGTACGTAGCCGCAACATGGCTAGATAACGGTCGGCTGAACAGAACGAACTAGAAGAACGCACGGAAGAACAGCAAAGCCTATGAAGAACAAGCTGAAAAACACGAACGTGCAGAGCAGGCCGCACTGAATAAACAGATACGAACTGACTACAAGCAGTGCTAAACAGATACGAACCCACAGGCGGAAACTGAACTCCCGAAAACGATCTTCAAAGCACGAAGACTGAAAAGCGCGAATCGTCTCTCACCAAACTTTTACTAACACGCGGTAACACGGAATTAGCAAAAGCGTCCCAAAGGGTGGCGTCATTCGAACGGAACTTCCCCTTTATAGTGCCGTCGTACGTGTTGAACGTCACTGCGCTTTGCTTGATCGTTTTTTTTAATGATGGTGTGTACGCAAGGCAGGCTTGAGAGGAAACATGAAAAAAAACGAGGAGAAAAACGTTGGGTTAAAAAATGACATTAAAAACGATCGTGTGTACGGGGCATAAGAAAGGAAAACCTGAAATTTGAAAGAACGAAAATCCCCAAATCCCAAAATTTAAAATAATAACTAACTAATAATAAAACAAATAAATTATAGGTATTGGAATTTCCTTTCAAATTTGGCTGTTAGTGAATGTAACAAATACAAATTTTCATTTATCAAAGTTACGCATGTCGCATCTAAACAAATGGAACAAAATGGAATAATAATAAATAATAACAATAATATGTTTTTATTATTATTAATATTGTTATTTAATATTATTAATTTGTTACGTTCCATTTGTTTAGATACGGCATTCGTTATTCCGGATATTTCAGAAACCTTGCATAAATTTTCATTTGTTACGTTCACTAACAGACAAATTTGAAAGGAAATTCCAATACCTATAATTTAATAGTTAGTAATCGTTAAGTTATTATTAGTTAGTTATTATTTCAGATTTTTCGATTTTTCAGGTTTTTGAATTTTCCGAATTTCGTTCTTATTTACGGAATTTTGTTCTTTTGAATTTTCAAATTTTCATTCTTATTTTTGGATTTCTGAATTTCCAAACTTTCTGATTTTCTGATTTTAGAATTTTAGAATTTAGAATCTCAGAATTTTCGAATTTGTCTAAATTTGTTAAAAAACGAATTCGGAACTAAACAAATTGCACATGTCTAATAATGAAAATTCACACAATTTACTAAAGCTGAATTCTGTACAGCCGGACCCTTGAAGTTGATTCTTTTCTCCGCTCCATCTGTCATTTACAAGTCCTCAAGTACAACACAGGATCAGTAGTCCCAGTGCGGATGCCAAGGACACACCCACAATTGGTAGCATCACAAGAAAGAGGAGAGTGCTGACTGCCCAGGGTGCAAGAGATAAGATAAATAAAAACAGTTTTTTAAAGAACCCTAGTAAAAATGAGCAGTTAAATCCTGCAGTGTATGAGGAACCTCACTGAAAGGGAAATCTTAATTTAGGGCAAATTTGCTGATAATGCAATGATGGACCATGCCTGCACAGCAACTTGGAGAGGAGGATTTACTAAGGAATCGAGAATAGCCACACAATAGAAATGATATTATCCAATCAGCTGAATGGCAGATCCATGTTTACTTTTTAATCTGCACGTGACTGGATAATTGAAGTGAATATCAACACAATTGTGTGAACAAGCCCAACTTCTTTAGTAAATCAGCTTCATTGCATGAAGATTCTCCCCTCATTTAGTAAGTCAGCTCAATAGTCTCAACCAGTTGAGTGTTTGGCAGAGTGAGAAAACAGAATTACAAATGGGATACATATGTCACCCTATAACAGGAAGTGCTTAAACAAGGACCTTCATGGCAGGATCACAAGAATCATTTTACCATAAGTTGCAAATATTTTGAAATATTGAAAACGATTTTTAACATTAGCCACTTAAGGACCGTGCCACGCCGATATACTTCGGCAGAATGGCACGGCTGGGCATATTAACGTATGGGTACGTCGCCTTTAAGACGTGGCATTGTGGGAGCGCGCACCCGCCGCGAGCTCCGTGAGTGTGACCGTGGGTCCCGTGGACTTGATGTCCGCCGGGAGTCCTGCGATCGTCTCACGGAGAGGAAGAACAGGGAAATGCTGATGTAAACAAGCATTTCCTCTTTCTTCCTTGTGACAGGACACTGATCACAGCTCCCTGTGATCGGGGGCAGTGATCAGTGTCGTGTAACACGTAGCCCATCCCCCCCACAGTTAGAAAACACATCTCTAGGACACACTTAACCCCTTCAGCGCCCAGTACTGGTTAACCCCTTCACTGCCAGTGTAATTTTTACAGTATCCAGTGCATTTTTATAGCACTGATCGCTGTATAAATTACAATGGTCCCAAAATGGCATCAAAAGCGTCCGATGTGTATGCCATATTGTCGCAGTCACGATAAAAATCGTTGATCGCCGCCATTACTAGTAAAAAGAAAATATTAATAAAAATATAAGAAAACTAGACCCTATTTTGTAGACGCTATAACTTTTGCACAAACCAATCAATAAACGCTTATTGCGATTTTTTTTTTACCAAAAATATGTAGAAGAATACGTATCGGCCTAAACTGAGGAAAAACAATGTTTTTATATATATTTTTGGGGATATTTATTATAAAACTACTTTTTCAAAATTGTTGCTTTTTTTTTGTTTATAGCGCAAAAAATAAAAACCGCAGAGGTGATCAAATACTACCAAAATAAATCTCTATTCATGGGGAAAAAAGGATATCAATTTTTTTTGGGAGCCACGTCGCACGACCGCGCAATTGTCAGTTAAAGCGACGCAGTGCCGAATCGCAAAAAGTGCTCTGGTCTTTGGGCAGCCAAATGGTCGGGGGCTGAAGTGGTTAGTAATAGGTTAAAGCTTACAGTATATAAGATTTTAGTAACTGTATTTAGATTTACTTTAAACATCTAGCTTCTCTAGTTTCTACCCACTGTGTTGATTACCATTTTTGCAAACGTGTGACTTCACTTTTTGATCTGATTACACATTTTATAGTTGCTTTTCATAATAAATCGAGTAATGCATCTAGGAACAAGGGCGAGTAAATTGCAATTATTTTTTAATTCCAGTTTTGTTCCTCTTTTTCTTTCTGACAGGAAAAAAAAGTCTAGTTTGTTGCTGAATATTATTTCCCCCCTGTTTTGCTTTATATAAGGCAGTTTGCAGATTTATATTATTATTCTTATTATTATTGTCCTTCAGTAATTCACACCCTACACCTGCAAACATGGGAAACTGTTGACATCTATGAACATTTTACATTCATTTCTCACTATTGCTGGATTTAGCCAAAATACGTGAAAGCCAGCTAAAACACAGCACTTCAAACCAAAGACAACTCATCAGGTTCGATGAAGGTTCTATGTACACCAAAAGATGGCACTGTGCTTTCACATTCAACTGCTCAGCAAACCTAGAACAAACCTATATGATTGTTACAATGTTCTAGGACCAGAAGGTGGCATATTTTATCCATTTATGAAAAATACATCTCTCATAAATATTTTTATATGTATTTTTAATAGCGATTTTAGCTATGCCTGGGAGTATTCTAAACCTAAGACACGAAATTAAATGAAAAATGCATCCTTTTTTTTTATTTCAAATGATTAAAATGGAATATATGTTTGCAATAAAGACTAGAAAGCTGCACAAATGTAATCAATGACATGGAGCTAAAGTGAAAATAGCCAATAAATCCAAGTTCATGAATGGAGAAGGCAGTTTCATGTCCCTTAATGTCTTGTTCATCACCCGAGAAATATCAAATGAGCATATTGTTAAATATTTTTTTTTTTTTTTACTGTGTAAGCTATGCCTGCAGACCCTTGCTTACAACGTTAGTTCATTTGCATAATGATGAAGACTGAATTCATTTACGGATACTGTACACTGGTATTATAGCTGTTTTAAATAAAAGGGAAACATTTATCTCCTAGATTAAGTCATTGAAGTAAGCATTAAAGATATACAAGAGTAATGAAATGGAAACAAATATATGTTATATATTCGCTCTATAGATATATGTGTTACAGTATTTTCCTGGAAAATAGCTTGGTTATATGTTACCACTTCAGTGAATATACAGGAGTTCAAGTACATTCTTCAAGACTACTTGTTGAAAAATAATATATACATATATAGAGTATATATATATATATATATATATACACATAGTTATATTGAAAATTATTTATATACGGGCCAGTTCACACCAGATGCAGTTCCATGCAGTTCCGTTTTTTTACTTTCAAAATATTTTATTTTCATAAGATAAATAATACAGAACATTACATCATGTTATATAAAATTTATTAAAATAAAGAAAAAAGATTATGTTTAGGAACAACCGTTGGTTGAATACCAAGATGCCCCTAAAAAAGACCACTGGACCCCCCTTCCTACCCCCCCTCCACTTTACTCATACTACACTATCTCCCCGACTAAGCCTCACTTGTGTCTTACAATATACCAGCACCGCACTGATGAATCTAAAAACCCAATTATAGCCCCCTATCCCTCACAGCAAGTCCCCATGTAGGGGTGAGTGGACAGGAGGCCGATCTTGGCTGGTATACCTTACTTAGCCCCGCGGCTTAATTCTTAGGCCCCCCTATCTCCCGTCCTAGTTCAGCGACCTCTCCCGCCTCACCCCCTACTCCAAATTGGTTACATTAACTCAATCGAGAGCAGATGGACATACCCTGCCCTCACCTTACTCTAGGTATATATAGTCTGTGCTGCTGTTAGACAATATTTCATTGTTTGTTTACTACTCACGCTCAGTTACTTTTGATCTATCGTTTATCACTTCAATATGTATTGCATATACTGTGATTACTTTGTTTACTTGTTCCTAATTTACTGTAAACCTGCAAATTCAAATAAATCGTTTTGAAAAAAAATATATATAATTAAACGGTATTACACTAAAAAAAAAAAAAAAGATTATGTTTAGGAATAAACAAACATTAGTCAATAAATGGTGAAATAATAAAGACATCCTAGAAAAAAGGATAGATTCATGTAAGCAATCACAAGTTTGTCAGGGGGAGATCTCTTCATCCTTATAATATAATGGAAGGGAGAAGGGAAACCCTCTCTCCTTGGTAACCTGCAGCCCCTTATGAACTAACTGCTCCAGGCATAGAGACCTCCTTCTGACTCTTAGGCCCCGAGAAGATTATCAGGGCCAACAGATCGGGATGGACTAAACAAGGCTGAACAAAACATTTGATAGTATCCCATTAAATCTAAATAAAAGAGACATAACATGTAACAGTTCCATTTTTTATGCACCAATACAGTCAGTTCCGGTCAGTTTCTGCACCGGAAACTGACTGGAACTGACAGCACTGGTGTGAACTAAAACCATTGGAATACATGGAAAACACTGTGCATGCATTTTTAATGCAGAAAAAAAGCGCATGGAACTGAACGGAACTGCGTCTGGTGTGAACTAGCACTAAGAAGAAAAAAGGAAATATATTAAGAGGTTATTTTGTTGATGTGTAATGTCATTTTTTTTTTGGGTTGTGCTTGTATATCTTAATAATCTTTCGGTTTAGGGCCTATTCACGCCACTGCGGCCTGCTGCATTTAATGCATGCACATTGTTCTAATGAAACCTATTCATTTGATTGGGCTGCCAACACACCACAGTGAACCCATAATCAGAGTTTGGCTAGTACAGCACACTTGTATGAACAGGCCTTCACTGCTCTGCTCTAAGTTAAGTGGGGATGGAGCTCATCCTCAGCCCATTACTAAGCTCCGGGTCGCGGAGTGAAACGTGTTGGGGGTGTGACCTGGCCGGAGTCCAGGCTGAGGTTGCCACTCCATTCACCTCTGTAGGACACCTTAGATGTGCGACTTTCAGGGGCTACCCCTTTTTCCCTTGAACTCTTTAAATCCCACCCAGCAATGCTGAGAATGTCAGGGCCATGAAAGAATAAAATAGAGCATTAGCATTTTCTAGTTGTCTACAGATGCAACAGAGTATATTGAATGTGGTAATTTCTGGTCTGGCAAATAATGTTCAGCGTTTTGACCAGAATATTGTATTTTCATGGTATCCCTAAGAATATTGCTTACTTGGGTTCTTCCCTGTTGTGGTGGCTGTGGCACTTTGGAGCAAGCAGTTCAGCCGCTAGAGCCTCTTATTGATGAATGTTAGAATAGCGTTTTTATGCAATTAATTGTCTAAGATACTGTATAGGGTTCTTCCTGGTCTTCATTTAATGTTTAGGTTAGAGTAAGAAATTTTCAGGGTGGCCAAACATTTAATAGCAGATGCTTTGTTTTGCTGTTTCCAGTGTTTCAGGACAATGGTTACCCCAGCAGTGAGCAATGGCCTACAATTTCCTTAAAACCATTTTTTGCTTGCAGTTATATCCCATATAATATTCCATTCCCTTGCTTAAACAACCTGCATTATCTATGCCACTGGTTGCTTCTCTTTTGAGGACTCTGCAGAACTTTTTTGACCTTCATATGACATGTATCAAAGAGGTTGTTTCCACACTCTTTCACCAAAACTGTTAGTAGGAGTTTGAGACATAATGACTTTGCATATAATTCTCGCTTTTGGTTAGAAGTTCT
This sequence comes from Rana muscosa, assembly GCA_029206835.1. NCBI lineage: Eukaryota > Metazoa > Chordata > Amphibia > Anura > Ranidae > Rana > Rana muscosa. The sequence continues at coordinate 817,582,519 of CM055117.1, read as the reverse complement.
GAAAAGGATTTTAGAAGCAGTGTTTATATGCTGCTATTGGGTCACAAATTGCATTCAACATGTCATGTCATTTCGCTACTGCTATGGAATCAACCTGTCCTTCTGCATATAAAACGCATTAGAGCTGCTTCCCCACTCAGTTCAGTCTGGTTAGTTGAGGTAAGTTGTTAACTTGCTGGACAAAAGTGTTTGCAGAATTAGATTAGCAAAACAAGGATAGGCAGTTATCATTTAATGCCTTAAGACATTCCCATTGCCCAATAGACCTGACAGACCTGATTCAGCAATTTCCACTATTCGCAAGGCATTCCCTTCTTTTCTTTTTTTTTGTCAATGGCTCCCTTTTATCAGAATCATAATTTAAATCTGTCCCTAAAAGATGTTTATAGTGCAGGATATGCAATTGCTACATAGGGAGTGCATCAGGACGTAGATGGGCGCCCTGCTCTTTATGTCCATCCTGCTCTTTGCATTTATTATGCAAGTCCCCGCCTTTTATAATAGAAAAAAATAATAATAATAGTATGAATTGTTGACATTCATATGTTGTCTGGTGCAGAGGATTTTATTTCCCTCCTGTTCTCTTGCAGGGTATATGGGGTATGTATTTGAAATAGTTGGCTGATCATATTCCCTATTTGCAAGTGTAAGCTGTGTTGGACATCCTTCTTGTTCACCTGGAAGGGATTTCAAATCTTAGACCTTCCAAAAAAAAAAAAAAAAGACTGTCCTGTCTACAAATAAGTGGTATTCTAGGCCTGGGCTTCTGTTCATGGTACAGTTACCATAAAATTGATTTATATGCTAATTTACTGTATACTCATTATTAGTGACTTCATTTTTCCCTATTGTGATCTGGAGAGTTTTATCAGAGGTCTAGCAGTATTTGGTATGCTGCCCAATTGTCCCTCCTTTGGGACCAAATCCCTCTGTCCCTCATGCAGCTTCAGTTGTCCCTCTTTTTAGACTGATATGTACATCCCTATACAAAATGTACTATTTTACTGCCAAAAGTGTTATGCTGCACTAAACATTTTATTCAGCCTCTATATTACTGCATTTGATATTTTGAAGAATCATTATAAAGGAAAAGTAGAGGTAAGTAAAAAGCACATGTATTGTTTAGCCAATCATTTTCTGCATATTACATCCTTGAGGTCCCTGTAACTGGGGTCATTTCCTTTGCTACTTACTCTGCAGAAGGGTGTCCCTCTTTATTATTTCATAAGTTTGGGAGTTATGTTTTTGGTACATTTTCTCTGTCATTGGTAAGGGCATTTTCAATGCAGGATTGTAAAGAGTGATTTTTTAGGCCGCGGTGGTGGGGTGGGGCCACGTTGATAACCTAGCTTTTGGGTGATGTCGCCCACTTTGTGGGTGGACAGTGGTTGGTAAACTGGTATTTGGTTGGTATAAGATATTGCTGCTTGAGTCTTAGTGACTAAGCATGTTGGTCTGTTAATGGTTAACAGCGATTCTGTTTGGTATTAAAGGTTAAAGTTCATTTCATAATTAAAATTGTTTTAAACCCAATAAAGGGGCCGCGGCCTAAACTTTTCCACAATCCTTGTTGTGTGTTTTATTTTATATTTTAGGTATGTTCTTATGGTATGATGGGTGTTAATGGGGTGTACAATCCCATGTCAGGGCCACGAAAGAATAAAATAGAGAAGTGGCCCCATGGAATTGTCACCCCTGACACCCATTTGTTTAATAAATAAATTTTACTCTTAATAGAGGGCTATGATAATTGTTAAGTACATGTCTCTCTATGGCTGCTTTGCTGGTTCTTTCTGTTTTGTGTTTCAGGTGACAAGCTGCCTGCTGTTGCTAGGAAGATTTACCTCAGCTGTAGAGCACTGGATTGGTGACAAATCCTTTGGTGGGAGACATCTAGCCAATGAGTGTAACCTTTTACTTATATCCTCCCCTGTCACTGGGCAGAGTTAGCATTTACCTCAGGTCTGTCAGTTGGACTCACCTCTGGATTCTCCTCAGCCTTCCTTCTGGATCTTTTGATCTGCTCTCCCACCCTCCCTCCCCTTTATTTCCCCCTGTGGCGGTCCCCCTTTATGTGGGTAATGTCGCTACTTTGTGGGTGGACAGTGGTTGGTACGCTGTTACTTGTTTTATATAAGATATTACTGCTTGAGTCTTAGTGACTAAGCAAGTTGGTCTGTTATTGGTTACCAACAGTTCTGTTTGATATTGAAGGTCTATCTTTTTGGGTAATGTCGCCCACTTTGTGGGTGGACAGTGGTTGGTAAACTGGTATTTGATTGGTATAAGATATTGCTGCTTGAGTCTTAGTGACTAAGCATGTTGGTCTGTTAATGGTTAACAGTGATTCTGTTTGGTATTAAAGGTTAAAGTTCATTTCATAATTAAAATTGTTTTAAACCCAATAAAGGGGCCGCGGCCTAAACTTTTCCACAATCCTTGTTGTGTGTTTTATTTTATATTTTAGGTATGTTCTTATGGTATGATGGGTGTTAATGGGGTGTACAATCCCATAACATAAGCAGGACATTTTCTCTCCTTTTTGTTTGAGTGTCAGGCTGCAGGAAGGACTGAGCACTGATTTTCTGTTTAATGCATTAAGGGGCAGAACCACTGCTTGCAACCAGCCAAAATGGCAGTGTTTGGTTGCAGCACTGCCCGTGAAGAAAATAGTCAGCCACTTAGCTGTTGAAGAACTTCTGGGATTTGCCAGGGCTGTTGCAAGGTGTAGTTCCCAGGAGGAGAGCCTAAACCAGTAAAGAACATTGTAAGACTACATGTCTTAGGAAGAAGTACTGCAGAGGAAGGAGGAAAAAGGACTAGAAAGCCCAGGGCTCAGGGTTCAGTATCACATGGATGGCCATTGAGAGACATAGTGGACTGTTAAGTGGTGAGGGGCCCATGGCCACCATCTTGTTACTCTACATTTACAGGCACAGCGCAACCCTAATATGGGATTCTGTTTGGGGCACACTGGCCAGTGGGAAAAATGTATGGGGGACAGAGACTTTAGCCTCTGAATGAGTAAAACCCATATTTAGGGCTCTTCATTAGGACATAGGAGGTGTGGATTTTACCCTGTTAAGTTGTATTTGCTAATGCTCAGTTTACAATGGCACTACAGGGGGTAATCACTACATATAGAAAAAAAAGGGGTAAAGAAACTGCGCTAAGAATAAAGTAACAATTCCATGTATCCACAGAATTGCGAATGGTGCTAATAAAAGCTGGTGCAAAGCTGCGACTTTCTGTGAAACATCAAAACAGTGTACAAAAGTGAGAAAAATAATAAAGTTGCGCTAAACTACTTATAAGTGTAAACATATGCACTGGGCATAAAACAAAATAGAATAAACTTCCAAATATTAATGGTGAAAAAACCCTGGATTAAAAAGAATACATATAGAAACACAGTCCATAAATGAATCACAAAAATAGTTCATATATGAAAAATCCACATTAGTCCAAAAAAAGTGATCCTTGAACCATCCACAAAGGTGATTGAAATACAGTTGATATATATCCACCCGTGCAAAAAATCCTTAAGTGATAGAATCCACGCTCTTCGGCAATGGAATATACAACCAATTGAGTGATATCCACCACCAATAAGCCAAAGGAATCTGCTTACCAGAGCCCCGTGGTCCCTTATTACAGAGGACCCAGGGAGGCTTTTTAGAGTATGGACACTGCTGGGCTGTATGACTCCAGGGACCCACCGTGCCATTAATCCGCACACTTCAAGGTGATGGATGCCAATTGGTGTGGATAAAATGTAGGAAACAAAATGCCTCGAATAGTGTAAAATCTCTTTAGCTTTATTATTCTTTTAAAAAACAAATTGCACTTACAATTTAGCAGTGACAAAATTGCCTGTAGCCTGCTGCACCGGCCGGACGCAAGCAGGCAGACCCGTCCATCTAGAAGATACGAGCAGAAAGGGAAGGTGACGTCAGCACATCGCTCGTTCCGCCCTAACCAGCCAAAATGGCAGTGTTTGGTTGCAGTAATGCCCGGGAAGAAAATAGTCAGCCTCTTAGCTGTTGAAGAACTTCTGGGATTTGCCAGGGCTGTTGCGAGGTGTAGTTCCCAGGAGGAGAGCCTAATCCAGTAAAGAACACTGGCGGAACGAGCGATGCGCTGACGCGCTGAGATTTCTCAGTGGCTGCTGCAGTGAATGCAAAAAGTGAACATATTTATTTGAGGTAGGAAATTTCATTTATAAATTTGCATTTACATTTCTGCGTTTAGTTTAGCTTTAAGACAAAAAAATATAAAAGTTGTCTAAAAGTGAAAATCTGTGTTTGCCTTGCAAGTTTTCTTCTATTTCTTTTCCCCTTGCTTAACCTTAGCACTGTGTTGTAAAGTATTCCTTTGTACTAATGTACAGAAAGTGGAAATGATCCTAGTACACTCACACAGAGAGGAGATCAATGGAATGTTTCAGGGTATAGCTTTGCATACAGTTTAATTACCTATGACCCCAAACGAAATACGCTTAGATGTAGCAGATGTGTGCTTTATACTTCTGTTATCATTTTGGCACAAATTATTGTACAAAAAAAAAAATCAGTCTAACAATGACTATAACAATAGTGTTGGAATTTTAATGTAAGTCTGAATAGTCCCATTAGGATCTCATTACTCTAGTTTAGAGTTTGCACGCACTAATTAGTACATGTAAAAGCACATTTTGATTGTGACAGTGATAACAAGGCTGTAATGGCTGCACATAAATGGAATTCGCTGTAAAATGCAATATATCCAACTCAGGTATATGCATGTAAGCAAAAGTATTTTTTATTGATTTGAATGTATTACAGAAGAACTAGTATATATATTTTCTTAAAATGGTAGTAAACTCTGCATTTAGATTTTTACCTACAGGTAAGCTTATAATAAAGCTTATCTGTAGGTAAAATTAATATCTATTAAAACATGCACCATTTAGGAGATATTCTTGCATGCAGCAGCCAGTGACATCACCGTCGAATGCGCTCTGAAGGAACAGCATACCCACGCTGTTCCTTTAGAGCTGTGTGCCTTGGCCAAAACTCCCGCGCACGACTGCCATTCAAGATGCCACAGCCTGCAAACCCGGAAGGAAGACCAGGTGAAGATGAAGCCTCTGCAGCAGTGACATCCCCAAAGATGTCATTGATGACAAAATGCATTGGGAGTGGCCTGTTTGTGACAACATCACACACGCCTTGACGTTGTTTGCGGCTCTGCATCTACACGAGCCGTCAGCTTGCTGGAGTCTTGTATTGTTCTGAATTCAAGTTACTTGGAGGTAATTTTTACTACTTTTATTTAAAGATGAAATGTTAGATGGGCTTTACTATGGTAGTCTGTTCTTTCATCTCTTGATTACATACCGGGATCCACTGCTGAGTGACACCACTTTCATTAGATGACGGTTCTCCGTGCTGTATCACATGCATGTTTGACAATTACAACTTGTGGTCCAACACATTTGGTAAAAGTCATATGCCGAGTGTTTATGCCTGGTGGTGGATCCTTTCTTTCATCTTCATCTTCATTGCACTTTCTGGATAATCAGATGCCGTCTTACCACATCTAAAAGACTGCTTAAAATTTACACAGACTTTACAATTTTTTTTTTTATGAATCTGCATTTTGTTGCGGGCTCCTTTATATGCAAAATCACTCTTCCACGTTTGCACTTTATATATGTTTATTTATTTGCATGTTTGATATCATTTTATAGAGCTGCTTATAATTTATACACAACGTCTCTATGCATACTAGCATATTATGATATTGCCTTGAAAGAGAAATTTTTAATTTTTTTTCATAAGTTTACTACAAATACTTTAAAACTGCAAAATAAAAATTATGCATGCATGTAAACTTGCTAATCTGTGCTACCTTTTTCATTATCTATATTTTATATTAACCATAAGCCACCACACCTAGTTTGTTGCTCAGAGCAATAGTGGGAAGTGGGAATAGTGGGAAGTGATGAAGTGGTGGTACCTACAGAAGGAATTGATGTAGTAATTTCCTCAGAGAAAGTTCTCTGTAGTAGTTATTTTCATTCTATGCTTGGAATTGGGCGTGTAATAGGGCAATTCTGTCTTTCCCTAATTCTCCCTATCTCCAGCACTGTTATCAGCCACTTGATGAAAAATGCAGCTGAGAAGGGAGAACACAAGGCAGGATCGGGATGGGTTATGTTGTTCTGAACAGTGTTCTGCCTCTTATGAAAATGTAGGTGTATAAGGACAAAATTCAAAGGAACTGAATGGAAATTGTTTCTTGAATTAACAAATTTCTAAAAGTGAATGTGGTTTTCGTTCACTAAAAGTCCATACATTCCAAAAACAAATGTTTGAAGCAAATAGAATTTTGAAGTACTTTTGAAAAACAACACTCCCCACAAAGTTGGGAGCATGAAATTGTCCAAAATGTCTTGGTATGCTGATGCCTTAAGAGTTCCCTTCACTGGAACTAAGGGGCCGAGTCCAACCCCTGAAAAACAACCCCACACCATAATCCCCCTCCACCAAATGATTTGAAATCGTGCACAAAGCAAGATCTGGAAGAATAGTCAAACATTCCCATAGACACTCTCCTAAACCTTGTGAAGTTGTTATAGCTGCAAAGGGTGGGCCAACTCAATATTGAACCCTACGGACTAAGACTGGGATTCCATTAAAGTTCATGTGCGTGTAAAGGCAGGCGTTCCAATACTTTTGGCAATATAGAGTACCGTATATACTTGAGTATAAGCCGGCCCGAATATAAGCCGAGGCACCTAATTTTACCACAAAAAATGGGAAAACGTATTGACTCGAGTATAAGCCTAGGGTAGGAAATGCAGCAGCTACTGTAAGTGGAAAAGAGGGTCAACAATGCCCATTTGCAGCTTCACTGTGCCCATCGCAAGCCTCACTGTGCCCATCACAAGCCTCACTGTGCCCATTACAAGCCTCACTGTGCCCATTGCATGCCTCACTGTGCCCATTGCATGCCTCACCGTGCCAATTGCAAGCCTCACTGTGCCCATTACAAGCCTCACTGTGCCCATTGCAGCCTCACTGTGCTGATCTGCATACCTGATCAGCCCGTGTCATGCAGTCAGACGGTGGCCATCCATCCAGTGTACAAAAGCCGCGCCTTCTCCTCGTCCTCGTCCGTGATAGGCGGAACACTCAGTTTCCCAGCAGTAAATCAGTGTTCAGTGTTCCGCCTATCACGGACACCCTACCGTTCTCGTCTGTGGGACGAGGATGAGAGGATGTCCGTGATAGGCGGAACACTGAACACTGACTCACTGCTGGGAAACTGAGTATTCCCCTATCACGGATGAGGACGAGGAGGAGGTATGGCTTTTTTACACTGGTCGGCCACACGGGCTGATCAGCTATGTAGATGGACACAGACTCGAGTATAAGCCGATGGGGGCATTTTCACACAAAAAAAGTGCTGAAAAACTCGGCTTACACTCGAGTATATACGGTATATTTAAATTGCCATCATTAAGTTCAATGAATTTGTTTATAAGACCATGTTTGAGGTATATATTTGATATAAATGTCATAAAAAGTTTAAGAAGAGTAAAAAGAGGTCATTAATAGTTATATACAGGCATACCCCACTTTTAAGTACGCAATGGGGTTTATTTACATCAGCTGGAAAGTGCTGTAGTGTTAAAATGTATGCAAAACTCAAACTTTTTTTTTATAGAGTTACAGCTTCTGTCACTTTTTATTGTTACCCTTGTGTTTCTGGGAAATCACATCTTCTCTGTTTGTCCTGGGGCTTCTGAGACAGAAAGCGATGGGCATACTAGCCAACCGGTAAATAAACAGTAAAGCTGACACTAAAGCCCTGTACACACGATCGGATAACCTATGGATTTTCGTCCGATGGATTTGACCATCGGAAATCCGATGAAACTGTTTTTCATCAGTCTTGGCCACACACCATCAGTTTAACCTCCCTGGTGGTATGATTCTGTCTGGAATTATGTACCAAAAGCGGTACAATTATTTTGCATGGAAATTTGGTGTTATGTATTGTAGGCCTGCAATTCTTAGTAATTACTTACTTAAACCTGACCAAACAAGAGTCTAGTAGACATCCCGGGTATGATAAAGTTTGAAACACAAAATAATAAATTATAATATAATAAATAACTATAAATAATTATAACAAATAGTAATGTAATTATAATAAAAATTATTCAATAATGTAATCAAATCAAAAACACTGAAATTTGCTCAGTTGCAGAATTGTCGCTGTCATTAGATTTTTTGTTTGATGATGAATTTCCCCACAAATCGCTATCGCTCAATTCTGCGAGTGATTGTAATTTATTATCGCTGTTTTTTAGCTGTTCTAAAACCACTTTTGACATAAAGGGACACTTTTTGGTTGCTATGGACAATCTTCAGTTTCCAGGCAGAAAGAAAAGTTTTTATTATATAAAAGTGCATGCAGGACACTGGGCAGACCCCTAGGGATAAAGGGGGTGTGTAATTATTACATACAGTACTGTAATCTTACAGATTACAGTATACTGTATGTATACTATGTGTTTACTTTTTTGAATTTGGCGCCGAACTCCGTCCCCGTGCGTCGCAACATCGCAGGGAACGGAGCTCGGCACTCGGCAGTGAGGATCGAGCGAGACACGGCTCGCTGACACTGCGGGAGGACATCGCAGGATCCAGGGAACAAGGTAAGTTACTTCCCCTGGATACTGCGATGCAGCCCGAGTCTGGCTCGGGGTTACCGCTCTTAGCATTGAAAACTCACCCCGAGCCTGACTCGGGATTACCGCTAAGGAGGTTAAAAACCGACGGCAAGAAAATGACGGCACGTACAAAACGTACGACGCGCTATAAAAGGGCCGAACAAATCTAATGGCGCCACCCCTTGGGCTGCTTTTGCTGATTTTGTGTTACCACGTGTTAGTAAAAGTTTGGTGAGAGCCGATTCGCGCTTTTCAGTCTCCGTGCTTTGCAGATCGTTTCCTGGTGTTCAGTTTGTGCTTGTGGGTTTGTATTTGTGATTCAGTGCGTGCAGTCAGGTCGTTACTGCCTTGCAGTGCCTTCTTGGCCGTTCGTTTACTGTTTTTCAGGTCGTTCTTCTCAGGCCTTGCTGTTCCACGGTGCGTTCTGTTTGAGTGCGTTCTGACCAGCCGACCGGTTTAAAACCATGTTTGAAGTGCGTTCTCGTTCTCGAGCTCGTGCTGGCTTTGGGCTTGGTGTTGCAGTTAACACTGTAACCCGAGTTCAGTCTGTGAACAGGGTGAGGAGGAGTTCATGGACTAAGAATTGGTTGCTCCAGCGGGACCAATTCTCTCATATGCCTCTGCTGCGGGAAATCCATGAGAATAATCCTGATGATTTCAGGAATTATATCAGGATGACGGACCCCGTATTTCACCGTCTGTTGGATTTGCTGTCCCCCTATATCACGAGGCAGGACACTGTGATGTGCCAGGCCATCACTGCCGAGCAGAGGCTTATTGCCACATTGAGATACCTGGTGACTGGGAGAAGCTTGCAGGACCTCAAGTTCTCAACAGGCATCTCCCCCCAGGCTCTCGGGATCATTATCCCTGAGACGTGTTAGGCCATCATTCAGGTCCTGCAGAAGGACTATATGAAGGTAATTTTGCTCCTTTAACCTCACATTATATGTTTTGATTGTTTTTGAATCTTCTTATTTTTTCCCTCCTAACCCAAAATTTGCCTGTTTGTAATATCCTGGTAATGTCCCCATTTTCCCCATGCATTTTTTTACCTGTAAAGGCCTTTTTGGGCCCTACATGCCTATTTCCCTTCACTAACCTCTCCAGCATGCCATCGTGGGCGCAAACCCAGCTAGCCTTCTATTTTCCTTTTCCTTTTTTTGGGGTCATTGCCCGCGTAGTTTGACAACCCTCCCTCCCCCCCCTAAAGATGTAAAGAATTTTTTAGTTCTCAATCAAGCTCAGCAGAGTGGTAGAGCCTTTTTTTGGATCCCCCACAATCACCTTAGGCCCCCCCCCTTAGATTATTTTAGAATGTCCACTCAGCGGGGGTGAGGCATCTGCTAAGTGGGCCTTTGTTTATTGGTAGGAAATACTCCCCTAAATAATAATGTTAGAATGATGTTGGTCAACAATGTTTTTGTGTGTAATCTGCTTCCACTGTAAACATAAACCGTACTAATGTCTTCTTTTTGTTTGACTCCACAGTTCCCTAGCACACCACAGGAATGGCTGACTGTGGCCTCCCAATTTGCCCAGCGGTGAGATTTCCCCAACTGCGGAGGGGCAATTGATGGGAAGCACGTCCACATAGTGCCGCCACCCCCGTTCGGGGTCATACTATTTTAACTATAAAGGTTTTAATAGCATAGTGTTAATGGCGGTGGTGTCGGCACGGTACGAGTTCCTGTATGTGGACGTGGGGAAGAACGGCCGGATGTCCGATGGCGGAGTATTCGCTGAGACGTAGTTAGCTCACCGTCTGCAGGCTGGGGGTCTTGCACTGCCTCCAGATGCAGAGAACGTGGAAGGGCTACCGTTCGTTTTCATTGCGGATGAAGCTTTTGGACTAGGACCACACCTCATGCGGCCGTTTCCCCAACTCACCCTCACCCCGGAGAGGAGGGTTTTTAATTACCGGCTGGCCAGAGCCCGGAGAGTTGTGGAGAATGCCTTCGGGATAATGGCCAGCCGGTTCCGCCTGTTCCAGACAGCTATAAATTTGGCGGATTATAAACTCAACAACATTGTGTACTGCTGCTGCTTGTTGCACAATTTTTAAAGAAAATTCTCCACAAATTATGTGTCATCAGTTGGGTCTGAGGCCGGTCCCTCTGAACTGATAAATCTGACCGGCCTCAGCACTGCCCGTACTGGCTTGGCCCCCCAAAGTGCCCGTGAAGTATGTCAGAAATACGTAGAGTACTTCACGGGTAGGGGGGCCATCACAATGCCAGACCACATCTGACCTTTGATTTTACCTTTTTTAAATAAACAAAAATATTTGATTTACTACAAACTTGTGTTGTCATTCTTTTATTTGTGGTTTATGTGTCTCCCAGGTTCTAGTAGTGCCAAGTGTATTTCTCCTTAGTAAATAGCCTCCAATCTCAGAGGTAAAAACACTCATTTTGCATCTTCAGAACTGCTATTGAGCATAGAAACAACAAGGCACACCTTTTTTCGACTTCCCAAATGTTTTTATTGATTGCAACACAGTTTTGTTTTTTTTTCGAAATATTTTTTTTTGGTGTTTTGTGCGGCTTTTTTAGCAGAAACATGCATGGGTCAAAAGCCACATTTTTTTCATTAAAAAGTAATAAAATAACACAGTGAAAAATACAAACAGGAGATGGGGTGATGTTACCCCTGATCCATCCCAAATGTGAAGAACCACACTTTCTTTTTGGGGCTCAAATGGGTATCTTCAACATGATCCCATGGCTAGGGTAAACATGTGCTATCTGCCATCATGGGGGATCAATGGACGTGCTTTGGGGGTGAAAACCCTTCCTCTTCCCTACTTGAGGAGGGAGGAAGAGGTTGCACCCCCAAAACAGGGACATAGATATCCTGTGACGGCAGATAGCACATGTTGAGTCTTCAGTGTGTGCATACTCACATTTGGACTGGTGGAAATCCCATAGAGAAATTCTGACACATAACAAAACACACAAAAAGGGGGGGGTCACACTATTCTCCCCAAAATATCTATCATGTTTTTATATTTTTGCTCAATCACAATTATTCTCTTTCTCATAATGTCCATTTCGCTACTGCATTCCATGATTTCCTGAATGATTATTTTGGCGCTGGCACTCGAGAATGGAGGATTTGGACTTCCTGAAACACCCCCACGTTCAGTCCCTAAAAAGAAACAAATATTTTAAAACTATGCAGGCCTACATCTGTATTTACCTTGAAGTTGTGGTGACAGACACTGACCTGTTGTGCTGATAAGCTCCACCTCTCCTTCCTCCACCTCCCCTTCCTCCACCTCCACTTTCTCCCCCTCCGCTTCCTGAACCTGCTGAACTTTGTCTGCTTTGGTATCTTCGGGGAGTTTCTGTGGTGTTGGGTTCCTCGTCTCATGAGCATGGTGTCCTCCCACTCTCCTCCCCCCTATGGGAATAGAAAAAAAAATGTATCCTTTAGCACACAAACTTTTTAGGCCTGAAAATGGATTCTCAAAGTTTTAAAGTGGGGTCCAATTGATATTTGGCCCTGAGTTTCAAGATGAACATATGAGATCTTGCAAACTCAACAAAGCAACATGTTATTTTGGAGGACACTCACAAATACACTTGGATAACCACCAAGGTATCCACTGGACCACCTGTGTGTGTGACACCGTTAAGAAATTTGGTCATGTGGCCCAGAGTATAGTATCTTGATGAAGAACAAAAAAGAGTACACAACTGCTAGTGTCATCTCCTTTACCCAGAATACAGTTTATTCTTTCATTCACATTCTAAATTTCCTTACAACACATCATCTAGCCAACAATGTGTAGATAAACATTGTTGAAGTAAAATGAGGCATGCCCACATGTAGTTTACGTGGATATGTGCCAAACATGTTTGGGGGAAGAGCAGCAATTTTTTTTTCAACACATTTAGCAAATAAGTGGACTCTCCACTTAACATAAAAGTTGAGATTTTAAAATGTGAAACCAGTCAAGCCAAGCACATGGTGCAAAACATGGAAGAATACATATTACAATGTGAAAGAACACAGTAAAATAAACTTACTTTTTTCAATGCTTTTTATAAGCTTCCTATACTGCTCCGGCTCCCTGAGCTTCAGGTCTGACCACCTTTTACGGAGTTGTTCCTTGGATCTCCTGACCCCATATTTTTTATAGAGAGTCTTCGCAACTTTGTCCATAATTTGTGACTTCCGGAGATTAGGGGTGTCGTATGGGCCATGCTTGCCGTCGTAATCCTTCCTCCGCAGAATGTCCACCATCTCCGCCATCTCAGAAAAAGACATATTAGTCGCCTTGTATCTTTTTTTCCTGGATCGTGACGTTTCCGCCTCCGGGCTTTCCTCGTCGGTAATTTCTAGTAAAGAAGCCACCTGTGTCTGCGACATGTCGCCGTCTCACACTGTGCGCCGTTCGTTAAGGGGCGGGGAAATGCTGAAAAAGTCCGTCATGGGTGGGCGACGAGGGCGGAGTTACACGCATGCGCAGGGTATAAAAAGGGGAAAGAAGTTATTAGGGATGCGCGGAGTAAGGACGACCGGAAGTGAACCAACGAAGTGAACTAAGGTAAGAAGGGAACTTGGGCCTGCAGTGGCCTCTAATGTTTCATGATTGTAAAGGGCAATATTGTGATAAGTTGAGGAGAATCAATTCTGATCCTTTTCTTTTTTTTCTTTTGTTTTTTACTTGTTGTTCCAAAAAGATGCATAAACTACGAGAGCCGGAGGTGATGCTGATTTTTATAGAAAAATATAAGGAACAGCGCAACCTGTGGGAACTGAAACACCCTGCGTACCACAAGAGTGATGTACGTCGGGCAACTATTACCAAGTTAGCAGAGGATATGAAGCCATGGATCCTAGATGCACACTACACTATGATTAATAATAAAATCAACAACCTGCGTAATTCCTATAAAAAAAAATACAAGGAAGTGCGCCAGTCAAAGAGATCAGGAGCAGCAGCCGACGATGTAGTAAAGCCCAAGCTGTGGTACTACAGACATCTTCAATTTCTGGATGACCAGTTAGAGGCCAGGGAATCTATTTCCATCCTTCCCTCAACCCTTCCTTCCAGCCTTCCCTCCAGCGTTCCTTCCACCCTTCCCTCCACCCCTGCAGAGGCGGAGGAGGAGCCTCCCGAGCTAGAAGAGCCAGATCTTCACATCTTCAGCCAGGTATAGTATTTTTGATCATAATTATTGTCCACTAAGTAATATTGTGTTGAACTGTTTGGATTAGCCATAAATGATATCACCCCCCCCCCCCAAAAAAAAAAAAAAACAGGAAAGAGATCAAAATTGTGTGTGATAGATTCCCCAAATAATCAAATTTTTCATTTTATTTTAAAAACAGGATGAGGCAAGCCAGGAGGAAGAGGGTCAGGAGTGTGGCAGGCAGGAGGAGGCAGGGCCAAGTGGGACTCAGCAGGTCCCCAGGCCTAGTGGCAGCACCGTCTCCCAAGTGGCTCCCCTCCACGTCAGACCGCCAAAACAACGGCGGATGACACAAGTGGAGGAGGAGTCACTAAAGATGATTCAGGAGGCTGCTGCTATCATGAGGGCCCCCCTCAACCATACAGAGGGGTTTAGCAGCTATCTGGCGGATAAGTTGCTCAGAATGGAGGCGGGACAACGGGCCCTTTGTGAGCACCTCATATATATATGGCCATACACATGGGGGCGAGGGGGCTGCTGACTGAGGCCACCCATATCTCGCAGCAGGCCAATCCCTCTCCTCCTTCTCCTCCTCCTCCTGCCACATCACCACCCACAGTGGCCCAGCCTGCAAGGGTGCGTGGAGTGGGCCGTGGAGAGAACGCTGCAGAGAGGCATGGAAGGAAGGCTACAGGGAAGAGCAGGAGGTGATTCCCTGGCCTCGAGCTGCTCATCCAGAAATTGAAGGTTGATAGAGTACCACAGCTTGGGATGATGTATGTCTTTGGCTGCTGCTCCTGATTTCATGCTGTTGTTGATTTTATTATTGATCATAGTCAGGTCTGCATTTGGGATCTAATGATTTTATATTCTCTGCTAATTTCGGAATAGTTGCCCTTCGTTTTTTTTTTTTTCCGAAATAAAGGGAAATTTGATTTCAGCCAACATACATGCCTGATGTATTTTTTTTTGGAAGTAGCAATAAGATTTCATAAATACAATGTGTAATTAATAATAAGGGACACCAACCTCCATGAGTAAAAAATAAAAATAATATGTTGTTCTGAGAAATTGACACACCAAAAAATGCACAACAAATTTAAAGACAAAAACAAAAAAAAAAGGTGTAATTTGTGAGGTCGGCCTTGAAGAATTAAACATATTATTCCTAAGATCACAAGAAAGAAGAAAGACATACGTTTGTCAGAACTCATGAGAAAGATCTGCTGCCAAAATGACATTTTAAAGACGGTTCTAAAGCAACAAAACATGCGCTGCATTAAACGAAGCAATAACTTGCAGAATGATGAATGTGCTATCTCCATTAGGAACGCTAGTTTTACCAGAACGAGCTCTCCCGTCTCCTAATTCAGTCTGAGCATGCGTGGGTATTTTAACCAATGGACTTGCCCATAGACGATCGGAAATTCCCATCGGTTTTTTATCCATCGGAAAAATTTAAAACAAGTTCTATTTTTTCCATCCGATGGAAAAAAGACCGATGGGTACCATACACGATCGGTTTGTCTGATGAAAACCATCCATCGGACGGTTTTCATCAGTTAAACCGATCGTGTGTACGGGGCTTTAGAGTAATGAGTTTCCTGTAGCAAGAGCACGTCAGCCCTCTGCCTATGATAGAATTGAAAGGCTTTGGTCCTCTTGATAGGGGAATTGAAACCGTGTACATTGTGCGTAATCACCGAATAGTCAGTAGAATATGCCTTAGCCATCGTGGTAGGGCAGAGCACTCTTACCTTGAAACACAAGATGATTCAAAAAAGCTGTTGAGATTGGGTTCGACCACTTCCTCAAGCGTCTGAACCATGCTGTAGGTGGGGGACCCTGGACCGGAGCTCGTTGGGAGGGGAGGGGGAGAACAAAAAAGGAGAAAATAAGATACCAATAAAGAGCATAACAATAACAGATCGGCCTTAGGCCGTAACATATAAACTCGAAGTTCCTGAGTAAAATAGTAACTGCATGGGGAGTGATCCCCTCCGGATCAAATCTCCGGACCGAAGTTTGCAAGGGTATCATCCTCCTCGGAGGATAAATAGTCCGATGGAAAAAAGACCGATGGGTACCATACACGATCGGTTTGTCTGATGAAAACCATCCATCGGACGGTTTTCATCAGTTAAACCGATCGTGTGTACGGGGCTTTAGAGGCTGGTTCATAAGCTTTATGCTTCCACAATTAAAGTGGTTGTAAAGTCTCAAGGTTTTTCACCTTAATGCATTTTAGGCTTTAAGGTAAAAAAAAACGTATGTGCTGCAGCTCCCCCCAGACCCCCCCTCTTACCTGAGCCCGATCTGATCCAGCGATGCTTCCGTGGGGGCACGATGAAGAGGAGGAGTCTGAAGCGCCGGTGACTCCAGAAGAAGAGGATTGGGGCTGCTCTGTGCAAAACCATTACAGAGCAGGTAAGTATAGGCATCTTTCTAAGAAAAAAAAACACGCTAAAAAGGTTGATCCAAAGACAAACATATAATATATGAAGCAGCAACCCTCCTGTGTGATACTTGCACAGAATATAGCATATATATATAAAAAACTGAGTTATCAGAGTATGCTATCAGTTTAAACAAAAATATACATAAAAAGTCCAAAGGGCTATCATAGAGGAGAGTTCCCAATGTGGTATAAGAAAGTTATGTGGCTGTGATGGGCACTGACAGGCGGCACTGATTGGCAGTAATAGGCGGTACTGATTGGCACTGACAGATGGCACTGACAGGTGGCACTGATGGGCAGCACTGATGATGAGGTACTGATGAGGTACTGCCATGTGTTACTGCTGGGCACTGATTGGCACTGTGGTGGGCACTGATTGGCACTTTTATTGGCACTGACAGCCGTTATTGATTGGGCACTGATTGGCAGCTGATGGGCACTGATTGAAAGCTGTTGGGCACATCTGATTGGGGCTGTGCTGATAATCAATGTGCTTATTATCAGCACAGACTCCCCCTCTGATAGGGAGAGCCGCTAATTGGCTCTCCCTGTCAGCGCAAACTGAGGAATGCCATTTACCGGCACTTCCTGGTTCATGCGGTGATCAGCTGTGATTGGTCACAGCTGACCACGTGGTAAGAAACCTCCGTCAGAGGCTCCATACCACAATCGGATATGCAGTGTGTCAGATTGACACACAGCACCTCCGATCACCGCGTTGCGCTCCCTCACGGGCGCAGGCCGGCATGTTATCCTGCTTGACATCATATGACGCCCAGTCAGGCTAAAAGAACTACGGCCCGGCCGTCATTCTGCTATAGGCCGGGTGGGAAATGGTTAATGGAGAAGTATAGGTTTTTTTTTTCCCCCATTATACTTACCTAGGTGGATGCAGCATTCAGTCTGGCAGATCCAGACTTCTGAAGTCGGGATGATGTGGTGCCTGGACTGAACTTGGTGACGTCAGCAGAGAGCGGACTTCAGACCGCTCTCTGCTGAAAATGGGTCACAGAAGTGCAAAATTAATTGCACTCCTGTGACCCATAGGAGAAGCCCAGCCGAATGAGCTCAGGTGGGGCTTCTTTAACAATAAGACCTTGTTCACACTGAAGGTGGGTTTGAAATCTAATTTCAAACCCACATTTCAGTGCGAGTTCGGGGGCAATTTGAAAGACATCTGTGTGAGTTCATGTACGGATGTCTATTGAAATTGCCCACAAAGTCGCCAAAAGTAGTGAAGGAAATAAATAATTGCATGTAGCACCTATTGGGACAGTGCCGTTCCTGGCAATAGGCTGCAATATGTCAAATCGCATGTCAAATTGTGCCAATGTGAACGGGGTCTCAAACCTGGAAGCTGATTGGTTTCTATGCACAGCTGCACCAGATTTTGCACTCTCCAGTTTTAGTAAATCAACACGACTGTTAGGTGCACTGCCCAGCCACGTCCAGCCACAGCAGCTGTCAGACAATCATTTGGTTTTACGGGCTGCCTGCAGGGTGGAGCAGAGCACCTCTGCCATCTACCCACAGCTAAACGCCAGGGCCTCATGCTCTAGGGCTCAATGTCCAGAGTGCACTGGGCCTAAGAGAAAAAATCCTCTTTCTTTCAGGAGGTCTTTTCTTTATTCTTGCTGTGTCTCTGGGACAGGTATCAATGGAAAATCTCCCTGATAAGACACAAGAAAAAAAAAAAAACTATTTCTCACTCTATCCAAAACTAGAAAAAAGGTTTTGGCTTTACATACATATTTAACTTGGCGGCTGCAGAAAGGTCATTTTCAGCAACTGGATTCAATTTCATTGCAAGTTATGCAGTTACACTTGTAAAAATGGTTTAAGAGAATCTGTCAACTGCAAAAGAGTACTTGGACATGCAGCAATTCACTTATTAAACAAAGTAGCACATTTAAGCAGAGTCTGCCAGTATCCAATGTAATGTTACAGTGCAATAATAAATTCACTCTGAGAGATGCCACATTGAATAATTCTCTGGATTGTCCAGGGCTAATAGCAACGTTGACAAGTCTGTCTCTGAGCAGCACCTATGCTGTTGCATTCTACAAAAGGTAGGTTGGTTATTTAAAGTGGTTGTATACCGCAAAACTTTTTTTTTTTTTTAAACCTGCAAGGCAAAGGCATAATGAGCTAGTATGACTAGCATACTATCTCATTATCAATTACTTAACTTAGATTGAAGCCCCCGCAGCGGTCCTCGGACACGTACTCCGTCGCCGCCATGATACCCAGAGTGACTTCCGGGTATCGCCACTCCGGCGCTGTGACTGGCCAGAGCGGCGATGACGTCACTCCCGCGCATGCGCGACTAACGGCACGATCCCCGCGCATGCGCGAGTTCCAGCAGTGTCCGGCGGGCTCCCATTCAAGAGCCGCCGCGCTCAGTGTGCCTGCGCCGTTATCTACGGCGCGCATGCGCCGTAGATATCAGTACAGTCTTTTTTGCAAATATCTCAGAGACCTTGTAGGTCTCAGAGATATTGCAAGCACCTACAGGTAAGCCTTAATGTAGGCTTACCTGTAGGTGCATGTAGTATTTGAGGGTATACAACCACTTTAAGTAAAATACACCCAACTGCTTATTTTCCACTACTGAATACTCTATAATAATAAAAAATAAACCGTTTCTGCAAAAGACTAGCCTGTTGTGCAATGCTGTGATCTTGCACTACACGTGACAGATGCATTTTATGTAATTTTCAAGTTCCATCAATGAGGGCTTATTGACACTAGGGCATTGCAGTGTTGCAATGCATGTTTGTTGTGGCACACAACCAAGTGCAGCACACGACAGCACATGCGCTTTTAGCAGACCGCAATGCACACATGTGAACCATCTGTAGGCTGTGGTGTTTTGCATTAGTTAAAAAAGCTGCAGGTAGAAATAGTACTTGGAAACGTGCATTCCGTTATGCACCACAATATAGCAGAATACTTTGAATGGAACCATATTTTTTGAGAGATGCATGATTCATGAAATCCATATATGCACAGGGATCTGCCATGAACCCATAGAAAGGCAAAACCTAAAACTCATCTCTAAATATCATCATAAATTACACTAAACTCTTTAACAACCTAGTCATTTTATAAGTGCCATATGTGGGTTTTTAATTAGTGGAGTAGAACTATGCTGGCTTGGATGCTTACTAACTTTTTTAATATACCCTATCATCAATTTAACCCTATAACAGCCATAATTGCAAACAAGAAAATAAAGGCAGCGCCTAATTTTGCAACTCTTATCCTACAGTACACTATTTTCCTCAACACTACAAATGCATCAATTATACACCATGCCACTATGAGGGAGATGTACTAAAACTAGTGCACATAGAATCTGGTGTAGCTGTGCATGGTAACCAATCAGCTTCTAACTTCAGCTTGTTCAATTAGGCTTTGACAATAAAACCTAGACGCTGATTGGTTTCTATGCACAGCTGCACCAGATTGTGTGTGCACCAGCTTTAGTAAATCGCACCCATTTGTAACACATAGTAGACATAGCAACAGTGCAGCTGAATAGGGCTATCTGGGGCAGGGATAGAGCAAACAGTCAGAGAAACATAATTTTATGGATTACTGGAGTTCTACCGAACAACAAAGTTAAAATGTTAAATGGTTATATATAGCGATTTCAGCTATTATTTTACAATAAAATATGGTGAGTGTTCTTCTTCCAGACCACTCCACGCCTATATACTGTGGCAGGGTGGCCCTTCAGTACAAAATCACGTACCTGTGCAAGAGTTTTTTCCTCGGGTTAGGGGCGTGCACATACGCCGCCGGCGACCCGCTCCCACTGTGATTGGATATAGCGGGAGCCAATCACTCAATGTCCGCCAGGACTCGCTGATCGTTCCCAAGGCAGACAGATGTAAACAAGGCAAATCACCGTTCTGTCAGAGGGGAAGATGGAGATCTTGTGGTTCTGTTAAGCAGGAACATGGATCTCTGTCTTCCCCCAGTCAAAGCACCTCCCCACAGTTAGAAATTACTCCCAGGGAACACATTTAACCCTTTGATTTCCCCTGATGTCAACCCCTTCCCTGCCAGTATCATTTGTACAGTGACAGTGCATTTTTTTAGCACTGATCACTGTATTGGTGTTACTGGTCCCCAAAAAGTGTCACTTAGTATCAGATTTGTCCGCTGCAATGTCGCAGTCCTGCTAAACATTGCTGATCTCCGCCCTTACTACTAAAAAGAAAAAAAAATCAATGAATATATCCCATAGTTTGTAGACCATATACCTATTGCGCAAACCAATCAATATACGCTTATTGCGATTTTTTTTTTACCAAAAATATGTAGCAGAATATGGCAGAAAGTAAAAAATATTGTATTGCATTGTTCATAAAAACCGCAGAGGTGATCAAATACCACCAAAAGAATGCTCTATCTGTGGGAAAAAAAGAACATAAATGTTATTTGGGTACAGCGTTGCACGACCGCGCAATTGTCAGTTAAATCTAAGGGAGTGCCATATCGCAAACAATGGCCTGGTCATGGAGGGGGGTAGAGCTGAAGAAGTTAAAGCATTATTAAACGCAAATCTAAAAATGAAATATATTGCAGCTTACCAATCAATAAATGTGGTGGCTGCATTCGTTTTTCTTTTAGGCTCCCCCCCTCTGTTTTCATCTGCTGATCTGGTCATTAATAGGGATGAGCTTCGTGTTCGAGTCGAACCCATGTTCGACTCGAACATCGGCTGTTCGCTGAATTGCGAACATTATGGGCCGTTCGCACCAAATTCGAGTGGCACGTCACGGCCCATAATTCACATTCACATAATTAAACCACAGGCAGAGAGCTGCAAGTATTTTCAGTTAATGGACTGTGTCCCTCTCTGCACAGTTTTCACCTAAAACTAACTGAAGACAATTGCTGCTTTTCCCATACTAATACAACAGCAGGCAGTTGATTCTGATAGCTGCATTATCAGTACAGATATATACAGTCCCTGACAAAAGTCTTGTCGCTTGTGTACAAATTGACCTGAAGTGCTGCTAAAATATATTTCTAATCAAGATTTTGTTACAAGAAATGGGTCATTTTAATCCCAACAGCTTTTGTAATAATGTTTCAGTGCAAAACGAAACTGACAAAAAGTATTCTAATATTCACAGCTTGGTAAAGCCCATTGAGTCAATTTTTGCCAAGACATAAGTGTTGTCGCCTTGTTATATGAGCTTCACCTGTGACTAATAATGGATCAATTAGGTCTCAGGTGTGTATAAAAAGAACACCAGTACACTAGACCTTCTCAACTGCAACTGCAACTAGACCTCTGCAAACATGCCTAAGATTCACCCGGAGACTAAAGTGTTGATTATCAAGAGGCTGAAGACCAGATCCACTGCTGATGTGGCAGACACCTTCAATGTGTCTCAGTGTCAAGTTCAGAGGATAAAAAAAAGATTTGAAGAGACTGGAGACGTTTTGCACAAGGCCAGGTCAGGCCGACCCCCGCAAGACAACTGCTCGAGAGGACCGTTTGTTGGCTCGAAAATCCAAGGCCAGCCCATTTTCCACTGCAGCAGAGCTCCACGAGACCTGGTCACCTGAAGTCCCTGTGTCAACCAGAACAGTTTGTCGGATTCTGTCTCGAAATGGCCTCCATGGTCGAATCAGTGCCCATAAGCCAGCACTAAACAAAAGACAATTGAAAAACCGTGTGGCATTTGCCAAGGGCCACAGCCTTCTAAAAGGATGGACTCTGGAAAAGTGGCAGAAGGTGGATTTTTCAGATGAATCTTCTGTTGAATTACACCACAGTCGCCGCAAATATTGCAGGAGACCAACTGGAACCCGCATGGAGCCGAGATTTACCCAGAAAACAGTGAAGTTTGGTGGAGGCAAAATCATGGTCTGGGGTTACATCCAGTATGGGGGTGTGCGAGGGATCTGCAGGGTGGAAGGCAACATCAATAGTCTAAAATACCAAGAAATCTTAGCTACCTCTTATATTCCCAACCATAAAAAAGGCCAAATTTTGCAGCAGGATGGTGCTCCATCGCATACTTCCATCTCCACATCAAAGTTCCTTAAGGCAAAGAAGATCAAGATGCTCCAGGATTGGCCAGCCCAGTCACCAGACATGAACATCATTGAGCATATGTGGTGTAGGATGAAAGATGAAGCATGGAAGATGAAACCAAAGAATATTGATGAACTCTGGGAGGCATGCAAGACTGTTTTCTTTGCTATTCCTGATGACTTCATCAATAAATTGTATGAATCCTTGCCAAACCGCATGGATGCTGTCCTTCAAGCTCATGGAAGTCATACAAGATATTACATTTGGATCTCACAGCACCACTACTTCATTTGCTGACATATTTTTGGATTTTCAGTAAAGTTGTTCAATTTCTGTATAGGCGACAAAACTTTTGTCTTGCCAAAATTTGACCTGTCTGTCTTGATTAAATGATAAATCTTTTTTCAGTGAAACTAATTTATTTCAGTGCATAAAACATCATTTGGGAGGGCTTTAGCTTTTCATATGAGCTATTTCTAACACCAATTGATTAATTAAAAGTCAGGTTAATAGCAGGAGTTTCTACAAAATAGAGAAGCGACAAGACTTTTGTCAGGGACTGTATATATATATATATATATATATATATATATATATATATATATATATATACATCCCACCTTTGTGCAGCTACATCTCACTGCAGGCCATTAGTATGTCTGGAAGGCAAACAATGAGAGGCAGACAGTCACGAGGCAATAAAAGAGGGCAAGCAGGCTCTGTGTCTAGAGGCAACAGTGCTGCTGGTCGTGAACATGGTGCATCCTCATCAGCACGTGGCCGTGGTACACGCTTGTCCTTCTTTTTGGCAGCTGGCCATGTTGAGCCGCAACATGCCCAAGACTTGGTAGAGTGGTTGTGAAGAATAGCTGGTTGTTAAAGAGCAAGCTGGGAAGCTGCCTGCCGCATCCTCAACCACTAAAGACTCATCAACTGTCAGCGGGCTTCTCCACTGACAGCTGAATGTAAAAAGAATTGCCAGCAAATAAAATAAAAAAAACAGCATCCCCCGTCGCCCTAAAAAATTCATACCAGGCCCTTAAGGGGACATTGATTATTGTTTTGTTCTCTTTTTTTTTTTTTAATAAACTGCCTCCTGCCTCCTGTTTTTTTACAAAACACATTTTTTTACCCCTACTTATTCACATGGGGAGGCCGGGATGGTTAAAGCAGGCTTCCAGATTCTGATAAGTCACCCCCATACCCCCACAACCACTGGGCCAAGGTTGTCGACAAGAGGCCCTTGTCCCCATTAACATGGGGGCAAGATGCTTTGGGGGCAGAGTTGAGGGCATGTGGCCTAGTATGGTTATGGGGGGGTGGGGGCGCTCACTCATCTCCAGTGGCGGCTGATGCTCAAAATTTTTGGGGGGCGCAAAGGAACTGAAAATTCTACAAAATACTAAAACAAAAAACATCAATTGCAGCCACTTTTCCATCAAATGCAGCCACTGTGCCCATCATATGCAGTCAACTGTGCCCAGCAAATTCAGCCACTGTGCCAATCATATGCAACCAACTGTGCCCATCATATGCAGCCAACTGTGCCCATCATATGCAGCATCTGTGCCCAGCAAATGCAGCCAACTGTGTCCATAATATGCAGCCAATTGTGCTATTCATATGCAGCCAACTGTGCCCATAATATGTAGCAAACTGTGCCCATCATATGCAGCCAACTGTGCCCATGATATGCAGCCAACGGTGTTCATCATATGTAATCTCTGTGCCCAGCAAATGCAGCCAACCGTGCCCCATCAATTGCAGCCTCTGTGCCCATAACATGCAGCCACTGTGCCCAGCAAATGCAGCTAACTGTGCCCCATCAATTTCAGCCTTGGTGCCCATAATATGCAGTCACTATGCCCAGCAAATGCAGCCAACTGTGCTCCATCACCTGCAGCCTCTGTGCCAATAATATGGCTCTAATCAGGTGCTTCAAAAACAGCCCCCCGCCGCTGTAATTCTGGCACCCGGCATCCGAAACAGGGCCGGACGCCTGAATAGGGGGTGACTACACAGAGGGGGTGGCTGGAGAGAGGGGGCGGCGCCCGTGCATCCTTAATGGATGCACCACCACTGCTCGTCCCCCTCCCCTTTCCTGGCCTGCCAGAAAAGGGTCTGGTATGGATTTTGGGGGGACCCCATGCCAAAAAAAAATGGCTCCTTAAAATCCAGACCAGAAGGGCGCTGTTTTCTTTTTCTGAATTTTTCTTTGCCAGCAATTCTGTTTACATTCAGCTGTCAATCAGTTGTTAAGGACACAGCGGCTGACTTCCCAGTCTGCTCCTTAAAGTGGAGCTCCACCCTAAATAGCAACTTTTGCTATTTGGAACCCTCCCCCCCTCCGGTGTCACAATTGACACCTTTCAGGGGGGAGGGGGGTGAAGATACCTGTCTAAGACCCACATCCGGGAGTCCTCTCTCCGGGAATCTGCGGGAGTGACGTCACTTCCCCCAGACTTCCCATAGTGTTCTGGGAGACACTCGGCTCCCAGAACACAGGAGGACAAATCAGAACGGCGCAGCGCGACTCGCGCATGCGCCGTAGGGAACCGGGCATGAAGCCGCAGGGCTTCACTTCCTGGTTCCCTCAGCGAGGATGGCGGAGGGAGCAGCAGAGTGACGAGCGATCGCTCGTCCTCTGCTGCGGACGTAGCTGGACTCCAGGACAGGTAAGTGTCCAAATATTAAAAGCCAGCAGCTGCTGTAGCTGTAGCTGCTGGCTTTTAAAAAAAAAAAATTCCAGCGGAGCTCCGCTTTAACAACCAGCTATTCTTCACACAGAATTCAAACTGGTTGATCATTTTTTGACCGATCCGAATTTGAATTGTTCCAAAAATGTGGAATTCATTTGAAAACTAATATACAGCGAAATACAACTAATTTCAATTAAATTTGTCAATATGTAATTCAAAGATTTGGTGAATTGGAATTTCCGAATAACCAAAAATGTATCCCAATGTATTTTTGGACCAAAACAAATTACACGTCTACTTTACATTCTTTTGTCCCTTGTGCCTTGAGCTTGGTTAAAATGTATTTTACATCATGATTTTTCTATACCTTGCATTATAGAAGAATTTTCTTGTTTGACATGAAGTATTGTTCCAGAATTGAAGACATGTTTCACTGTGTTCTTGTACATATCAGTTTGGCTCAGATTGTAAA
The DNA here is from genome assembly GCA_029206835.1 of Rana muscosa. Lineage (NCBI taxonomy): Eukaryota > Metazoa > Chordata > Amphibia > Anura > Ranidae > Rana > Rana muscosa. The sequence goes on along the minus strand of CM055117.1, from coordinate 817,556,960 downwards.
GTATGTTTGATTAATAACAACTAAAGAGACTGTGAAAGTAAATGCAACTGTAAATTAAAGAGGCAACACTGCTTGCTGGGACAGAATGAAAGGCAGATAAACAGTGCAACACATAGGTAAGATTGCCTTCTGCTTGACTGGGAAGTCTGATAAGGCTGCTGTCATAAACCAATTGATTCCAGCTGATTAAAATGCCTGCTATTCAAAACACTTTTTGAAGTGTAAAATAATCACTTTGCTGATTTAGCACTCCTCTAATTGCGAATTGCGAAGTGTCAGATGATACACTGTGTTTCTTTATTGTGTGTTTTACAAAGATAGAAAGTTTCTATGTGTGATCTACTTTTTAATTTGAACAAACATCCATCCGAACTACAGTTTAATTGGTTCTGCTCCTATCTAAAAATGAAGCCTGAATATAGTGGTTTTGAAAAGAGCAGCTCTTCAAGACAAGCTGAATGATAGCATTTAGTGAAAGCACTACTTCTAAGAATGTACTCTTGTAATGTGCTAGTTTTTGTACAATAACCTATCAATGCCAGACCCTCTTGGAAAAAAGGACTTTATCTTACCACATAATTACTATTCAGTGTGTTAGGACTATCACATCAGACATGATTTTAGCCAGAGCTGCCCTTTTTTAAACAAAATCCATATTTTAAATTCGTTTTTTTTTTTTTTATAGAAAAATTGTAAGAAAAAAGTGGTGTGATCCATGCAGTATATGGATTTGTAAAATAAGTGAAGAAACATGTTTGTGGTAATTAAATCATGTGTTAGTAAATATTGCTTAAAGAAGAATGCCTTGTCAGCAAAGCTCCATTTTAGAAAATAATAGCAGCTGCAGACTGAGATGGAAAGGTAAATTTTAATTACAGTAGACTTCAGACTAGCGTGTGTAGCATTTATACATGCTGTATGTAATTTATATAGGAATAGTGGAGTTTGTTTAACCACATCAATACTGGGAACTTTCGCCCCCTTCCTTCCCAGACCAATTTTCAGCTTTCAGCGCTCTCACAATTTCAATGACAATTGCGCGGTCATGCTACACTGTACCCAAATGAAATTTTTTATCATTTTGTTCACACAAATAGAGCTTTCTTTTGGTGGTATTTATTCACGACTCCGTTTTTTATTTTTTGCGATAAAAGCGAAAAAATAGCGGAAATTTGGAAAAAAAACAATATTTTCGTCTTTCTATTTAAAAAAAATTCCAATCGAATTTTGTCATAAATTTAAGCCAAAATGTATTCTACTACATGTTTTTGGTAAAAAAAAAATCCATTAAGTGTATAATAATTGGTTTGTGTGATCACGGACATATATACGCAAATGATCATGTACAGATGTGCGCCGGTGATCACGGACATATGTGTGCAAATGATCATTGGGACATGTGATTTTACTGTTACATATGTGGGGGACAGGTGTTTTTACTATGTGGGGACATGTGTTTTGGGGACATGTATTTTGGGGACATGTTTGTTTACTTTCTGTGTTTTACACTGTGTGGGACACTAGACTGGTGATCCGTAAGTAAAAAGCTGTAAAAAACAGCTTTTACTCACTGATCACCAGCCGGCTGCAGCGATCCACAGTCCTCTCCTCATCGATGACTTCTGTGTGAGGAGAGGAGAGCCGATCGCCTAGCAACCGGCTCTCTGTTTACATCAAATGAAGGGCGGTGATTGGACACGGCTATCATGTGATCAGGAGGGCATCGGGATCGCGCCACTGCGCGGGAACGTGCGCGCGATCCCCCTCCTTCTGATGGACGTTCCTGAACATCCAGCCGGCCGTATATGTGCAGTGGCCGGGTAGAAGTAGTTAAAGAAGTGTTGCCCTCTTTTTTTTTTGGAGGGGTGGGGGGGTTGGGATGAGAAATGTCTCTCCCCAAGTGAGATATTGAGCTAAACTAGTAGGTAAATAAGAAAACTAGAAGTTTCTCAAAGTGAAAGAGTGGACTTGATAGCAAAGTTGACAGTGCCTCCACCCAGGACAGGGCTGGGGAGGGGATTAACTTCCTGAGAAATTAACCTAATCTAGGAAATTGGGAGCAGAGGAACTGCTCCAACCAGCATATAATATTAACCATAAGTATATAGATGCACACTAGTATAAAAATAATACAAGCTTTGTGTAAGAAAATATTAATAATAGTAAAAATATCCATTTACAAGCAGGTATTATCAACAAAGGGCCGCATGGGAGCCCTGGTGGAATTGTGAACATATCTCCGGGTATATATAGTTATTCATGGAGATACCAGATGAATGTTACTGCAAAGTCCAGTTGCAGGGACCCCTGAAGATGATGTGGTGTCTGTCTTTGTGTCAGAGACCAGAAGACAAGATCAGCAATCATGGGGTGATCCTCCCATCATGCCTCTGCCTCTGGGTGTCATGCCTGTGGCTGTCAGAGTCTTGCTCTGCCTCATGGGACTTGTAGTTGTCCGAACAGTCTGGAATTAAACTTCTCACTGACAGGAACTTTGATGTGGCACTGGATCTCAGAGTCAGCCTATCTTCTCAACAGTTCAGTCCCTATCTAGTAGTGTATAATAGTCTCTTCTGGCTTGAAGCATGGACAGGACATGTGGCTGAGACTTTCTGTTTCTCTCCATTTCCTGGGTTTCAAAGCCAACAAATCAGGGGCAGGAAGTGCATATATATTATATATACAGCCATTTACAAATTCAGACAGTAGAAGGCAGCAGATCCCTACAGAAGAATTGTAGGTATGGAATTTTTTACATGGTTACCTATAGGGTTGTCCCGATACCGATACTAGTATCGGTATCGGGACCGATACCGAGCATTTGCGTGAGTACTTGTACTCGCGCAAATGCTCCCGATGCTTCACCCGATACTTTTTTTTTCTTTCAGTGTAGAGTGGCTGGAGAGGGCGGGAGGAGTCAGTGGCTGGGAGGGTGAAGGAGTGCGGGCGGAGTCTGGCTGGAGATGGGGCGGGCAGAGTCTGTGAAGGAAATGTGGGCGGAGTCTGGCTGGAGAGGGGGCGGGCAGAGTCTGTAAAGGAAATGCGGGTGGAGTCTGGCTGGAGAGGGTGGGCACAGACGGTGGACAAAGTCGGCGGGCGGAGAGCGAGTCCCTCACCTGAAGTTGAACGTGGTAAGCTGGCAGGGGTGCAGGGCGCAGCCGCCTCAGGATCGGTGACCGCTGCTGTCACATTCGGTCACCGTCAGTGGCTGAACGTCCATCTTGGTACACCCTGCACTCGGTTGCAGTAAGCAGCAGCAGACATCTTGTTACACCCAGCCCGAGCTATATGGGCTGGGTGTAACAAGATGTCTGCTGCTGCTTACTGCAGACGAGTGCAGGGTGTACAAAGATGGACGTTGCAGCAGTTTTTTTCGCAGTGTCATTTTTCGCAGCATTTCAGTGCCAGACACCTATCAGTGCCATCTATCAGTGCCCACAAGTGCTACCTATCAGTGCAATCAGTGCCATTTACCAGTGCCACCTATCAGGTGGCACTGGTAGATGGCACTGATTGCACTGATAGGTGGCACTTTTGGGCACTGATAGATGGCACTGATTGCACTAATAGTGCAATCAGTGCCATCTATCAGTGCAAACTATCAGTTCCCACAAGTGCCACCTATCAGTGCAATCAGTGCCATCTATCAGTGCCTACAAGTGCCACCTATCAGTGCCCATAAGTGCCATCTATCAGTGCCCACAAGTGCCACCTATCGGTGCAATCAGTGCCCACAAGTGCCACCTATCAGTGCAATCAGTGCCATCTATCAGTGCAAACTATCAGTGCCCACAAGTGCCACCTATCAGTGCAATCAGTGCCATCTATCAGTGCCCACAAGTGCCACCTATCAGTGCCCATAAGTGCCATCTATCAGTGCCCACAAGTGCCACCTATCGGTGCAATCAGTGCCCACAAATGCAACCTATCAGTGCAATCAGTGCCATCTATCAGTGCCCACAAGTGCCACCTATCAGTGCCCATAAGTGCCATCTATCAGTGCCCACAAGTGCCACCTATCAGTGCAATCAGTGCCATCTATCAGTGCCCACAAGTGCCACCTTTCAGTGCCATCTATCAGTTCCCACAAGTGCCACCTATCAGTGCCACCTATGAGTGCCCATCAGTGCCCACAAGTGCCACCTATCAGTGCAATCAGTGCCACCTATCAGTGCCCACAAGTGCCATCTATTAGTGCTACCAGTGCCCATAAGTGCCACCTATCAGTGCCATCTATCAGTGCCCATAAGTGCCACCTATCAGTGCCATCTACCAGTGCCCATAAGTGCCACCTATTAGTGCCATCTATCAGTGCCATCCACCTATTAGTGCCCATCAGCGCCAGTCACCAGTCAGTGCCCATAAGTGCCGCCTATCAGTGCCAGACACCTGTCAGTGCCACCTATCAGTCCCCATCTTTCAAACTGTCACATGACATTGAAAAAAAAGTATCGGTAATCGGTATCGGCGAGTACTTGGAAAAAAGTATTGGTACTTGTACTCGGTCTTAAAAAAGTGGTATCGGGACAACCCTAGTTACATTGGTAACTATGCATACACAATATATGTGAGGTCCCTCATGATCCAGAAATTACTGTAAGTGACACACCAACTCCAGTGATCTCCACTTGCTTCTGGGTCCCGTGCCAAGTGGCTGCCCTACTGTATTATAAACACAGGATATCAGCCACTCTGCTTGGACATGTGATTGATATATATATATATATATATATATATATATATATATATATATACAAGCTACACAAGCTAGTTTGAAGTCTACTGTAATTAAAAATGACCTTTTCATCTCAGTCTTCAGCTGCTATGATTTTCTAAAACTGAGCTTTGCTGACAAGGCAGTCTAGTACTTAATGATATCTCCTATTCAACATGTAGCCTAACTTTTTAACCACAAAAAAAGTTGCACGTTAAAGCGGAGCTCCACCCGCAGATTAAATTTTTTTAAGTCAGCAGCTACTAACACTGTAGCTGCTGACTTTTAATCAGGACACTTACCTGTCCTACTCTCCTGCGCTGATGCCCCCCCCCCCGATGCCCATCCCTTGATCGGTGCAGGTCCCGCGCCGCCATCCACACTAAGGGAAACAGGCAGTGAAGCCTTACGGCTTCACTGCCCATTTCCTACTGCACATGCGCGAGTCTCGCGCCGACTTGTGAATGGGCGGCTGCTCTCTGGGATTACACACAGTTCCCAGAAAGCAGCACGCCCCATTCACTAGAAGAGGATGGGGAAGAAAACAGACCACGGTTACGGAAGAGGCAGATTAGGGACTTTCGCATAGCAATGGGTATTTCGGGTGAGTATATATATATTTTTTCCTAGTTTTTTTGTGAAAAAAAAAAATTCTGGGTGGAACTCCACTTTAAGTAGTTCCTAGTTCCTGTTAGGGAGGAACTTTTGTGGGCCAAGCCATATCAAGTCAATAACGTCACAAGCAAGATGCTGTTAAGAAAGGATGCTTTAAAAAATAATATAATATTTATTTAACAACCTGCATGATGCATAAATAGTAGCAAATCTTAATCAAATCACTATTTGGTGTGTCCACCCTAAAACAACATCAGTTCTCTCAGGTACACTTGAATATTTTTCCAAGATTCCAGAAGAAAGATCAGGGGCATCTATTTTTCTCAAATCATCTTCCAGGACAGCCCCTGCAAAATGGAGCTCCTCCCTCCAGAACAGGAAACATGTTAACCCTATAACTTAAAAGGTAGTCATCCAGGCCCACACTTCAATATTAGTGTTTCCTCTGGAAGGATAGATTACACATGAGTGGAAAAGGAAGGCGCTTTAGGTCTCAGGGGTAAGGGAAGAGGAGGTATATTATTCAATCCTCCTCAAAAGCCCGTCAAGTCCCAATGACTCTTGTCTCCCAGTGAGAGGAAGACTGGGAAATTTCCTCCCATAATGGGCATCAATATCCAACTGGTATATTCTGGATTTTATCGAAAATGGATACAGGTTGGAGTTTGAGTCAGTTCCCCCAAAAAATTCCTAGTAACAAGTCTCCCCCGAGATTGAGAAAAGGCAGAGGATCTTTTTCTCCTTATAGGGGGATTGGTGGATCAGAGGGTCCTCACCCAGGTTCCCAGGGGGGAACAAAGAGTCCACTTCTACAGGCAATTGTGGTCACCATTTTTCATTGGGCCAAGCAGATGCTAGCCTCAATTTTAGCTATACATCTCAAGGGGTCATAGAACTCGCTGGCAGATTTCAGAAGTCATGTCGAATGGTCTCTCATTCAAGAGGTTTTTGCGGCTATCACTCAAAGGTGGGGAATACCCAAGATAGATCTCTTCGCATCCCAGGAGAACAGCAAAGTCAAAAAGTTTTACTCCTTAAACCCACAAGATCAGGCAGTGGGAGTAGATGCTTTCACCAATCTGTGGCTCTCTTATGCTTTCCCCCTGGTGAGGCCAATTATAGCAGTACTCCAGGAATTTATTTTGGAAGGAACCAGCATGATTCTAGGGGACCCCTTCTGGCCAAAGAGGCCATGGTTCTCGCTGCTGAAAAACCTGGCTGCAGAACTTCCGGTCCATCTCCCAGAGATGGAGGATTTGATCTTGCATGGGCCAGTTCTTGGCTTCTGAGGAGCAGCTCCTAAAATCTCATGGATTTTCGGATAAGGTAGTTAAGACCTTAGCAAACTGTTGCGAGCCCGTTACAAGGACCATTTAAACCAAAGCATGGAAAAAGTTCAATTCCTGGATGATAGATCATGGTCGTGAAGTCCCAGACATTTCAGCGATCTTAGAATTTTTTCAGGACAGGACAGACCAGGGGTTCTCGGTTAGCACCTTAAAGGTGCAAGTCTTGGCCCTTAGCATTTTCCTCCAAACCTCTCTTCAACAAGATCCTTTTGTGTAAGATTTTTTTAAGGCCTTGTCCAGATCTAAGCCAGCAACAGCTAGGTCCTGTCCAGCCTGGGGCCTTCCATTGGTCCTTAAAGTATTATTGTCATATCCTTTTGAACCCCTAGAGGAACCATCAATAAAGTTGCTGACCCTAAAGACTGTCTTCTAAGTGGCAATCACATCCACCTGTAGGGTCAGTGAGTTGCAAGCTCTTTCTATAAGGAAGCCTTTGTTAGTGTTTGAGGATAGGGCAATAATCAAAACAGATCCCGAGTTTCTCCTAAAGGTATCCTCGTCATTTCATAGGTCCCAGGATATAATATTACCCACTTTTTGTTCCGCTCCTGCTAACAAGGAAGAGGAAATGTTCAGTCATTTAGACGTTAGAAAAAGTATTTTTTGTTTAACTTGAAAGTACCATGGAATTTAGAAAGTCAGACTCTTTGTTTATAATTTGTGCAGGTACATACTGAGCTCAAAATGCATCTAAGTCCACCATAGCCAGGTGGATCAGATTAGCTATCTCTGAATGTATACCTGGCAAAATGCTCCACCCCCATTCATAAATGCACACTCAACCAGAGCCTTATCAACATCATGGGCAGAGGGAGCTGTTGCCTCACCAGAGAAAATTTGCAAAGCCGCTACATGGTCCAGCCACTTTACATTTGCAAAGCACTATCACCTGGATCTGCTTTCAAGCAAAGATCAGGCGTATGGACGTAAGGTCCTCCAGGAAGTGGTCCCTTTCTGTCTTTGCTCATCATCTCAGGGGCTGTCCTGGAAGATGATTTGAGAATACCATTAGATGTACCGGTAACTCATTTAATAAGAGTCTTCCAGGACAGTCAGGATTCCCACCCTGCGTTTGGTTCTGTCATTTTTATTATTATGCTATGATGTTGTCTTTGTGTCTCCTAGTGTCTTCTTTGGTTCTTGGTGATACTGAAGTGTGAGCCTGGAGGACCGCCTTTTAAGTTATTGGGTTAACGTATTTCATGTCCCGAAGGGAGGAGCTCTACGTCTCAGGGGCAGTCCTGGAAGACTCTTAGATGAGTTACCGTAAGTCTAACTCTGGATTTTAAGCACCTAAAACTTTTTCACAATGCATACAATAGAGTAAAAAGAAAGAATTTTGACCAACATCTTAGGAAAATATTTATTTAAATTAGTTTCACATTTTAACCACTTAAGCCCCGGACCATTTGGCTGGCCAAAGACCAGAGCACTTTTTGCAATTCAGCACTGCGTCGCTTTAATTGACAATTGCGCGGTCGTGCAACGTGGTTCCCAAACAAAATTGACGTACTTTTTTTCCCACAAATAGAACTTTCTTTTGGTGGTATTTGATCACCTCTGCGGTTTTTATTTTTTGCGCTATAAACAAAAATAGAGAGATTTTTTTTTTAAAAAAAGCGATATTTTTTACTTTTTGCTATAATAAATATCCCCAAAAAATATGTAAAAAATGTTTTTTTCCTCAGTTTAGGCCGATAAGTATTCTTCTACATATTTTTGGTAAAAAAATTGCAATAAGCATTTATTGATTGGTTTGCGCAAAAGTTATAGCGTCTACAAAATAGGGGATAGTTTTATGGCATTTTTATTAATATTTTTTTTTACTAGTAATGGCGGCGATCAGCGATTTTTATCGTGTCTGCGACATTATAGCGGACACTTTTGACACCATTTTGGGATCATTGTCATTGATACAGCGATCAGTGCTATAAAAATGGGGGCGCTGAAGGGGTTAAGTGTGTCCTAGGGATGTGTTCTAACTGTGGGGGGGATGGGCTACGTGTGACATGACACTGATCACCGCTCCCTATTACAGGAAGCTGTGATCACACTCAGAAGAATGCGGAAATGCTTGTTTACATCAGCATTTCCTCATTCTTCCTCTCAATGAGACGATCGTGGGACCCACGGTCAGACTCACAGAGCTTGCGGTGGGCGCCCGCCCACAGTGCCGCATCTTAAAGGGGACGTCCATATTCCCAGCCGTGCCATTGTGTTGACGCATATAGTCGTGCGCTGGTCCTTAAGCGGTTAAGTATCTTACAGTTTCATAAATATAAGAAGCCCACAATGGGAGTTTACAACCCTGCTGTTGGTCTTGCTATTTCCTGTCCCACAATCTAAAATTGCCATTAAAAAAATGTAAAAAAAATAATCAGCAAGCACCAGGAGGCGGCAGCCTAGAACGCCTGTCAGACCCTGCTATAATACAACTCACCGTGGATCACTCCTAAGTGTGTGGTAAGAACACCTGTTCACTCCCTATGGACCGGAGCAATTTTCACATTTCTGCTATGGACCTGTTTATTCTGCAATAACTTTGTCATACTTAAAATAACAAGGTAATACATACAGTATATTGTTTTTTTAAAGGACAAACAATGCTTTTTTTATGATATTGTCTTGCAACAATGATTTTTTTTGCAATCCTTAGACAATAAAACACAACGAAACTAAAGAAAATATACTTATTGTTTTTCTTGAGTAGTGTTAGTTTAAAAATAAATAGTGTTACTGCAGACTGCATTTTATTCAGTAATTTGTAGAATTTAAAATGATACTAGTTTTATGATTCTGATACAAAGCATTGCAAATATATTTACAAATGAAATTAAGCCTTTTTTTTATATTTATTTTTTTGCATTTTTTAAATTGGAAATGTGTACATATATGTTATATGTGTAAAAAGATATTGGAAATTGGAAAACTTCCATGGCTCTCTCCAAAAAATTGGAAATGTGTACATATGTTATACTGTATGTGTAAAAAGATATTGGAAATTGGAAAACTTTCATGGCTCTCTCTCAAAAAAAGAATGGGTGCAGGAGCTTTGTCACCTTATGCAGGTTAAGCAACTTTTGGCCCAGTTATACAAAAAAAAAAGTCCCGTTGGAACCCCCGGTTCTCTTCATGGATTTACAAGCTTTGATATATTTATGCACTCCCTCTTACAGTTAGGGTGTTAAGTCCCCTAGGTCTAATGGCCGCATATCCAAAAGTGTTCATAGTTTTGAGAAGCTGGTGCAGTTAGGGGTCATTCATGGAGTCTGGGTGTCGTCGGTAGTCTTCATCCCCAAAAATAATCAGATGACCAGGTTCCGCATAGACTACAGATAACTGAATGCAGTCACTATTATTGATTATACCAAGTTCATAATCTATAAGTTAGATAAGCTGAAAGCCAGCCATTATCCAACAATTATAGTCCTGAGCAGAGCTGACTGGCAAAACTCCTTAAAAGATGGGGCTTGGAAACATTTCTTCATAACCTTTTACTACGAGTTTACAGTTACAGTATGTCATTTAGAATATAAAAAGTGCCAGCCTCACTTTTGAGGGTCATGAAAGACATTCTGAAAGGGCTGGTAGCATTAGCAGTTACCCACATGGATGACATTGCCATGTTTAGCCCTATCTAGGAAGAACCTTGCACACCTTTCACATGTCCTGGACAAACTGGCAGCATATAATCTCATAGTCAAACCTAGTAAGTGTCAGATAGGCATTGCAGACGTCCAGTACTTGGGACACCACTTAGGGGGAGGCATCCTGAGACAGGGGAGTTTAGTGCCATCATGATCTGCCTTTAACTAAGTAGGTTAAGTCATTAATGGGAAAAGATGGCTACTGTAGGAAATGTGTGTGCAACTATAGTATCATGGCCAAACCCTAACATGGCATTTCTCACCTAACCAAGAAGAAACTGCCTAAGCTGGTATCCAGAGTAGGGATGAGCCGAACACCCCCCGGTTCGGTCCCCACCCCCCCAGCCCATTACCAGGCACTTTGGGTCTTCTATGGATATTAAGGGGAACCCCGCACCCAAATTAAAAAAGAAAAGGCATGGGGCCCCCAGGCCCTATATACTCTGAACAGCAGTATACAGGCGGTCCAAACAAGACCGGGACTGTAGGTTTGTTCTTAATTTGAATCTGTTTGCATTTTGAACAGGTAAATTTTTTAAGTGTAGCTCCAGCCAAAAAATCTATTTTAAAGCTTTTTGGATAACATAGGGAAGGGTTATCACCTCTGTAACATTTGTTTTGCTGTCTGTGCCCCTGTTCAGAAGATTTCACCTCACTTTCTGTCCCAATGACAATTGGATTTTGAAAATTTGTTTTTTTTAGGAAAACAAGGATTTTTTATAAAGCATCAGTGGAGGAGACACCTTCCCTGGTAGTGGTGACACGGCTAGGGCTCCACGATGTCCGTGATGATAGCAACGATATCCGATGTGATCAAGACTCCCATATGTGGATCAAGGGAACAAACAAGCCTCTCATAGTGCAGAAAGTTAAATAGTAAAGGATTTATTAAAAGCCAAATGGGCGCTTTCATGCAGTAAGAGAAAAACAGGCAAAATAGCATAAACCGTAGGTGTAGACGATTCCAACATCACTTCCGGTTCCACACAATTGTCCTGCTGTGAAATATTATATCAAGAATTGTAAGTAAATGCCCCTGTTGAACAGGGGTAGAAAAATTGGGCCTTTGGTGGTGGTGCCACAACAATGTAATCCCTCACAGTTAGTATTGGTGGGTGCTGGAACGAGCCCTGCTGTGAAATATTATATCAAGAATTGTAATTACATGCCCCTGTTGAACAGGGGTAGAAAAATTGGGCCTTTGGTGGTGGTACCACAACACTGTATGGTCTCACAGTTATTCTTGGTGGGTGCTGGAACGGGCCCTGCTGTGAAATATTATATCAAGGATTGTAATTGCATGCCCCTGTTGAACAGGGGTAGATAAATTGGGCCTTTGGTGGTGGTGGTGGTGCCACAACACTGTAAGCCCTCACAGTTACTCTTGGTGGGCGATGGAACGGGCCCTGCTGTGAAATATTATATCAAGAATTGTAATTACATACCCCTGTTGAACAGGGGTAGACAAATTGGGCCTTTGGTGGTGGTGGTGGTGGTGCCACAACACTGTAAGCCCTCACAGTTATACTTGGTGGGCACTACAACGGGCCCTGCTGTGAAATATTATATCAAGAATTGTAATTGCATGCCCCTGTTGAACAGGGGTAGATAAATTTGGCCTTTGGTGGTGGTGGTGCCACAACACTGTAAGCCCTCACAGTTACTCTTGGTGGGCACTGAAATGGGCCCTGCTGTGAAATATTATATCAAGAATTGTAATTACATGCCCCTGTTGAACAGGGGTAGAAAAATTGGGCCTTTGGTGGTGGTGCCACAACACTGTAAGCCCTCACGGTTACTCTTGGTGGGTGCAGGAACGAGCCCTGCTGTGAAATATTAGATCAAAAATTGTAATTATGTGCCCCTGTTAAACAGGGACAGAAAAATTGGGCCTTAGGCGGCGGTGGTGGTGGTGGTGACACAACACTGTAAAGCCTCACAGATAATTTTGTTGAGCGCAGGAACAGGCCCTGCTGAAAAATATTACAGCAAAAATTACAATTACACGCCCCTGTTAAACAGGGGCAGAAAAATTGGGCTTTAGGCACTGATGCTGGAGCCACAACACTGCAACCCCTCACAGATACTCTAGTTGAGCACAGGAACGAGCTCTGCTGCAAAACATTACAGCAAAAATTGTAATTACATGCCCCTGTTAAACAGGAGCAGAAAAATTGGGCTTTAGGCACTGGTGCTGGTGCCACAACACTACAACCCCTCACAGATACTCTAGTTGAGCACAGAAGCGAGCTCTGCTGCAAAATATTACAGCAAAAATTGTAATTACACGCCCCTGTTAAACAGGGGCAGAAAAATTGGACTTTAGGCACTGGTGCTGGTGCCACAACACTACAACCCCTCAAAGATACTCTGGTTGAGCGCAGGAACAAGCCCTGCTGCAAAATATTACAGCAACATTTTTAATTACATGCCCCTGTTAAACAGGGGAAGACAAATTGGGCCTTAGCCACTGGTGGTGGTGCCTAGAACCAAAAATGTTCTTAGAAGCTATCAACATGAACATTGAGGAGGAATAGGATAGTCACTCAGCATAACAGGATAGTCACTCAGCATCAGCACAGGCAGTCTTCAAGGGATCTCACATTCATAAAAAAAAATATCGGTTACATCAGCATCAGGTGCTTGGTAGCTAGTGATCCAAGACTGATTCATTTTTATTAAGGTGAGCAGATCAACCAAGTATGTGGACAGGCACACTCTGTGATCAGTTACAAAGCCTCCAGCAGCACTGAATGTGCGTTCCGAAAGAACGCTGGATGCAGGACAGGCCAGTAGCTCAATTGCATACTGTGCAAGCTCTGGCCAGTGATCCATCCTCAAGACCCAGTAACCCAGTGAATTTTCGGTTGGAAAGGTCTCCAAGACTGATCTTGCCCCTAGGTATTCCTGCACCATCTAAATCAGACACTGGCGATGGTTGCTGGAACCGATCAGACCTTACCAATTTAGAGGGACCCCCACGCATGTTTTTTTTTTACCAGTGACTTTCAATTACTTTTCTCTGTATTGCCGGGAGCCGACAATTCGATATAGCCGCGAGTACTTTTAAATTACTTTTTTTCCTTCAGAGATGACATTTTTGCAGGGACAGTTCTAAGCATGGGAAACAAGCGCTACTTTACAGGCATACTATATACACCCCCTAGGTACAAAATTTAAAGGAATATTTCACTTTTATTGTTTCACTTTAAGCATTATTAAAATCACTGCTCCCTAAAAAACTGTAGTTTTTAAAACTTTTTTTTTGCATTGATACATGTCCCCTGGGGCAGAACCCGGGTCTCCAAACACTTTTTATGACAATAACTTGCATATAAGCCTTTAAAATTATCACTTTAGATTTCTCCCATAGACTTTTACAGGGTGTTCCGCTGCTTTTCGAATTTGCCGCGAACACCCCAAATTTTTCACTGTTCGGCGAACTGGCGAACAGGCAGTGTTCGAGTCGAACATGAGTTTGACTCGAACCCGAAGCTCATCCCTATTAGAAACAGTACACCAGAAACGGTCTGCAGTGAGATCTAGCTACACAGGATACAGTGTATATATATATATACGATATTCAAAAAGAAGGGACAATGACTCCAATAGCATTCAAACGATTTCCTTTACTTCAAAAGAGCATAGCATGACATGGCATAACAGCATAGCCACTGTACAGTTCCGAGCATCCCTGCTCTTCCTCAGGCTTACAGGCTTAATGTGAAAATACAATTAAAAAAAGACTCATTATATCCCAACACCTGAAGGCGTCACCCAACAGGTGTATCCCATCCTGCTGGATCAAGAAAACAATCCAACAGGATAAGTCAAGGTTCCATTAACCCTGTAGGGGTCTTTAAAACCAAAAAGTTCTTGAAATAAAATTTCCCACATTAACCACGAAATGTCATACCAATTGTCGACATCCATGGCTGCATAGCATGAAATCACAAAAACAAAACGATACGATCATTCAAACATATCGAAAAAGAGGAACGATATTCCAAATGTACATGTATACTTTTTCTTATTCCTTATTTCTTATTTCATTTCACGAACCCGACCAGTCTTTATTTGGTCACCATCTATAAAGAAAAAATACAAAAGAATCTAGAATCTCAAAAAGGCATTTACAGAAACAAATACAGGTCATAGTCCCTGTTCATACCCCTCGGATGCAGGGACTGTAACCTGTTAATCCATCACACCTCTCGTTGCTTTAATCTCATGATCTGATCACCCCCTCTCTTATCCCGTGGAATATCTTCCAGGACCATGAATCTTAAGTCTGAGTCCCGATGTCCATTCTCCAAAAAATGTTTGGAGACAGGCAGACCAGGCTGTTTGCGTCTGATGGTGCTGCGATGCTGAGCAATTCTGTCCTTTATTTTTTGAGTTGTTTCCCCAACATAAATCATATTACACGGACACATAAGGATATATACAACATAAGAGGACTGGCATGTGATGACGTCTTTGCAATTTGGCGTGGCGACATTCAGTGGCTAACGATTTTTGATGCTATGTTGAGCAATTTCTGTCCAGAAATTAAATTCAAAATAAACATTGGGGGAGTGTCAGTTCCATTTTTAGACACCAGAATTTACATTGAGCATGGCCGTTTGGAATCAGATTTATATACCAAACCTACTGATAGAAATCAGTTACTATCCTTTGACAGTTTCCATCCCCCCCATGTATTCAGATCGATCATTAAGAGTCAATTACTACGAGTGAAACGTATAGTGAGTAATGAAGCAACTAGGGAAATAAGGATTAAAGAAATGTGTTCTAAGTTCTGTGAACGAGGATATCCTCAAATATCTCTCAGGAATTGAGCAAAATACAACAAGTGGAAAGGAATGCAACTATTAGTAGACGTAAAGTATCAGTGGCAAGATTACCTTTCTCTATGCAATTTCATAGTTATAGTGATCAGGTCTTTAAAATTATTAGTAAGCACTAGCCTCTTTTGAAGCGTGCTTACCCGCAGATTGATGTTTTTCAGCAGACCCCCATTAAAGCTTTTCGTAGAAATAAGACTCTACGTGACACTCTTGTGAGATCAGAATATAGATCTAAAGAACCGGGAATAAAGACCACCTTCTTGGGAAAGAAAAGGAAAGGATGCTATCCCTGTTTAAACTGCATTCAGTGCAACCTTATGGCTAAGGGTGATCACTTTGTTAATCCTATTAATGGGGATAGGATTATCATAAATAATTTTTTCACATGCCAGTCCTCTTATGTTGTATATATCCTTATGTGTCCGTGTAATATGATTTATGTTGGGGAAACAACTCAAAAAATAAAGGACAGAATTGCTCAGCATCGCAGCACCATCAGACACAAACAGCCTGGTCTGCCTGTCTCCAAACATTTTTTGGAGAAGGGACATCGGGACTCAGACTTAAGATTCATGGTCCTGGAAGATATTCCACGGGATAAGAGAGGGGGTGATCGGATCATGAGATTAAAGCAACGAGAGGTGTGGTGGATTAACAGGTTACAGTCCCTGCATCCAAGGGGAATGAACTGGGACTATGACCTGTATTTGTTTCTGTAAATGCCTTTTTGAGATTCTAGGTTCTTTTGTATTTTTTCTTTATAGATGGTGACCAAATAAAGACTGGTCGGGTTCGTGAAATGAAATAAGAAATAAGGAATAAGAAAAAGTATACATGTACATTTGGAATATCGTTCCTCTTTTTCGATATGTTTGAATGATCGTATCGTTTTGTTTTTGTGATTTCATGCTATGCAGCCATGGATGTCGACAATTGGTATGACATTTCGTGGTTAATGTGGGAAATTTTATTTCAAGAACTTTTTGGTTCTAAAGACCCCTACAGGGTTAATGGAACCTTGACTTATCCTGTTGGATTGTTTTCTTGATCCAGCAGGATGGGACACACCTGTTGGGTGACGCCTTCAGGTGTTGGGATATAATGAGTCTTTTTTTAATTGTATTTTCACATTAAGCCTGTAAGCCTGAGGAAGAGCAGGGATGCTTGGAACTGTACAGTGGCTATGCTGTTATGCCATGTCATGCTATGCTCTTTTGAAGTAAAGGAAATCGTTTGAATGCTATTGGAGTCATTGTCCCTTCTTTTTGAATATCGAATATAATAGTGGGATTTGGGAGCCCACCTTGACGTTTCTCCACTCCATTCCAAGGACTAGAGGGAAGTAACCCACCTGAAGCTTGTTATTTTTCATCCCCCGTGAGTTAGTTACTTCTACCAATATGGAAGCTAGTGGTTCTACTTTCTCATTTACACAAGAGGAAGCCACGCAGATCATGTCTCAGATCTCTGGATCAAGGAACTTCCTGATCGGGAATTCACCGATTCACAATACCCGAATATGGGAGAAGTTATATAAGAAACATACATCACTTGAATTACATGGACTTACCCTTGCTGAATACCACCGGGTGCAGAGAATCCCTCGAGGCCTTCGGGTAAGATTGACCCCTACACTATTTAGTGACAACGAGGAATACAAAGCAACCTTCATGCAGATTCTCAACAAATGCTCCTTTGATCTAATGACATTGACCATTTCATACATTCATAAAGAACTGGCTGTTGTATCAGAGCAACTGTTGAAAGTGGAGCATGATTTAAAAACCTCCATGTCGTTGGAAGAGTTTACCAAGTTAAAAGAGTCGGTCGATGAGATTGGGAATAAACATAGAGCGGACCTCGAGGTAAGGAAGCGCAACAAATTTGACCGGGACATCGAGGATTATGAAAGGAACCAAGTGTATCGCTGGCCGCGCCAATACAACAGACGCGGTCGCTCTGACTATGGTGGAACCCGTAGAGACCTATCCGATAATTCCTCTGCCAACACGGATACTGATTCCTCATCCACTTTTTTAACACAAGGTCGGAGAGGAGGTTCGTCCCGGATGGAGACGCGGTCCTGGGCCAGCAGGGACGAGGTACCTGGCGTGGACCGGTACCGGCCCCCCCGGGGTTACCGAGGTCGAGCTCGTTAGATCTGATCCACAACATTTCACAGCATGTCCTGTCTCCGGAGGAGGTAAGATTGATCAACCGAGGTCTTTCTTTTTGTCCTAAAAGCCACTTGACTGTATTTCAACTTGACCAGGACTTATACCGATTGTTCCGCAACATTAGATGGAGGGTACATTTTACACATAGCCCCCTTATTGAGGAGGATTTCACTGATTTCACATTAAATTGCAAATCTTTAGGTTTGTGGGTGAAAACCAAATCGGTGCCACCCACCACCTATGCCCCGGTTGAGACTTTTGTCAAAACGGTCACTGAAGAGATTAAAGAGTTGGTATCACACATTGACTATAGAGACCATGTTCCTAATAATTTATCCCACGAGGAAAGGGATGCTCTTAGGAATCTCAGCCGAAGGGATGATGTTATATTCAAACCTGCGGATAAAGGGGGAAAAATAGTTATAATGGACCCCCAACTGTATGAGGAAGAAATCCTCCGCCAGTTGGAAGATAAGTCGGTATATAAACAAGTAGCTACAGATCCTACCTGGCAAATAAGGAAACATTTGGAAAACATTTGGAAATCTGCACTTAGAGATGGGGTGATCACCCGTGACCTTTTTGAATTCCTGTTACCTACCCACACATGAATACCGGTGTTATACACCTTACCTAAAATACACAAGGACAGTTGTTCTCCACCTGGCCGTCCGATCGTATCGGGACGTGATTCCATTTTTGTCCCGACTGCACAGTTTTTGGACAAAATGTTGTCCCCACTTATTAAAAGCACCAGATCGTACATCAAGGACACTGATGACTTTTTGAAAAAGATTAGACAATACTCCCGATGCAAAGGAGATGAAATTTTGGTTACGTGGGATGTTACAAGCCTATACACATCCATTCCGCATCATGCGGGAATTCGTGCCGCTATTGGTCTTATCAAAAGTAGCAATGAATATTCCGAGGCACAGATCTCTCTTTTTGAAGATTTATTCCAACTGTTATTGTCGAATAATTATTTTTTATTTAAGGACCAATTCTTTGTACAGTTATCTGGAGTCGCGATGGGCTCGAATGTCGCACCGCCTTATGCATGCACTTTCATGAATGAATTTGAACATAAACATGTTTTTTCAAATGCATTATTCCAAGAACATTGTGTCACTTGGTGGCGTTTTATAGATGACATCTTTGCAATTTGGCGTGGCGACATTCAGTGGCTAACCATTTTTGATGCTATGTTGAGCAATTTCTGTCCAGAAGTTAAATTCAAAATAAACATTGGGGGAGTGTCAGTTCCATTTTTAGACACCAGAATTTACATTGAGCATGGCCGTTTGGAATCAGATTTATATACCAAACCTACTGATAGAAATCAGTTACTATCCTTTGACAGTTTCCATCCCCCCCATGTATTCAGATCGATCATTAAGAGTCAATTACTACGAGTGAAACGTATAGTGAGTAATGAAGCAACTAGGGAAATAAGGATTAAAGAAATGTGTTCTAAGTTCTGTGAACGAGGATATCCTCAAAGAATAGTCTCTCAGGAATTGAGCAAAATACAACAAGTGGAAAGGAATGCAACTATTAGTAGACGTAAAGTATCAGTGGCAAGATTACCTTTATCTATGCAATTTCATAGTTATAGTGATCAGGTCTTTAAAATTATTAGTAAGCACTGGCCTCTTTTGAAGCGTGCTTACCCGCAGATTGATGTCTTTCAGCAGATCCCCATTAAAGCTTTTCGTAGAAATAAGACTCTACGTGACACTCTTGTGAGATCAGAATATAGATCTAAAGAACGGGGAATAAAGACCACCTTCTTGGGAAAGAAAAGGAAAGGATGCTATCCCTGTTTAAACTGCATTCAGTGCAACCTTATGGCTAAGGGTGATCACTTTGTTAATCCTATTAATGGGGATAGGATTATCATAAATAATTTTTTCACATGCCAGTCCTCTTATGTTGTATATATCCTTATGTGTCCGTGTAATATGATTTATGTTGGGGAAACAACTCAAAAAATAAAGGACAGAATTGCTCAGCATCGCAGCACCATCAGACACAAACAGCCTGGTCTGCCTGTCTCCAAACATTTTTTGGAGAAGGGACATCGGGACTCAGACTTAAGATTCATGGTCCTGGAAGATATTCCACGGGATAAGAGAGGGGGTGATCGGATCATGAGATTAAAGCAACGAGAGGTGTGGTGGATTAACAGGTTACAGTCCCTGCATCCGAGGGGTATGAACAGGGACTATGACCTTTATTTGTTTCTGTAAATGCCTTTTTGAGATTCTAGATTCTTTTGTATTTTTTCTTTATAGATGGTGACCAAATAAAGACTGGTCGGGTTCATGAAATGAAATAAGTAATAAGGAATAAGAAAAAGTATACATGTACATTTGGAATATCGTTCCTCTTTTTTGATATGTTTGAATGATCGTATCGTTTTGTTTTTGTGATTTCATGCTATGCAGCCATGGATGTCGACAATTGGTATGACATTTCGTGGTTAATGTGGGAAATTTTATTTCAAGAACTTTTTGGTTCTAAAGACCCCTACAGGGTTAATGGAACCTTGACTTATCCTGTTGGATTGTTTTCTTGATCCTTCAGGTGTTGGGATATAATGAGTCTTTTTTGAATTGTATTTTCACATTAAGCCTGTAAGCCTGAGGAAGATCAGGGATGCTCGGGACTGTACAGTGGCTATGCTGTTATGCCATGTCATGCTATGCTCTTTTGAAGTAAAGGAAATCGTTTGAATGCTATTGGAGTCATTGTCCTTTCTTTTTGAATATCGAATATAATAGTGGGATTTGGGAGCCCACTTTGACGTTTCTCCACTCCATTCCAAGGACTAGAGGGAAGTAACCAACCTGAAGCTTGTTATATATATATATATATATATATATATATATATATATATATAGTATGTATACAGTGGGGATGGAAAGTATTCAGACCCCCTTAAATTTTTCACTCTTTGTTATATTTCAGCCATTTGCTAAAATCATTTAAGTTCATTTTTTTCCTCATTAATGTATACACAGCGCCCCATATTGACAGAAAAACACAGAATTGTTGACATTTTTGCAGATTTATTAAAAAAGAAAAACTGAAATATCACATGGTCCTAAGTATTCTGACCCTTTGCTCAGTATTTAGTAGAAGCGCCCTTTTGATCTAATACAGCCATGAGTCTTTTTGGGAAAGATGCAACAAGTATATATATTTACAAAGCCGGAATGTATATATATAATAAATACACTACAGCTAACTGAATAAACTGCCTGCTCAAAGTAAATTAAATGACACTCTCTCTCTCTCTATCTCTCTCTCCGCCAGTAACACACTATAGAAGGCCGATGTGCAGGCGGCCTTATATAGTGTGGGACGTGGACTTAACCCCCTGAGCCATAAATGGCCAAAGGCACCCTGCCTTTGGCCAATTATGGCTCTCTTTGCTGATGGCCCTGTGATTGGCCAAAGCATGCAGGTCATAGTGCATGCTTGGCCAATCATCAGCCAGCAATGCACTGCGATGATGCAGTGCATTATGGGCCGCGACGCTCGAATTTGGCGCGAACGGCCCATAATGTTCGATTTTCGTCAAACGATCGAACAGCCGATGTTCGAGTCAAACTCATGTTCGACTCAAAAAGAATGCTCATCCCTAATCCAGAGTGTAGGAAGGAAGGCTTTGCAGGCTTTGAAGAAAGCATTTGCCAATATTGCTGTACTAAAAGCCCCAGATTTTAGCCATCTTGTAGGCGCTGCAGAAACTGCAATACTACCTATATGGCTGCAGCTTCAGGGGGAAATGTCAAGCTACTTTGTACGAGTCTGATTTTCCAGAAATATGTTTTCACCATACAGTGCAAGAAGAGAAATACCCACAGCAGAACAGATTGGCCTAGTAGGGAAGTTAGATATCATGAACCTCCACTAGCAAAGTCCTCAAAACATTTTTAACGCGGTCCTGTCATGAATGATCAGGTTGTTGTAAGCCTGCTTTTTTTCTTACCCTAAACTATATCACCAAACTTTATACATTATTTAGAACACTGCTGTGATAAAGTATCATCACAAATCAGTGGTGGCCCATAATGCAGGGCGCCATGAGTCCGGCCCCCTAATCTGCATGCGAGGCACCAGACGCATGGATTCCAATGTTTTTTTGAAGCACGTGATTAAAGCCAGAGGCTCTAATAGACTTAAAAAAAGGGTGGTCTCGAGCCCACCCAGTTGTGTGACAATAGCAAATAAATATTCGCTATTGTCAGACTGATTCTCCTCCGGCCAATCAGGAAGTGGGTTTTGAGACCCGTTTCCTGATTGAGCGAAAGGAGAAGCTACAGTATCCTATTGGCCTAGGAGGAGGAGGGAGGAGATGCATGGCCGCTGTAATGCCGAGGAGGAGATGTAGGGGAAGCCACACACCTATATTACAAGGTACAGAAAGCTAATAAGACATATTAGATCTACCTAACAATATACTAAACATCTATATTTGCTTTCAGATCTTAATTCTGTTCTGCTTAATGATATGAAGGTTGTGAGATTGTAAAACATTGTTAGATGGAAATATGGATGTTTACAGTACATCATAGTTGCCATTCAACTGTCTACATTACATTTAGGGTTGCGCACACATGCACATTGCTTACGCAAGCTCCAGTGTAAACCCCCATATAGCAGCATACATCCATTTATTGCAATTGGAGGCTGCTTAACACTTCATGCACGGTGTACCACCTCTTCTGGCTATGTGCATGAAACCTAATTAGAAATTAAAGAGCTTTGTCACTGTAAGGAGCTACTGTAGTGTAATCATCTGTTTGGGTGTGGCATTGAATGATACAGACATTTTCTTTAAAGGTCAGGGTGGCAACATCAGATTCTATTAAACACATAGTGGTACCTACTGTGTGTATTTATTGGGTTAACTACTCAGTTAACCTGCACCAGTAACGATCATTCTCAGTATTTTGGTTCTTATATTTCCACATTTTCTTGTACAGACTGAAGATATTAGGTTTCACTTTCATTCATCATCTATAACTGTGCAATGTTGCCATGTACGACTATTCTTGTGGGAGAACGTTACATTTTTCAATAGTTTTCCCTTAAAAAAAACTCAATAATTACTTTCTTATATTTGGTTCCCTTTGGCCTGGTAATTAGACCATTAAAAACATTTATTAGATACGTTTAATAAACGTAAAAAGAATACCTGTTGATCTTGTCAGAAATCTTGACGACTGATAACCTCCTGTACTTTCTACCTGTGCTACATGATTATCAGATACATTTTTCCCAACAATTTCCGAGGACTACAGAACCTGCACTCATGGGCATCCGCTGAAATTTTTTCAGGGGAGGGCGCTTTGGCAGTGGCGATACACAGTCGCATTTAACCCTTTTTTCGACCGTAGCGGGGGTTAAAAGCACCCCCCCACGTTAAAATAGAAAAACACCCCACTGTGCCCCCTGCATCTTTCAATATCTCTTTGTCACTACTGTGTACCCCCTCTCCACAACTCTGGACCCCTTTACATTACACAGCACCCTAAAGCTCTGAACCCCTTTACATTACACAGCACCCTGCATCACTGGACCCCTTTACATTACACAGCACCCTGCATCACTGGACCCCTTTACATTACACAGCACCCTGCACCACTGGACCCCTTTACATTACACAGCACCCTGGACCCCTTTACTTTACACAGCACCCTGCATCACTGGACCCCCTTACATTACACACCACCTACACCCCTTTACATTACACAGCACCCTGCATCACTGGACCCCTTTACATTACACAGCACCCTGCACTGTGCAGGACATTAATCCATGAGTTACCATGACCAGTGCAGGACAATCCCCCCCCCCCCGCCGCCATGCTGCATATTAAAAAAATCACAGACAGTCCTCGCAGTTAATAATCTTCAGACTGCATCATTCCGTATGGCATGATGCCATACGGAATGCAGTCTGAAGATTATTAACTGAGAATGTGATGACTGTCTGTGATTTTTTTAATATGCAGCATGGCGGCGGGGGGGAGGGGGGTAAATGTCCTGCACTGGTCATGGTAACTCATGTATTAATGTCCTGCACAGTGCAGGACATTAATACATGAGTTACTATGACCAGTGCAGGACATTTACCACCCCCCCGTCGCCATGCTGCATATTAAAAAAGTCATAGACATCACAGTTAATAATCTTCAGACAGACTGCATCATTCCGTATGGCATGCCATCAGTTTAATTTAGTTAGTTTAGTGCTTACTTGCAATAGATAGTGTACACTACTGAGTCGACTGTGATGCTGCTGGGCTCTCTGAAATTGTAATGAAGATCAAGTTGTTCCTCCTCTGCGGCGCTGGCTCCTCTTGGTGCAGCAGGGCAGCTCTCTACGCTCCCCCCATCAGTCCCATGATAATCCCCTCCCGGCGTGAGTGACGTCACGCCGCCAGGACGGGCGCCGGGCAAGGCTGTAAACTTAGGGGGAGCGAGCAGCTCGATGATCATCTATTAGCTGGCGGCAAACAGGGGCGGGAGCGAAGCGGAGCGTGATAGTAAATGTAATGCAATACTTGACACTGACAGACATGACAGTGACAATCGTCGGCGGCAGTCGGCCCTGGCCCGCGGCTGAATGTGGTGTCTTACTCTTGATTCCGGGGGGGGCAAACGCCCTCCCTTGCCCTATGGAGTGAACGCCCATGCCTGCACTTCTATGGTATAGAAAAGAGGAGTGGGGAAAGTTTCTACATTCCTGTCCAGTTTCAGCTGTCAGTAAATGTTGTAGCTCTAAAATCGGACGTGTGTTACTGGCTGAATCACCAGGGGAAAATAAAGGAAAAAAGCCTAAAAATGGAAAAAGAATGCTGCCACCACATCTAAGAACTAGTAAGCTGCAATCTATTACATTTTTGCAGGGGTATAGAGATGCTTTAAAAAGCCAAAGGAAATACACCAGATAGATCTGCATGCTATTTGTTGATTCTCCTAAATCAGTCATTCTAATAGGCAACCATGGTAATTCCTACATCACCATCCACTGCCATTCAAAATTATTCTTCCAGGAAAGCTGCAACCAACCTTCTACTGCATCAGGAAATCAGTTTAGTCATAGATATCAATTATAGCATGCCATGATAGACTCTTGTTGTGCAGTGAACTACATGACCATGTAAACATTTATGATCTACATGACCATGTAAATGTAGCGCCCTGCTCCTGTTGGGTAGGTGCTATGTGTTAAATTTAGTTATCTGAGCTGTAGTTCGGCTCAAAAGAAATTATGCAAAATTGTTGTCTCTGTTTCAGACTAGCTGGGCTGCGCGTTTTCCACCTGACAGTAGGTGTCACTGTCACCACAGGTCAGGGTTGGAAATGCAGCAGGCTAGGTGTATTGGGTATTCCTTTCCCAGAATTGTCTCAGGGGGTGTGGTCAACCTGCTGTGCATTCTGGGAGGGGGTACTTAAGAGACAGAGACCGCTCTATCAGGGTTCGTTGCCGGAGGTCGTTGCCGGATCCTGACCTGAGGGCCCTCCTGGTCTCAGGGATGTGCGAGCCATTTTAGGCCTCGGGGCCTGCTGGCCTGAGGCTCCGCAACTGAGAAGTAGGCCCAAGAGTTCCTGGGGCCTACTAGTCCAGGGATGGTCCTACGCGATCTTGCCTGCGGGAAGAAGCGGAACAATTGGGGACTCAATTGAAGGACGCATCCTGGCCAGTTTGCCTCATGGTGCTGCCGCACTGGCTGGAAGATTCTGGCACAGTGAGCTGTGTACTTTTGAAGGAACTTTTTGCAAAGTGTCAGTGTGGTTACACGATCTTGTGGCGGAAGGTTGTGGAACGACGCGACGGCACTCATCAAGTCTGTGGCAGAGACTTTGAACGAGCTTCACACCAGTTGCTAGGCCAGTGAGAGTAGGCCTATCCGGTGGTTGCTGAATCCAGCGTGGAACTGATTTGTCCTCTGGATCTGAGATTGTGCCCGTGATCCGCAAAGTAAAGTACCTGAAACTCCCCTATCCCTCTACCCCTCTGTTGGAACTGGTAAAATAAAGCTCTTGAAGAAAAGTAATCAAGTGTTGGTGTGAACATTCATGAAAGCTCTTCAAGAGAGATCCCTGACACGAGTGCAGTGAACAGAAAAAGGTAACGTAGGCCCAAAACTTTAAACCAGAAGCTCCTACGGGGGTAGTGCTACATAAACATTTATGCTGCCTGCATTTCCTTGTGCCTATATAATAAGCCTCATATTCATATAAATTACTAGATGGTGAAAATTTTAAACATGTATGTCAGCTGCAATGAATTGAGGCAAACTTCGTATTTAAAATGAGTTTAGTTTCCATTGACTGTTCTGACAGTACAACTATACCTACTAAGCATATGCACAGTACGCTATCCACCTTCATTATAACTTAAAGGATTAAGTGAAACTGCAGCAAACTAAATCATTTCTCGAAAATTAAATAGCAGAGTCAAAGTCAATAATCAATGACTATTATTGAGTTTTAGCTGAAGTCGAAGAGAAATCAAGTAACGCTTCTGTTATCTTTCAGAGCAAATTGTGTAATCTGTCTGCTTTTATTGCTGAAATTACTTCTTCCATCTAGAACTAGGCTACTACTAAGTTGTAAATTTATTTTAACCTTGAATTATACTTTCATGCATTAGTACAATGCAATGTGGGCATAAATGTAATGCAGTTTTCATTTTTAAAATGTATTATGCTTAGTTATTTTTCACATTGCATATTAAAGAAGTTTTCTGACATAATCATTATCCTTAAAGGGGTTGTAAACCCTTGTGTTTTTTCACCTTAATGCATCCTATGCATTAAGGTGCAAACATTTTTGACAGTGACCGCCCCCCCCCCCCAGCCCCCCGTTTTACTCACCTGAGCCCGTTGTTCCCTCGGCGGAGACGCGCTCTCTCTGTGCCCGTGGTTCTCAGCTCTTGATTGGATAGATTGATAGCTGCGCAGGGGGGCGGGGTCGAGTCTGGCATTCTGTATCTATAGACGCAAATGCTGGACTGCCCAAAAGGTAACCCCTCGGGAGAGTGCTTCTCCCAGGGGGTTTACCGAGGAGAAGAGGAGCCGCAAGCGTCGTCGGGGGACCCCAGAGGACGAGGTTCGGGGCCACACTGCAAAACGAACTGCACAGTGGAGGTAAGTATGATATGTTTGTTATTTAAAAAAAAAAAAGGTTTAGTGTCACTCTAACCCTTAAAGAGATTCTGATGCATTGCTTCTCAACTCCTGTCCTCAGGACCCACTAACAGGTCAGATTTTAAGTAATACCTTGGGGAGATGCAGACTAGAATACTGCAACCATTGAGCAAAAAATTATATCACCTGTGATGTATTTCAGATATCTTGCAAACCTGGCCTGTTAGTGGGTCCTGAGGACAGGAGTTGAGAACCGCTGTTCTAAAGGCAGAAGGCTTTTTATCTTAATGCATTCTATGCATTAGGATAAAAAACCTTCAGTGTGCAGCAGCCCCCCTAGGCCCCCCTAATACTTACCTGAGCCCCATCTCTAGCCGCGAGTGCCTCGGCTGTCTGGGATTCTCCCTCCTGATTGGATGAGACACAGCAGCTGCACCATTGGCTCCCACTGCTGTCAATCAAAGTCAATTAGCCAATCAGAAGTAAACTGCGGTTCTGTGTCTGAATGTACACACTGGGCTGCGTCTCGGTTGCCCTCATAGCAAGCTGCTTGCTGTGGGAACACTTGACGGGAGGGAGGGGCCAAGAGAGCCAGCGAGGGACCCGAGAAGAGGAGGTTCAGAGCTGCTCTGTGAAAAACTACTGCACAGAGCAGATAAATATAACCTGTTTGTTATTTTTAAAGAAAAATAAAAAGAAGCTTTAGTATCACTTTAACCATTAACCACTGCCCGCCCGGCCTATAGCAAAATGACAGCCGGGCGGTGGTTCAGTTATCCTGACTAGACGTCATATGATGTCTTTCAGGATAACTGCTGGAGCACGCCTGTAGGGGCGCGCATCGCACAATCGGTGGGGCAGTGTGTCAGTCTGACACACCGCTACACCAATCTCGGTATGACAGAACATATGGCAGTTTTCATCCTGACTGTGCAGATGTTTGTCACAACCACACAGCAAATTTTTTATACATAGACCCTTATGTATTAAAAGCTGAGGTGTTAATAGCGTGTAATTGGAAAAATAAACAGCACACCTTTGGTGTAAGGCAAAGAAATGCTAAACAGGAACGGTGAAACTGTAACAGGTTTATTACAAAGTTACAGTCCAAGTCTAAGAGTGTTGTCCCTGCACTCAAAGGTCAACTGCTTTTTTCTGTCTACCGGATGGCAAAGGCACGTTTTCTTATCTCATTCTCTGCTCCCATGGCAGACAATGCTCCCCAATACTTCAGCAGTGGAGTGTCCCTTGGGGTCCTCGTGTACAATGTGGGGATGGGTGCTTACTCTATGGCTAGGGCCATGCTGTGCAGAGGGGCCTTGAGGCAGCGTGAAATCCACACAGATTTGCAAATAAATGCTTCACATATACACACATCTGCATTTAATACATAGAGGGAAATTTTATAAAACTGGAGCAGCTGTACATAGCAACCAATCAGCTTCTATCTTTAATTTTCAAAGCTTACCTGAACAAGCTGAAGATAGAAGCTGATTGGTTGGCATGCACAGCTGCTTCAAATTCTGTCTGCTCCAGTTTTGATAAATCCCCCGGCCCCCCCATAGTGTAAAAGTATTAGGCCCGCTCACACTGGTGCGACATGAAACTCGAGCGACTGTCAATCCGACTTTGTCCTGCAACTTAGGTCCAACATCGATCCGACTTCCATGCGACTTTAACCACTTCAGCCCCGGAAGATTTTACCCCCTTCCTGACCAGAGCATTTTTTGCAATTCAGCACTGCGTCGCTTTAGCTGATAATTGCGCGGTCGTGCAACGTTGTACCCAAACAAAATTGACGTCCTTTTTTCCCCACAAATAGAGCTTTCTTTTGGTGGTATTTGATCACCTCTGTGGTTTTTATTTTTTGCGCTATAAACAAAAAAAAAACGACAATTTAAAAAAAAAAGCAATATTTTTAACTTTTTGCTATAATAAATAATCCCCAAAAATATATAAAAATAACAATTTTTTTCCTTAGTTTAGGTGGATATGTATTCTTCTACATATTTTTGGTAAACAAAATCGCAATAAGCGTATATTGATTGGTTTTCACAAACGTTATAGCGTCTACAAAATAGGAGATAGATTTATGGCATTTTTATTATTATTATTATTTTTTACTAGTAATGGCGGCGATCAGCAATTTTAATCGTGACTGCGACATTATGGTGGACACATCGGAAAATTTAGACACTATTTAGGGACCATTGTCATTTATACAGCGATCAGAGCTACAAATAGCCATTGATTACTGTATAAATGACCCTGGCAGGGAAGGGGTTAAACACTAGGGGGAGATCAAGGGGTTAAGTGTGTCCTAGGAAGTGATTTTAACTGTGGGGGGATGGTCTCACTAGAACATGACAGAGATCACTGCTCCCGATGACAGGAAGCAGTAGATCCCTGTCATGTTGCTAGGCAGAACAGGGACATGCCTTGTTTACATAGGCATCTCCCCGTTCTGCCTCGCCCGCACCACGCGGCAAATTTAAAGGGACGTACAGGTACGCCCATTTGTCTGCCCCTGCCATTCTGCCGATGTAAATTGGTGTGCGGCAGTCGGCAAGGGGACAATGAACGGGATCCGATTTTGATCCGACTTTGAGAAAAAAAATGGCAGGTCTGGTAATTTTTTTATTTTTTTTTTATATTTATTGAAATTTTTCATAGAAATATACATAAAGAAATAAAAAAAATCATTGAAGAGAATATGAAAATATGTCTATTCAATAAATCATACTGTATGTGTGAAACATAATTTTGACAAACTGCAAAATAAAGGAAACAAAAATAAAGGAACAAGGGAGAACCTTGAGCTTATATATACAGTAAGTGGGAACCTAGTGGAACAGGCTGTGGGAGCAGGGGAAAAAAAACCAACATCTAACATTAATTATAGCTCCAAAGGGTAACTTCTTAGAAAACTGCCTAGTATACATTAGTACTAAGGAGGGAGTTGTCTTAAAGTGTATGTTAGTCAAAGAATAAGAACAAAAAGAGAGAGGGAGGTTGGGGGAATAAACCATGGTATAAGGAGATCAAGGGATCAGATTCAGTGCAGAATTATCCCATACGTCCCAAACTTTGTAAAACTGGGGGAGGGTATCAAGTACCACAGCAGTAAGGTGTTCCATTCTACGTATGTGAGCCAGTACCTGGAAAAGTTGGGATAATGTGGGCGGAGAAGTAGATATCTATCCCCTGGAAATTACTTGTTTAGCTGCCAACAGAACAAAGGCAACCAATTTTTGGACATGTTTGGAAACGCCAGGGATAGGCAGTCCCAAGAGATAATGAATGGGATATAGGGGAAGGGTTATATCGCAGAGATTTAGAAGAGTTTGTGTTGAGGACCAAAGGGGTTGGAGAAGAGGGCGTTCCCAAAAAATGTGGTAATGTGAGCCTACAACACCATGGTATCTCCAGCATGTCTGGGGAACCTTAGGGTCATATCTGTGGAGAACCTTCAGTGTCCTATGCCAAAAGAGCAATATCTTATAAGCCGTCTCCCTCTGCTCCACGCACTTCAAGGATTTAGAAACTGACTCCCAGATTTTCTGCCATTGTGGAAGAGGGATAGGGCGTTGAATAATTTGGGACCATTGTTGCATCATGGAGAAATTTATAAATGGATGATATTAGACAAGGTTGATAGAGGCCTTAATCACATATAAGTTCAAATGGAGTGGGTTTATCTAAGGTCAGGGTGGGTTATTTGGAAGAGAAATAATGCTTAAATTGGAGACAGGAGTAAAAAAGATGCTTAGGGATCTGGTGATTATGCTGAATCTCCGCAAAGGAATAAAGTCTACGGGTTATTGGGTGTACCATATTACATAGTTGGAAGATGCCAGCTTGCGACCAAGGGTACATTCGGCCATAAGAAAGGCTGTCGGAAATATCTGGGTTAAAAAGCATGTTTAGTAAAGGTGGACATGGAGAGGAGAGAGAGAACCTTTGTGAACATTTCTTCCAAATACAAAGAGTAAATAACATTGGCTGCAAACTTATGCCCCTTAATTGGGTAATGGAAGTATCTAAGTGGGACCACAACATGGCACATGGGTGTACTGGACAGGTAACACTCATTTCGATTTTTGACCATCTACTGGATGCCATTTTATTTGACCAAGAGATAGCGCCTTTAGATGAGTTGCGTAATAATATTTGATAAGACCTCCTCTAGAACAGGGGGGAAATACCACTGAGCTAGCTATGCGGTGAGCTTTGTTATGCCAAATGAAATATCCGTTGCATAGCTTTCAGCTGTTTTATCGGGATGGGAACTGGCAAAGTTTCAAATAAGTACAGTAGCTTCGGCAAAATAGACATATTTAGGACATTGATTCGTCGGAGAAGGGAGAGAGGGTAGGTGTCCCATTGGCGTAAGAGGCGATAAATGTCTCTAAAAAGAAGAGGGTAATTAACCTGATAGAGGGTGGAATATGAGGAAGTCAAATTAATCCCTAGGTACTTGAAAGATTGGGAGAACCAGTGGTACGAATAATTATGTTGCAGCATGGCAAGGGTAAAAGGAGGAATGTGAAGCGGTAGAGCTTCTGTCTTGCTCGTGTTAATCTTATAACCTGACAGTCGACCAAAAGTTAATAGTAAACCATGAAGGTTGGAGAGGGAGGTATGGGGACTGGTCAGGGTCAAGAGGATGCCGTCGGCAAAAAGAGACAGCTTATACTCCCTCTGTCGCAAAGAAACCCCTTGAATGTCCGGATTAGGGTGGATGGCTTCGGCCAAGGGTTCTAGACACAGAATAAAAAGCAGAGGAGACAAGGGGCAGCCCTGTCTCGTGCCATTACTCAAGGGAATAATGATGACAGAAAAGAAGATAGCTGTACTTGAGAGGACAGTTGGGAGCACAGAGTGTGAAGAGCTGCAATGAATGGGCCCGAAAAAACGTATTTAGAAAGAGTAGCAAACATAAAGGGCCAGCTAAGCCCATCAAAGACTTTCTGGGCATCTAGGCTCAAAATGAGAGCTGGGCAGGTGGTTTTGTTAAGTGAATTAATAAGGTCAATGTTACGTCTAATGGTGTTATCACCAGCATGTCTAGTTGGTACAAACATTACCTGGTCCTTATGAATAAGCCTATGGAGTATTAGGGTAAGTCTATTGGCCAAGATTTTAGTAAATGTTCTTCATATCCAAGGACTTGAGTTGGTTGCGGAGAGAAGTGAGTGTAAAGACGAACCACAGTGGGGGAAGAAATCAATAGTACTTCAGCTTTGCGTAATCTGGATAAAAGAGATGATCGATGCAGGGCTGTCTCTCTTTTTAAGCGAGAGCCAGCCAAAATACATTGAATACGAAAGAATGCTTTGTGTGTTTCCCACAAAGGGGAAGTCTCCAAAACCGTGTTCTCATTAAACTGAAAAAATGCAGTCATGTCTCGATATAACTGATCTCTAATCTCTGGGATATGAAGGAACGATTCATTGAGACGCCAATGACATGTCTTAGGAGATGCAGAGTAGAAAGCTATATCCAAGTGGACAGAGCAATAGTCTGACCAGATAATAGGGTTAATCTCTGCAGCAGCAGCGTTAGTAAGCCAGGGAGAGGTTATAATGAAATTGTCTAGTCTGGAGTATAATTTTAGAGGGGGGGGGGGGTGAATAAAATGTATAGTGTCTATGAGTAGGGTGTCTCACTCTCCAGATATCGAGAAGATTATGCACTCTATTGAGTCTATGAAAGGAGGTGGATAAACGACCAGTTTTGGCAGATGGGAAAAACACTTGTCTATCCTTGCCAGGCGACATAGTCATGTTAAAATAACTTCCTATAACCATGAAAGGTTGGAAAAACGTCTCCAACTTCTCGAACATGTCGGTAAGAAATAGAATTTGTCCAGAATTAGGAGCATATACATTAACTATCGTAAAAGAATGCTTTAAGTATTCACAATCCAGGAAAATAAACCTGCCAAGGTGGTCCAGATAAGAAGACTTAATTCGTAGAGGGCAAGTGCATCTAATTAAAATTGCCACACCTGCTTTCCCCGAAGGGTCAGAAGCCATGTAAGCAGTAGGAAAATATTTACTAGCAAATTTGAAGGAACCACCCAAACGAAAGTGAGTTTTCTGGATCATGATCACATCAGCTGCCGAGGATTTGAACTCCTTCAATGCCAACCATCTTTTTCGTCCCGAGTTCAAGCCCATGAGATTATATGTGTGGAATCTTAATGCCATGATAACATATCTGACTTAAAAAGCAAATGACTCAAAGTAATGTGTAAGGTAGATGAAAAAGTCTGTGGTGTAAATGGTAAAAGGGGGGCCTAAAATAGCATACATATACATATACCATAATAAAAATAACAACATAGAAGATTTTCAGATTAGCCACAGGTCAAAAAAGGACCTGAGAAAAAGAAAAAAAAGAACATGAGTAAACAAAAAAGACCTGAAGGGTAAAAACCATTCAGGAAGCCAGGGCAGAGGCCTTGGGCTGAGGAGGGGGGCATGGAGACCTCTAAAGACGGCAGGAGATGACCCCGCCGACTTCCAGTAGAAAAATAAATAAGGAAAAACATCCAAAATAACGTTTGAACAGATGAACTAATTTGCAAAGGATTCATCCCATGAATCCAATTCTTCAGGTCTTCTCTTTCCCCCTTTTTGAAGATAAGCAAAATTACGCCCTCACTCATTGATTTCGATATTGTTTTGGTTTTAAATATTTCTTTAATCACCGCACACATATCCGGTCCTATTTGCTCCCAAAATGTCATATAGAATTCAACTCCAAGGCCATCACTTGTTTTTGTGTCTTGTTTTTGGCCATCCCCGCCAACGCCTCCTTAATTTCAGACTGTTGAATCTCTCTTTCCAACCACTCCACTTCATCTCTTCCCATCCTCTGATCCAACACTTCACAATAATTTAGCATTTCTTCTTTATCCTCCACCTCATAGCCTTTAAATTGTTCCCTATAGAACTTTTCCACCTCTTTCACCACATCTTCTCCTTCCACTCTTCCTCCTTCCACCTTCACAGCTTCCATCACATATTTTTTAGCATATGCCTTCTTAAAGAAGTACCTTGTACATTTCTCATTTTCCTCCATGTGTTGTACATGGGGAAACGCTTTCCAAATTCAGTAACTCTGGGTAGAGGCGAGAACTGCCGGAATTAATTAGACCCATGTAGGTAAACATGTGATTGCCATCATCCCTTGTTAAATGGAAATAGTAGACCTCAAATATTGGGATTTTTAAGGCAATTTAAACAAAAAAAGGGAAAATCATTATATAAAAAATATATTTATTGATACAAAAAAGATCATAAAAAACTGAAATACTGTGGATAAAATCAAGGCAATGCAGTATTGGATGCATAGATGTACATGCACATGACATACAAAGTGACTTTCTTTTTCGTACATCACGGGACACAGAGCGACTTAGTCATTACTAATGGGTTATATAGTTTACCTTCAGGTGTTGGCACTGGCCAATTCCAAACCGGAAGTACCCTCCCCTATATAAGCCCCTCCCACCCGGGAGCACCTCAGTTTTTTGCCAGTGTCTAAGGTGTTGGCCAAAGAGTAACATGTGTTTTCACTGGGCTTGCGTACAGGTTCTTTTGGGCCTTAGTAAGCTGTTCCGGATCCCACCAAAAAAGCTTC
This sequence comes from Rana muscosa, assembly GCA_029206835.1. Classification (NCBI taxonomy): domain Eukaryota; kingdom Metazoa; phylum Chordata; class Amphibia; order Anura; family Ranidae; genus Rana; species Rana muscosa. Next base: position 817,522,787 of record CM055117.1, on the reverse strand, counting down.
ATAGCTAAACGGTCGGTACCCGGGCCTTGCAGCAGAAGAGCAAGGTTTTGCCTGTAATGCTTCTCTTAGGAGGGCTGGACCCTGGGATCCAGAGCTCTGGTCATACCCACGACCAAGACGCTGTCTGTGCAGGGTGCTATACAGGTCCAGGGGAGTGGAATCCTTGGGAACCCGGTCCCTGAAGGTTTAATTACAATGCCTGCCGTGATAGGTGAAGTTTGGACTTTTGTGGACCAAACAAAGTCCTGCGGCGGGGATCAGGTAAGTGGGGGCCCTCAGGAACTTGGTTCTATTGGGGGACCCCCAAGCCTAATTTGTCTTTCTGTCTGTTACCTAACGGTATTCCCGCTAAATATCTGTGTTTGCCTATAACTACTGAAAATGTAAAATTTTAATAGTAGTCAAGAAAAAAAAAAAAAAAAAAAACAGGGACCGCGGTACCTGTGTTAAACCACTAGAGGCCGCTGTAGTCCATTTTTCTTGTAAATGTGGATCTTTGGTTTTCTCAACTCAAAAGATCCAGGCAGCTGGTAAGTTTCTCTGAGGGAATCCACTTCCTCTGCCCTGTTGCTGCGTTCATCCACCGCACAGGCCCTCCGGCAAAAAGGGCCCTGGCTCCTAGTCCTCTGTTGGTTTTCGAAAAGGGCGCCATTGGCGCACGGGCGCGCGCGCGGGCGCGTGCACGCGCCTCCTATGAAAAAAAGGGGCGGGGCGGGTGGATGACGCTCGATGCGCGCCGCGGCGCTTCTGCGCATGTGCGGGCGTCCCAGCATGGTTAAAAGACACAGTACAAGTGTCAGCTGCATGCAAACAGAGCTAGCAACAAACAGTGGCACACAGAGGCGGTTGATGCAGGCATCCCCATAGAAAGGCACTTTAGTGGACACCAGCTGGTATATAGCAGCACCTGTGTTAGACTATTACCAGCAAAAATTGGTGTATGACGACGGGAATACCTCAGCTTTGTGCTTAAGGGATATGTCGTCCAGACGCTCCGGAAATAGATCTTCCAGGAAGCCAAAGGGGTCTCCATCGGGCTCTGAGGATATTGGGCATGCTTGCACTGCACCAATCTCCCCTGAGAATGCAGAGGTCAGTAGCCGTAGAAACCCCGCAGGAATGCCTGGTGCTGCGGCTGTCCCCAGTCCACCAGCTCCTGTATATATAACAGAGGAGGTTTTATCCTCAACTCTGGGAGGATTGGAAGAGAGATTAACAGCATTGATCGCTGCTTCCCTGTCACAGGAAAAGCGCGTCCGATCTCCGTCTCCTCCTTCAGAGTGCCTGTTAGTGGAGGAACAGCCCCACACAGAGATCGACCTACCTGAAGGGGATCAGGATGAGGTTGATTCACTTATAGAGGAATCAACAGTGGAAGAACCTTTCTCAGCTTCTCAGGCTGAAAGATTATGGGTTCAGTCTCTGACTAACATGGTCCGATCAGCATTTAAAATGCCTCTGGCGGAACCACCATCCACTACGGTTTCCTCGCTGGGGTCGCTAAAAGCTCCCCAGGCGGTCTGTTCCTTCCCAATCCACCCTTTATTAGAAGGGCTTATTTACCAGGATTGGGAGCATCCTGATAAAATATTTGCTCCCCCCAAGAGATTTCCGGTGATCTATCCCATGGAGGATAAGTTCATAAGAAAATGGAGGGTCCCTATAGTGGACGCAGCCATCTCTTCTGTTAACAAATCACTGACATGTCCAGTAGATAATGTTCCAATGTTCAAAGACCCAATAGATAAAAAATTGGAGTCTTTACTAAAATCTGCTTTCTCTACAGCAAGTATGGTGACACAACCTGCGGTAGCAGCGATTGGAGTCTGCCAAGCAGTGAAAGATCAGTTGAAACAAGTCTTAAGGGACTTACCAGATCAGCAGGCTCATGCCCTAGCTGACCTGCCTAGAGCCTTGTGTTTTGCGGTGGACGCCATAAAGGATACAATCCAACAGGCCTCCCGCTTTACGCTGTCTATAGTACATATGCGTAGGCTTCTGTGGCTCAAAAACTGGTCTGCTGAAGCTCCCTGTAAAAAACTGCTGGTTAGCTTCCCATTTCATGGAGAACGCTTATTTGGAGAAGATCTGGACAAATATATCCAGAAAATTTCTGCCGGTAAAAGTTCACTCTTACCGGTTAAGAACAAGGGTAGAAGTCCTTCTTTTAAGAGGCCTACCTCTCCAGTCCCGGGCACATCGGCTGTGAAGCAGTTCCGACCGCCTCCGCGGTCAAATTCAGGGGGCAGAAATCAGGGACAATCACAGGGTAACAAGAAGCCCTGGATCAAGAGAGGTACAAAACCTCCCCCTAAGGCATGAAGTATTGCCCCCGCTCAATCGGGTGGGGGGAAGACTTCAGTTGTTCACAGAGACCTGGCGGGACACCATCAGAGACAGATGGGTGCTCTCCGCAGTAAGTCTGGGATACAAGCTGGAGTTAAAAGGCACTCCTCCTGCCCAATTTATGAGGTCAAACGTGCCAAGAGATCCCCAAAAGAGAGGATCCCTCCTTCTGGCACTAGAACAACTATTGCTCCAAGGGGTAATCATGAAGGTTCCCCTGGAAGAAAGCGGATTCGGGTTTTACTCGAACCTTTTCACAGTCCCCAAACCAAATGGGGACGTGAGGCCCATATTAAATCTAAAAGGGCTAAACAAGTTCCTAAATATCAGGACCTTTCGGATGGAGTCGATCCGATCAGTGGCCACCGCCCTACAAGGGCAGGAATGGCTAGCCTCGATCGACATAAGGGATGCTTATCTGCATATTCCCATCTTTCCGGCCCATCAGAAATTTCTACGCTTTGCAGTAGAAGGGCGCCATTTTCAGTTCAGAGCCTTACCTTTCGGTCTGGCCACAGCACCACGAGTGTTCACAAAAATTCTGGCCCCATTATTGGCCAATCTAAGAACACAGGGTGTAACGATAATGGCATATCTAGACGACCTGCTACTAATAGACCACTCAGTGGAAAAACTGGAAGTAGCTATTCACAAGACAATCGAGTATCTGGAATATCACGGTTGGATTATCAACCGGGACAAGTCAGCTCTAAGACCAGTCAAAAGTCTGGAATACTTAGGGCTAAGGCTGGATTCAAATCAGAGAAAGATTTTCTTACCTCCAGAGAAGGTGTCGTCTTTAAGAAATTTGACCCACTTAGTGGGTACAAAAAGAAAACCATCCATACGTCTCTGCATGAGGCTGCTGGGAAAGATGGTGGCTTCATTCGAAGCGGTACCCTACGGTCAATTCCATTCAAGGAATTTGCAAAGGGCCATACTGTCAGCCTGGAACAAAAAAGTTCAGGCTTTAGACTTACCAATGTCCCTGTCCCCTTCCGTTCGCAAGAGCCTCCATTGGTGGTTGGTGCCCCAGAATCTGGAAAGAGGGAAACCCTTCAGTCCGGTTTCTTGGAAGGTGGTCACTACAGATGCCAGCCTCATCGGCTGGGGGGCAGTGCTGGAGCAATGGTCTCTCCAGGGCAGGTGGTCAGAAGCAGAAAAGGCCCTGCCCATCAATCTCTTAGAGATACGAGCAGCCCGGTATGCCCTAGTAGCATGGACATCCAAACTCCAGGGGTCCCCTGTCAGAATTCAATCAGACAATGCCACGGCAGTGGCATATATCAATCATCAGGGTGGCACCAAAAGTCGTGCAGCCCAGAAGGAAGCAAATTGCATCCTGGAGTGGGCAGAAAGATATGTCCCAGCCATATCCGCGGTTTTCATCCCAGGAGTGGAAAATTGGAGAGCGGACTTTCTAAGTCGCCAACAATTATGCCCGGGGGAATGGTCTCTTCACCCCGAGGTTTTCCAGGCAATATGCCAGCGGTGGGGAACACCGGATGTAGATCTGCTAGCATCCAGATTCAACGCAAAGGTGGACAGGTTTGTGTCTCGCACAAGGGATCCCCTAGCTTGCGGCTCGGATGCCCTAGTGTTCCCTTGGGATCGGTTCAAGCTGATATATGCATTCCCACCGCCACAATTGTTACCGCGATTACTCCGCAGAATCAGGGTAGAAAAGAAACCAGTGATTCTGGTGGCTCCAGCGTGGCCCCGAAGGGCATGGTACGCGGAGATTGTAAAAATGTCAGTGAGGAGTCCTTGGACCCTCCCACTTCGTCCGGACCTGCTGTCGCAAGGACCGATATACCACCCTTCCTTACCAGCCCTAGGTTTGACGGCCTGGCTATTGAAGCCCACATTCTGAAAAAGAGAGGGCTCTCTAATTCTGTGGTATCTACCATGATCAATGCCAGGAAACCGGTATCCAGGCAGATCTATTATAGGATCTGGAAAGCGTACATTACGTGGTGTGAGACCAAGAAATGGCATCCACGTAAGTACATGATAGGGAGGATTCTGGACTTCCTACAGTGGGCTGTAGATAGGAAGCTGGCCTTGAGTACTATCAAGGGTCAGATTTCGGCCTTGTCAATATTTTTTCAAAGGCCCTTGGCTTCGCATTCACTAGTCAAAGCCTTTATACAAGGAGTGATGCGTATTAGCCCTCCGGTTAGTATTCCCATATGTCCTTGGGACTTAAACCTGGTTCTGTCGGTTCTACAGAAACAACCGTTTGAACCATTACAACACATTTCCTTGGTTCTTCTCACCAGGAAATTGGTTTTCTTAGTAGCCATTTGTTCGGCTAAAAGAGTGTCGGAATTAGCAGCTATGTCCTGTAGGGAGCCATATCTGGTTGTCCATAAGGACAGAGTAGTATTACGTCCTCATCCAGCCTTTCTTCCTAAGGTGGTATCGAGGTTTCATTTGAACCAAGATGTGGTTCTTCCTTCTTTTTTCCCCAAACCTAGCTCAGTAAAGGAAAAGTTATTACATTCTTTGGATGTGGTAAGAGCAGTTAAAGCTTATCTAAAAGCCACTGCTCAGATTCGCAGAACGGATTCTTTGTTTGTTCTGCCGGAAGGCCCCAGAAGGGGTCAGGCAGCATCAAAATCTACTTTAGCCAAGTGGATTCGACAGGTCATAATACAAGCCTATGGCTTGAGAAAGAGACCGCCTCCGTTCAAAGTTAGGGCGCACTCCACAAGAGCGGTTGGAACTTCATGGGCAGTGCATCACCAGGCCTCCCTGGCTCAAGTATGTAAGGCCGCAACATGGTCTTCGGTACACACGTTTACTAGATTCTATCAGGTAGACGTTAGAAGTCAGGAGGATGTCGCCTTTGGGCGCAGTGTGTTGCAGGCCGCAAAAGATCCTCATGCCTGATGGCGCCCAGCTTATGTACCCCCCCCTCATTTGGCATTGCTTTGGGACGTCCCATTAGTAATGACTAAGTCGCTCTGTGTCCCGTGATGTACGAAAAAGAAAAAGGGATTTTTATAACAGCTTACCTGTAAAATCCTTTTCTTGGAGTACATCACGGGACACAGAGCTCCCACCCCTCTTTTTGGGACACTTATTGCTTGGCTACAAAACTGAGGTGCTCCCGGGTGGGAGGGGCTTATATAGGGGAGGGTACTTCCGGTTTGGAATTGGCCAGTGCCAACACCTGAAGGTAAACTATATAACCCATTAGTAATGACTAAGTCGCTCTGTGTCCCGTGATGTACTCCAAGAAAAGGATTTTACAGGTAAGCTGTTATAAAAATCCCTTTTTTCAACTACGCACCACTTAGAGCTACACTATGGTCTATTTGTTTGAATGTAGTTGATATGTACCACTTTGTATGTCATGTGCATGTACATCTATGCATCCAATACTGCATTGCCTTGATTTTATGCACAGTATTTCTGTTTTCTAGGATCTTTTTTGTATCAATAAATGTATTTTTTATATAATGATTTTCCCTTTTTTTAATTTAAATTGCCTTAAAAATCCCAATATTTGAGGTCTACTCTTTCCGAGGCGAGAACTGCCTGGCCAAAAAGCAGAAGGTAGAACTAGCAGGTGTAGAGCGTTCCTTCAGGTTGGATTTCTGGAAGAAGAATGCCTCTGAGGAGTGAAGGGTGGTTTAGGTGTCGCAGGTGTAGCGGACCCCCCATAATTTGGGTCGCTATGCCTAAATTTAGGGGGTAGCCTGAGCAAATAGTTAGGCTCAGGCTGTTGGAATTATCTAAATTGGTCTCTGCTCTGTTGTGATGTTGCCTGGCAGTACAGTTCCCTGTGACCTGTAGGTGGCGCTGTCGCCCAGGTCTCAGGTCAAACCACAGGTGGCATTGCAGCGCTATTGGGTGTCCCTTCTTGGCAGCCGTGCAGTGGAGTGGTCTACCCGCTGTGCATGCTGGGAGAGGATACATAAGGGGCAGACGCCATTATTCGGGGAGAAGTTTGTGCCTCCAGGCCAGGGGTGCATGTGTGTGTTCAGTCCTGGGCACCTTTAGCCCGAGGCTGCATCGTTCCAGGTAGGCCTAGCACCTTTAGCTGAGGCCTACACCAGAAGAGGAGTCCCAGGGTACCCAAGTGGGGGTAACCCGCTCTGAAGGAGAGGAAACCAGGGGAGGACCTATCCAAGGGGATCGGTGAAGGAAGTCACTGTCTCTGGAGAGGCCTGGTTACCTGTCAGAGGGAAGGACTCCACAATCCGCCACAAGCCTTGTAACGTGCCCCATTGGCACCTAAAATCTCAAGTGTTACAAGTGCTGGGAAGTTTGGGACTTAGAGGCTAATATCCTGATCGTATCCTTAGGAAAATTATAAGCTAATGTTCGTGCTCCACACCGGCTGCTAGGACCGTGAGAAGGGACTATCCGGGTGAGCAAAACCCACTCAGGCTTGAGTGGCGACCAGTGATAGTTAAGTGTCGCGTGCCTGAACCTGCCTCCCTGTTCAATTCTCTATCTCCAACTTTCCTATCAAGTTCTACGCAAGCAAAATAAACCTTTCTTTATTGGGTTTAATACTGTGTGGACAATGGCCTTCTTGAACTTTCAAAGAGAATAGACTTTTCCCTACACTCTAGGGTGAAGAACCAACGGAAAGAGGCAACTCGCTGTAGGACCCAAATCAATTAACACTGCTCACCCTCTACAAGATGGAGGATACTGGGCGTGTGGCATGGTGTGTCCCATTCTGCTAGCGGAGGTAAGCAGATACAGGGATGGTGTGTGCTACACGTGGGGGCTTGAGTCCGGGATTTTGCAGCTACCCCTGGAAGTTGGACTATTGCTCTTCGATCTGTGTGTTTTTATGGAGGTCGGCCATTAAGGAAAATTAGACTGCGTCACTATTTTATTGATAGAAAAGGAGGTACAGGACTGTGCTTTATTTTTTTCTAACTGCGTAGTTCGTGGGCGTATCCTAAAAGAAGAAAAGCCTGCGAGCTGCGTGCAGGAAGAGAAAAGGGGGAGGAGCCCCCGCCAATTTGTGATTTGCACGTGGTGCATTTGGTGCCAAGGGACAGTAAGAGCCTGGATGAGTAAGCAGAAGCAATATGTCTGCCACTCCATGAACTTCCATTTAATCGGGACCTCGGATGTTCCCAACTACCTCTGCCATGGACATTGCTCCCTTTACAGCTCCTCTCATGGATACGGGGATCCGGCTCAAGCCTAGGGGCCGCTTCACGCTTTACAGTTGCAGAGATGCGGAGGCCCTGGGCTTACTCTGTCCCAGATGCGGTGGTTTGGCTGTGCAACTACGGCCATTCGGAAGGTGCTTGACCTGCAGGGAGTTTCTGTTCGAGGTGGACCAGCCCACCGAGTCACCCCGAGCCTACCGGGTCAATTGTATTACGGGGACTGTTACGTCCGAGGAAGACAACTACGCCCCTACAGCCGAACCCATGTGCATCGCTGCGGCTACAACAGATGCCAAAGATGGAGTTCCAGCCACCATGGATCCAGCGATGGACACCACAGCGGATGCTGCCTCCGTCACTACGGAAACTTCCATCCCACCTGCAAAACGGAAAGTGGGATACGTTAAGGCCTCCCACGGCCGCGGTAGAAGCCTGCCCCAGCGCCTGCCTGAACCGGATCTCCGAAGCGGAGGGATCTCCGGGAAGTCCACGTCAGGGGACGGTAAGGAGGCTGGGGAACTGTGATAGCAAGTTTGCCGGGGAAGGGAAAGAAGCCCATAACCCATACTACTGGGGATGTGTGGACAGCCAACCCGCGGGAACTTTTTTGTCTGGGGATAGTGTGACTGTGTCCACCAAAAATTATCTAACTGCCGAAGAATATAACTCGTTGGATTTTGAATCATCCTCTGAACTGGGTGACGATGTGGAGATTGATGAGATCTTTGCCAAGAAGGGTTGGGACAGGATTTCGGTGACCTCAACCCGCAACCTTAGAGAGGGATCGCCCACGGTCTCTGGGGAAACTACACCCCAGGTGAAAGCCCCTGCTCTGGAGAAGAAGGTTGTTTCCATACCCACACTGCCCGCACCTGCATCTCCCATCCCCGCTATTACAGAGGGACGTCTGCCGTTGCGGCCGCCCCTACCAATGTCAGATGCAGTTTAGTCAAAAGATCCCCAGATGCCATTGTTTTACCAGGAGCAGGAGATCGTGCAACCCTGCCACCCATTGCTCGGTTGCAGCGGCTCCTCAACAAAAGAGTCGCTAAGGAGTATGGTTGGGAGTACCCTTATGTTCCTAGGGAGCTCTTATTTGAGAGGCCTACCATGAGAGACGGTGGTACTCTGACTTTGTTTGGGATCACCTGGAAGTGACTAAACCTCGTAGGTACTTTGCCTGTTCAGCCGCTGTGGCTAATCGCTTCAGAGGTTGCCGCAAAGAATGGAGCTATGGTCGGCACATACATGTGGATAGTGTAGTGATCTGCAATAAAGAAAGAGAGGACGCTATATCCTTAATAGAGACACTGGACAAACAGTGGAAGACTCTCATTCTCCCGGATCCTCACTACTACCTCTAAAAAAGGAATTTGTGTGTTTCTTTTCTTTATCCTGTTTTACATGGACAAGCTGCCCTGGATTCAGTAACTTTGCCCTCTGCTACAGAGGAAGTCTACTCTGTTGAGGAAATAGGAGAGCCATTGTTTGTTCTTTTCTCTCCTCTGCTCTTCGAAAGAAAAAGAGACAGTATTTTCTTCTGAGTTGAACTTTGGGGTAGTTTAGCCAGGGCCAAAGCACGAAGGACGTCGCGGTCAAGACGAGAAGTGTTTTATGTGTGCAGTGATTCATTCCCATGCGCAGATATGGTGAATGTAATAACTTTGCGCTGCCACCAGGTGGCAGTGGTTTGCTGGACTTTCTTTATTAAAAAAATAATAAAAATAATTAAAAAAAATATATATATATATATATATATATATATATATATATATAGATATGAATAATATATGCCAAGTGATGCTAGGATTAGCATATTGTACTTAGTGAAGGAAGTCGTTTTTTTTTGAAGAGACGGCTCACTTCTTAGAAAAAAAAAGGTTAGAAAATAGGATGCATGTTGTTTTTCTTTCTTTCTCCCTCTGCAGGTGTGATCTGCTGTCAACTTCACCAGAGAATGGGTGGGGTAGATAAGTTAGGAGAGGGTGGGATATGTGATGTTTGTGTATTTTGCTCAACATACATAGTTACATAGTTAGTCAGGTTGAAAAAAGACACAAAGTCTATCCAGTTCAACCATAAAAAAATAAAAAATAAATATTGTACAATCCCATATACCCAATTCTATACCCACAGTGGATCCAGAAGAAGGCAAAAAACCCCAGCAGAGCATGATCCAATTTGCTACAGCAGGGGGAAAAATTCCTTCCTGATCCCCCGAGAGGCAATCGGATTTACCCTGGATCAACTTTACCTATAAATGTTAGTACTTAGTACTTATATTATGTACATTTAGGAAAGTATCCAGGCCTTTCTTAAAGCAATCTACTGAGCTGGCCAGAACCACCTCTGGAGGGAGTCTGTTCCACATTTTCACAGCTCTTACTGTGAAGAAACCTTTCCGTATTTGGAGATGAAATCTTTTTTCCTCTAGATGTAAAGAGTGCCCCCCTTGTCTTTTGTGTTGACCGTAAAAGTGAATAACTCAACACCAAGTTCACTATATGGACCCCTTATATATTTGTACATGTTAATCATATCCCCCCTTATTCTCCTCTTCTCAAGAGTGAATAAATTCAGTTCCTCTAATCTTTCCTCATAGCTGAGCTCCTCCATGCCAATTATCAGTTTGGTTGCCCTTCTCTGCACTTTCTCCAGTTCTCCGATATCCTTTTTTAAGAACAGGTGCCCAAAACTGAACTGCATATTCCAGATGAGGTCTTACTAATGATTTGAACAGGGGCAAAATTATATCTCTCTCTCTGGAGTCCATACCTCTCTTAATACAAGAAAGGACTTTGCTTGCTTTGGAAACTGCAGCTTGACTTTGCATTCCATTATTGAGCTTATGATCTACCAAAACCCCCAGATCCTTCTCCACTACGGATTCCCCCAGTTGTACTGATATTTCCAATCCTCTAGACTTTACCTTACACATGAGCCGTGTGTGCGGAACTGTATCGAACGCTTTTGCAAAATCCAAGTATACCACGTCCACCGCCACCTCTCTGTCCAAGGTTTTACTTACCTCTAGGGTTGAGCGGACACCTGGATGTTCGGGTTCGACGGGTTCGGCCGAACTTCAGAAAAAAGTTTGAGTTCGGGACCCGAACTTGACCTGAACTTGACCCCGAACCCGAACCCCATTGAAGTCAATGGGGACCTGAACTTTTGAGGACTAAAATGGCTCTAAAAAAGTAATGGAAAGGGCTAGAGGGCAGCAAAATGTTGTTAAGAGCATGGTGAGTGCTCTGCAAACAAGTGTGGATAGGGAAATAACTTAAAATAACATAAAATACATAAAAATAAAAAATAATAATCTTGACCTAGGAGGACGAGGTCCATATGGAGTAAGAGGTTGAGGAGGCGGTGGATGTGGCGGTGTAGGTGGAAGCGGCGGTGGAGGAGGACGAGGTAGCCAACACTGGTTTTTGTTTTTATTTTTTATTTTTTAATTAGGGTACACCCCAAAAAAAGTGAGAGAGATCAAAAATACAACATGTCTATTCTGCACAAGGTACGGACAAGTCCTGTGGGATCCATGCCTGGATCATTTTAATGAACGGGAGCTTGTCCACATTGGCTCTGGACAGGTGGTTGCGCTTTTCTGTGATAACGCCCCCTGCCGTGCTAAATACACATTCAGATAATACACTGGCTGCAGGGCAGGCCAGCACCTCCATGGTGTAAAGGGCAAACTCAGGCCATGTGCCCAATTTGGAGACCCAGAAGTTGAAGGGGGCAGACCCGTCATTCAGTACGTGTAGGCTTGTGCACAAATACTGCTCCACCATGTTGGTGAAATGCTGCCTCCTGCTAAGACATTCCATCTCAGCTGGTGGTGCTGGTTGTTGTGGCGTGCTGACAAAGCTTTTCCACATTTCGGCCATGCTAACCCTGCCTTCTGAGGTGCTGGTGGTGCCACGGCTGCGTTGGCGATCTCTTCCTCCTCCTCTGCCTTCGCCTTGTGCTTCCACTGTGCCCCCGCTGTCAGGTGGGAATGCCACCAGCAGTGCGCCTACCAGCGTGCGCTGGTACTCGTGCATCTTACAATCACACTCCAGTGAGGGAATTAAGGACGGTATGTTGTCCTTGTAACCAGCAGCGTGGCCACCCAGTAATCAGCACCTGTTAGAATGTGGGCAACTCGGCGGTCGTTGTGGAGACACTGCAGCATGTAATCGCTCATGTGTGCCAGGCTGCCCAGAGGCAACGAAAAGCTGTCCTCTGTGGGAGGTGTATTGTCTGTGTCCTCTGTATCCCCCCAGCCACGCACCAGTGATGGCCATGAGCTGGTCTGTGTGCCACCCTGCTGTGAACATGGTTCCTCCTCCTCCATCTCGTTATCCTCCAGAACTGTGCCCTTGCTGGACAATTGTGTACCTGACGTTTGTTGGTGCAGGAACCCACCCTCGGAGCCACTTGTGAATGACTGCCCTGAAAGCCTTGGAAATGATCCCTCTTCCTCTTCCTCCTCCTCCTGTGCCACATCCTCTTCCGTCATCGTGTTTTTTCAAGGAGGCATAGAACTGGTATAGTAAAGCTGAGAACGGCGTCATCGGCACTGGCCATGTTGGTGGAGTACTCGAAGCAGCGCAACAAGGCACACAGATCTCACATGGAGGCCCAGTTATTGGTAGTGAAGTGGTGCTGTTCCGCAGAGCGACTCACGCGTGCGTGCTGCAGCTGAAACTCCACTATCGCCTGCTGCTGCTCGCATAGTCTGGCCAGCATGTACAAGGTGGAGTTCCACCTTGTGGGCACGTCACATATGAGGCAGTGAGCGGGAAGGTCGAAGTTACGCTGCAGCGCGGACAGGCGAGCAGCAGCAGGGTGAGAACGCCGAAAGTGCACACAGACGGCCCGCACTTTCTGCAGAAGCTCTGGCATATTGGGGTAATCTTTAGGGAACCCCTGCACCACCAAATTCAGCACATGCGCCAGGCAAGGGATGTGCGTCAAACCGGCTAGGCCCAGAGCTGCTACGAGATTTCGCCCATTATCGCACAACACCAGGCCGGGCTTGAGGCTCACTGCCACCAACCACTCATCGGTCTGTTGTTCCATGTCCCTCCACAACTCCTGCGCGGTGTGGTGTTTTTCCCCCAAACAGGAAAGTTTTAAAACTGCCTGCTGTCGTTTACCCCTGGCTGTGCTGAAGTTGGTGGTGAAGGTGTTACACTGACCGGTAGAGGATGAGGAAGCGGAGTAGGAGGAGTTAGCAACAGGAGGCAAACTGAAGCACCCTGCAATCCTCGGTGGTGGAAGGACATGTGTCAAACTGCTATCCGCCTCAGGACCAGCCGCCACTGTATTTACCCAGTGTGCTGTTAGGGAGATATAACGTCCCTGACCATGCTTACTGGTCCACGTATCCGTAGTTAGGTGGACCTTGCCACAGATGGCGTTGCGCAGTGCACACCTGATTTTGTCCCCCACCTGGTTGTGCAGGGAAGGGATGGCTCGCCTGGAAAGTAGTGGCGGCTGGGCACAACGTACTGTGGGACAGCCAATGCCATCAGGCTTTTAAAACTCTGTGTCTCCACCAGACGGAATGACAGCATTTCAAATGCCAGGAATTTTGCAATGCTGCCATTCAGGTGAGAAGGGAGGGGGTGTGTGTAGTGGACCCCCCATAATTGGGGTTTCTATGCCTAAATTTAGGGGTAGCCTGAGCAAATAGTTAGGCTCAGGCTGTTGGAATTCTCTACATTGGTCTCTGCTCTGTTGTGATGTTGCCTGACAGTTCCCTGTGACCTGTAGGTGGCGCTGTCACCCAGGTCTCAGGTCAAACCACAGGTAGCATTGCAGCGCTATTGGGTGTCCCCTCTCGACAGCCATGCAGTGGGTGTGGTCTACCCGCTGTGCATGCTGGGAGAGAATACATAAGGGGCAGACGCCATTATTCGGGGAGCAGTTCGCGCCTCCCGACCCTCCAGGCCAGGGGTGCGTGTGTGTGTTCAGTCCCGAGCACCTTTAGCCCGAGGCTGCATCGTTCCAGGTAGGCCCAGCACCTTAAGCTGAGGCCTACACCAGAAGAGGAGTCTCAGGGTACCCAAGTGGGGGTAACCCGCTCTGAAGGAGAGGAAACCAGGGGAGGGCCTATCCATGGGGATCGGTGAAGGAAGTCACTGTCTCGGGAGAGGCCTGGTTACCTGTCAGAGGGAAGGACTCCACAATCCGCCACAAGCCTTGTAACGTGCCCCATTGGAACCTAAGGTCTCAAGTGTTACAAGTGCTGGGAAGTTCGGGACTTAGAGGCTAATATTCTGATCATATCCTTAGGAAAATTATAAGATAATGTTCGTGCTCCACACCGGCAGCTAGGACCGTGAGAGGGGACTATTCGGGTGAGCAAAACCCACTCAGGCTTGAGTGGCGACGAGTGATAGTTAAGTGTCGCGTGCCTGAACCTGCCTCCCTGTTCAATTCTTTATCTCCAACTTTCCTATCAAGTTCTACGCAAGCAAAATAAACCTTTCTTTATTGGGTTTAATACTGTGTGAACAATGGCCTTCTTGAATTTTCAAAGAGAATAGACTTTTCCCTACACTCCAGGGTGAAGAACCAACGGAAAGAGGAAACTCGCTGCAGGACCCAAATCAATTAACACCGCTCACCCTCTACAAGATGGAGGATACTGGGCATGTGGCATGGTGTGTCCCATTCTGCTAGTGCAGGTAAGCGGATACAGGGATGAAGTGTGCTACACAGGCAAGGGCAACAGATCTTCCTTCGGCAGGGGTGGGAGGCCCGGGTTGCATAGAAAAGCTTCACTTTCCTGGAGACCACGCATCGAATGCTGTACTCCATCTCGAGAGGCAGATAAGCGGAAGGGAAAGCCCCAGTGGTAGATGACTTTGTGGTTCTGCAAGTGGGCCGTCACAGGCCGAAGGTTCCTGCATTTAGCCAGGGTGATGGGTGACAGGTCGTTGAAGATCTGTATCTTGGCCTTTTTAAAATCCAACCTGGTCTTATTACGGGTGGCCACAGGGAGGGCCTCCTTACTGTCAAAGTAATGAAAGTGGACAATAATTTCCATAGGATTCGCCCCAGCTGGGGATTTGGGTACTAAAGATCTGTGAGTTCTGTCCAAGCGCCAGTCAATATCAGGAATAGGGATGAGCTCGGTGTTCGGGTCGAACGCATGTTCGCCTGTTCGGTGAAACCAGAACTTTGTGGGCCGTTCACGCCAAATTCGTGTGACGCGAACGGCCCACAATGCACTGCACCATCACAGTGCATTGCCGGCGCTGTGATTGGCCAAGCATGCACTGTGGCCCGCATGCTTGGCCAATCACAGCGCCGGCAGCGAGGAGAGCCATAATTGGCCACAGGCAGGATGCCTGTGGCCAATTATAGCTCAGGGGGTTTAGTACACGCCCCACACTATATAAGCCCGCCAGCCTTGTGTAGTGTGTTGGCGTGCAGGGAGAGAGAAGGATAGGCACGGACAGTGTCAGTGATATTCTTTGCTAAACCTTGTGCATTTACAGTGTGTTGGCGTGCAGGGAGAGAGAAGGATAGGCAGGGACAGTGTCAGTGTTATTCTTTGCTAAACCTTGTGCAGTTACAGTGTGTTGGCGTGCAGGGAGAGAGAAGGATAGGCAGGGACAGTGTCAAGCCTCGTACACACGAACGAGTTTCTCGGCAAAAACCAGCAAGGAACTTGCTGGCAGAGATTTTTTGCCGAGAAATTTGTTCGTGTGTATGGTTTCTCGTCAAGAAAAGCGACAAGAATCTCGACGAGAAAATAGAGAACCTGCTCTCTATTTTCTCGTCGAGATTCTCGTCAGCCTGTTTCTCGACGAGAAAATTGTGTGTGTGTACACTTACCTTTTCGCCGGGAAGCCCGCGCATGCTCGAAATGACTTTGACGCATGCGCGGTAGCTTCCTAGGCATAGATAGGGTATACCAAGATGGCGGCGACGGCATCGAATGTGACGAGCGCATGCTCGTTGTAGTTGATGACGTCACCACGTACGCTCCATTCAAAGAACCGCGGGTTCTTTGAATCGAGCGTGTGTACACTCGGCCGGGACAATTTTCTTGTCCAAGAATCTCGTCGAAAAAAACGACATGTTTTTTTCGATGAGAATCTCGGCCGTGTGTACGAGGCCTCAGTGTTATTCTTTGCTAAACCTTGTGCAGTTGCAGTGTGTTGGCGAGCAGGGAGAGAGAAGGATAGGCAGGGACAGTTTTAGTGTTATTCTTTGCTAAACCTTCTGCACAGTATACACCTGAAGCTACCCCATATTGCTGGTGTTTTTCTTTTGTGTAACACTAACAGGCACCTGCAAGCAGTTACAGTGGGTGTAGGTGCCTCCTGCACAGTATACACCTGAAGCTACCCCGTATTGCTGGTGTTTTTCTGTTGTGTAACACAGACAGGCATCTGCAAGTAGTTACAGTGGGTGTAGGTGCCTCCTGCACAGTATACACCTGAAGCTACCCCTTATTGCTCGTGGTGTTGTTCTGTTGTGTAACACAGACAGGCATCTGCAAGCAGTTACAGTGGGTGTAGGTGCCTCCCGCACAGTATACACCTGAAGCTACCCCGTATTGCTGGTGTTTTTCTGTTGTGTAACACAGACAGGCATCTGCAAGCAGTTACAGTGGGTGTAGGTGCCTTTTGCACAGTATACGCTACCCCTTATTGCTCGTGGTGTTGTTCTGTTGTGTAACACAGACAGGCATCTGCAAGCAGTTACAGTGGGTGTAGGTGCCTCCTGCATAGTATACGCTACCCCTTATTTCTCGTGGTGTTGTTCTGTTGTGTAACACAGACAGGCATCTGCAAGTAGTTACAGTGGGTGTAGGTGCCTCCTGCACAGTATACACCTGAAGCTACCCCTTATTGCTCGTGGTGTTGTTCTGTTGTGTAACACAGACAGGCACCTGCAAGCAGTTACAGTGGGTGTAGGTGCCTCCTGCACAGTATACACCTGAAGCTACCCCGTATTGCTGGTGTTTTTCTGTTGTGTAACACAGACAGGCATCTGCAAGCAGTTACAGTGGGTGTAGGTGCCTTTTGCACAGTATACGCTACCCCTTATTGCTCGTGGTGTTGTTCTGTTGTGTAACACAGACAGGCATCTGCAAGCAGTTACAGTGGGTGTAGGTGCCTCCCGCACAGTATACACTACCCCTTATTGCTCGTGGTGTTGTTCTGTTGTGTAACACAGACAGGCATCTGCAAGTAGTTATAGTGGGTGTAGGTGCCTCCTGCACAGTATACACCTGAAGCTACACCTTATTGCTCGTGGTGCTGTTCTGTTGTGTAACACAGACAGGCATCTGCAAGCAGTTACAGTGGGTGTAGGTGCCTCCTGCACAGTATACACCTGAAGCTACCCCTTATTGCTGGTTTTCTTATCTCCCTGCAGGCCATTAGAATGTCTGGAAGGCCAACAAGGAGAGGCAGACAGTCACGAGCCAATAAAAAAGGGAAAGCAGGCTCTGTGTCTGGGGCAACAGTGCTGGTCGTGGACGCGGTGCATTGTCATCAGTACGTGGCCTTGGGACATGCTTTTCCTTATTTTCGGCAGCTGGACGTGTTGAGCCGCAGCATGCCGAAGACTTGGTAGAGTGGATAACCAAGCCCTCTTCATCCTCCTCATCCTCTCTCACCCAGGCTCAGGGTACTGGCAAAGCAGCTGCCAATGTGTCCTCTTCCCTCGTATCAATGTCATCATCAGTCACTCCTTCCCTAGACCCACCATGTCCTCCTGAGGAGTCCCCCGAACTGTTTGAGCACAGTGTTGGGTACATGCTCCAGGAGGATGCCCAGCATTTTGAAGGGTCTGATGATGATACCCAGCTAGAGGAGGACAGCAATCTGGCAGTCATGTTCCACCAGCTGCAGCATACTGCCAGCTTTGCTCCAGTGATCAAGAGGGAGGGGATGATGAGGTCACTGACTCCACGTGAGTGCCTGATAGGAGAGAGGAGGAGGATGAGGAGAGGGCACATCTCCAACGAGGCAGGATGCCCTCCGGGGGCCAGCGTAAGGGCAGCACACCGACTGAATCACACCGCAGAGCTCCGCCTGTGCAGGGTGCTGCCTCTGCGCATTATTCCAAAAGTTCTTTGGTGTGGGCCTTTTTTGAGTCGAGTGCATCAGATCGCACCGCTGCTATTTGCAACATATGTCTCAAGTGTGGCCAAAACATCAGTGGCTTGGGCACCACATGCTTGACCAGACATATGTTGACCTGCCATGCAGCTCATTGGCAAGCGTACCTTAAAGACCCACACCAAAGAACAAAGTGGACCTCTCCTTGCTCCTCATCAGCTGGGATCTCCAACCCCACTATACCTTCAGTCCTCTCTGAAACCTTCACTGAGAGGAATGAAGGTGTAGAATTAGGTGTGTCACAGCCAAGTACTTGCGGGTAGTGTTGAGCGAACCCGAACTGTAAAGTTCGGGTCCGTACCGAACTGTAGCTTTTTCCCGAACCCGAACCCGAACTCGGACTTTGCCCAAAAGTCCGGGTTCGGGTTCGGGTTCGGCAATCTAATTACGCATTTAGAAATGCTTCAGGGGCCAGCCAATCACCTTTTGATTAGCTGGTGTGCCCTTAGAGGCCATCATAGCCATGCCTACTAATGGCATGGCTGTGATTGGTCAGTGCAACATGTGACCCAGCTTCTATATAAGCTAGAGGCACACAGCACACATGTCACTCTGCTTCAGAATAGATAGGGAGAGGATCTAGTCTGTTGCTGCTGCTTTTAGGGAGAGATAGAAAGATAGATGAGGTAGTCCTGATTCTACAATCTGAGGGAAAAGATAGAGAGATAGTGTAGTGTAGGGCCAGGTTCCTGTGTTGGTGCTTTCAGGGAGAGAGAATATTATATAGGAGTCCAGATTCAGAGATTAAAATCAGTGATCTGCATAGGTTTACCTATTTGTGTTGCAGTGCAGTCTTTTTACACTGCCATGAGCCCAGTGTCAGAGAAAATCTAACTTTCTTGTTCATACATCACGGGACACAGAGCGGCATAGTCATTACTATGTGGTTATATAGAATTACCTTCAGGTGCTGGCACTGGCAACTTCCAAAACAGGAAGTACCCTCCCCTATATAAGCCCCTCCCACCCGGGAGCACCTCAGTTTTTTGCCAGTGTCTAAGGTGTTGGCCAAGGTTAACATGTATTCATCTGGGCTTGTGTACAGGTTCTCTGGGCCTTAGCAAGCTATTCCGGATCCGACCAAAAAAGCTTCATAGCTAAACGGTCGGTACCCGGGCCTTGCAGAGAAGAGCAGGGTTTTGCCTGTAATGCCTCTCTTAGGAGGGCTGGACCCTGGGATCCAGAGCTCTGGTCATACCCAAAACCAAGAGGCTATCTGTGCAGGGTGCTATACAGGTCCAGGGGAGTGGAATCCTTGGGAACCCGGTCCCTGAAGGTCTAGTACAATGCCTGCCGTGAGAGGTGAAGTTTGGGCTTCTGTGGACCAAACAAAGTCCTGCGGCGGGGAAAAGGTAAGTGGGGGCCCCTCAGGAACTTGGTTCTATTGAGGGGACCCCCAAGCCTAATATGTCTTTCTGCCTGTTACCTAAAGGTATTCCCGCTAATAGCTGTATATGCCTAAGAAATCCTAGAAATGTCTTTTCATAAGGAAGTTTTAAAAACTGTAAACCTAGAAATGTTTTTCATAAAGGGGGTTTTTAAAAAAAAAAAAAAAGACAAAGTGCGGTACCTGTGTTGTCCACTAGAGGCCGCTGTGGAACGTCTTTTTTTCTTGGGACTATTCCTTCCATGGTGAAAGTCCAGGCAGATGAGTGAGCTATCTATCAGGGAAGCTGCATTCCTCTGTCATGCTGCCAAGTAGTTTCCTTCCATCCCCGAGTCCTGGTGAAACAGGGACCCTGGCTCCTCTCCCTATATGGCGTCAAGAGCGCACACGTGCACGCGCGCGCACACACGCTTTCTTCTTATAAGATTTAGCTTCAAAAAAGGGGGCGGAGCCTGGCGGATGACGCGCTCTGTGCGCCCAGCGCTTCTGCGCATGTGCGGGCGTCCCAGCAAGATAAAAGGACTCCGTCCACGCTGCTTGCTATGGACACAGAGCATGAAAAGGAGCTGGTAGCATGGTATAGGGGCTTACAGCGGGCGGTTGATACAGGCATCCCCAGAAAGACGCATTAGTAGACACCCACTGATGTACATAGCAGCAGATTGCATTAGACTATTTCAGTAAGGGGTGTATTGCGGCTGGAATACCTCAGCTTTGAACTAAGGAATATGCCGCCTAAAAAACTCCGAGATATACCTCTCAGGAAGTGTAGGGGGTCTCCATCGGGCTCTGAGGATCTGGAGCAGTCATCTGCACCTTCCTCCCCTGAGAAATCAGAGGTTAATACCCATAAGGAACCCCCGGGAGTGCCAGGTACTGCGGCTGTCCTCAGTCCACCTGCTCCTGCATATATAACAGAGGAGGTTTTTGCCTCAACTCTGGAGGGATTGGAGCAGAGATTGGCAGCATTGATCGCTTCTTCTCTACAGGAAAGAAAGCGCGCCAGATCTCCATCCCCTCCATTAGAGTGCCTGTTGGCAGAGCAACAGTCCCAGGAAGGGACTGACCTACCTGAAGGGGATCAGGAGGAGGTTAACTCTGTTTTTGAGGAATCGACAGTAGATGAACCATTTTCAGCATCACAGACTGAAAGATTGTGGGTCCAGACCCTAACTGACATGGTTCGATCTGCATTTAAAATGCCTCTTGTTGAACCATCAACTACTGCTGTCTCCTCGTTGGGGTCGCTAAAAGCTCCCCAGATTAATTGCTCCTTTCCAATTCATCCATTATTGGAAGGACTTATATACCAGGACTGGGAACATCCTGATAAACTATTTGTTCCACCTAATAAATTTCAGGTGATCTATCCCATGGAGGAAAAATTCACCCAGAGATGGAATGTTCCTACGGTGGACGCAGCCATTTCTTCTGTGAACAAATCACTGACATGTCCAGTAGATAATGTTCAAATGTTCAAAGATCCAGTAGATAAAAAATTGGAATCTTTATTAAAATCTGCTTTTTCCACAGCAGGGGCTGTTACACAGCCAGCAGTGGCAGCTATTGGGGTCTGCCAAGCTTTAAAGGATCAAATGAAAATGGTCCTGAGGGATTTGCCAGACCAGCAGGCCCAGGCTCTGGCTGATCTGCCTAGAGCATTATGCTTTGCGGTTGACGCCATCAAGGATTCTATCCATCAGGCCTCCCGCCTCACGCTGTCTTTGGTACATATGCGTAGGCTTCTGTGGCTCAAGAACTGGTCTGCTGAGGCTCCCTGTAAGAAGCTCTTAGTTAGCTTCCCATTTCATGGAGAACGCCTTTTTGGCGAAGACCTGGATAAATATATCCAGAAGATTTCCAGTGGTAAAAGTACTCTCTTACCAATTAAAAAGAGGTCTAGGGGTCCGTCTTTTAAGAGGACTACCTCTCCTATCCCTGGGACGTCTGCTACTAAGCAGTTCCGACGGCCTCCTCGGTCAAACTCAGGAGGTAAAAATCAGGGACAGTCACAGGGTAATAAAAAGCCCTGGATCCGAAGAGGTACTAAACCAGCCTCCAAGTCAAGCCTATGAAGGGCTGCCCCCACTCAAACGGGTGGGGGGAAGACTTCAGTTGTTCACAGAGACCTGGCGGGAGACGATCAAAGACAGATGGGTGCTCTCCGCAGTAACTCGGGGATACAAGTTGGAGTTAAAAGAGTCTCCTCCTTCCCATTTTATGTGGTCAGGCATGCCAAAAGACCCTCTGAAAAGAAGGTGTCTCCTAGTGGCGTTAGAACAACTATTGCTCCAAGGAGTAATTATGGTGGTTCCTAGGGAAGAGTTGGGATTGAGTTTCTACTCAAACCTTTTCACAGTCCCGAAACCAAACGGGGACATAAGACCCATATTGGACCTAAAGAGTCTAAACAAATTTCTAAACGTCCGGTCCTTCCGGATGGAGTCGATCAGATCGGTCACCGCTGCCCAACAGGGGGAGGAATGGTTAGCCTCGATCGACATCAAAGATGCTTACTTTCATGTTCCCATCTTTCCAGGTCATCAAAAATTTCTACGCTTTGCAGTAGAAGGGCGCCATTTTCAGTTCAGAGCCTTACCATTCGGTCTGGCCACAGCACCACGAGTGTTCACAAAAATTCTGGCCCCACTGTTGGCCGATCTAAGTACACGAGGTGTAACGATAATGGCATACCTACACGACCTGTTGTTGATGGACCACTCAGTTGCCAAGCTAGAAGTGGTAATTGTCGAAACAATCAAGTATCTAGAATCTCACGGTTGGGTCATCAACCTGGACAAGTCAGCCCTACAGCCAGTGAAAAACCTGGTATATCTAGGGCTATGGCTGGATTCAGACCAGAGGAAGATTTTCTTACCTCTAGACAAGGTATCCTCTCTGAGGGGCTTGGTCCGTCTGCTTTGTGCAAAAAGACAGCCGTCCATACGCCTGTGCATGAGGCTGCTAGGAAAGATGGTAGCATCATTCGAAGCTGTGCCATACGCCCAATTCCACTCAAGGAATTTACAGAGGGCCATATTGTCAGCCTGGAACGGAAAGATTCAGGCTCTAGACTTCCCGATGGCTTTGTCCCCTTCCATTCGGAAGAGTCTCTGCTGGTGGTTGATCCCCCAGAATCTCCAGAAGGGAAAACCCTTCAGTCCGATATCCTGGAAGGTGGTCACTACAGATGCCAGCCTTATAGGCTGGGGGGGCAGTACTGGAGCAATGGTCTCTCCAGGGCAGATGGTCAAATTTAGTAAGAACCCTGCCCATCAATCTCTTAGAGATACGAGCAGCCCGGTATGCCCTAGTAGCCTGGACATCCAGACTCCAAGGGTCCCCTGTCAGAATCAATCAGACAATGCCACAGCAGTGGCATATATCAATCATCAGGGAGGCACCAGGAGTCGTGCAGCCCAGAGGGAAGTAAGTCACATCCTGGAATGGGCAGAAAAGCATGTCCCATGTATATCAGCTGTCTTCATTCCAGGGGTGAAGAATTGGAAGGCGGACTTTCTGAGTCGCCAACAGTTATGCCCAGGGGAATGGTCCCTTCATCCCGAGGTCTTCCGAGCAATATGTCAGCGGTGGGGAACACCGGATGTAGATCTGCTAGCATCCAGATTCAACGCAAAGGTGGACAGATTTGTCTCCCGGACAAGGGATCCCCTCGCTTGCGGCGCAGATGCTCTGGTGTTCCCTTGGGATCAGTTCAGACTGATATATGCATTCCCTCCGCTACAATTGTTGCCTCGACTCCTTCGCAGAGTCAGGTTGGGAAAGAAGCCGGTGATCCTGGTGGCTCCAGCGTGGCCCCGAAGGGCCTGGTACGCGGAGATCATCAAAATGTCTGTGGGGAGTCCTTGGACCCTTCCACGTCGACCGGACCTGCTTTCGCAAGAACCGATATACCACCCTTCCTTACTAACTCTAAGCTTAACGGCCTGGCTATTGAATCCCACATCCTAAAGAAGAGAGGTCTCTCTAACTCTGTGGTATCAACTATAATCAATGCCAGGAAGCCTGTATCCAGGCAGATCTACTATAGAGTTTGGAAGGCGTACATCACTTGGTGCGAGGCCAGGAAATGGCATCCACGTAAGTACGTTATAGGCAGAATTCTGGACTTCCTGCAGTGGGCTGTAGACAGGAAGTTTGCCTTAAGTACTATCAAGGGCCAGGTTTCGGCCTTATCAATACTATTTCAAAGGCCCCTGGCTATGCATTCACTTGTCAAATCCTTTATGCAAGGTGTGACTCGTATTATTCCACCGATTAAAGCTCCCATATGCCCATGGGATCTAAATTTGGTTCTGTCGGTTCTGCAGAAGCAGCCATTTGAACCTTTGCGGCACATTTCCTTGGTTCTACTCACCAGAAAATTGATATTTTTAGTAGCCATATGCTCGGCTAGAAGAGTGTCGGAATTAGCCGCCATGTCCTGTAAAGAGCCATATCTGGTTATTCATAAGGACAGAGTAGTATTACGCCCTCACCCAGCCTTTCTTCCTAAGGTGGTATCGGGGTTTCACTTGAACCAGGATGTGGTTCTTCCTTCTTTTTTCCCCAAACCAAGCTCGGTAGAGGAAAAGTTATTGCATTCTTTGGATGTAGTAAGAGCAGTTAAAGCTTATCTAAAAGCCACTGCTCAGATTCGTAGAACGGATTCTTTGTTTGTTCTGCCGGAAGGCCCCAGAAAGGGTCAGGCAGCATCAAAATCTACTTTAGCCAAGTGGATTCGACAGGTCATAATACAAGCCTATGGCTTGAGAAGTAGACCGCCTCCGTTCAAAGTTAGGGCGCACTCCACGAGAGCAGTTGGAACTTCATGGGCAGTGCATCACCAGGCCTCCCTGGCTCAAATTTGTAAGGCTGCAACATGGTCTTCAGTGCACACGTTTACTAGGTTCTACCAGGTGGACGTTAGAAGTCAGGAGGATGTCGCCTTTGGGCGCAGTGTGTTGCAGGCCGCAAAAGATCCTCATGCCTGATAGCGCCCAGCTTATGTATGGTGTATCCCCCCCTCATTTGGCATTGCTTTGGGACGTCCCACATAGTAATGACTATGCCGCTCTGTGTCCCGTGATGTATGAACAAGAAAGTAGGATTTTTAAAACAGCTTACCTGTAAAATCCTTTTCTTGGAGTACATCACGGGACACAGAGCTCCCACCCCTCTTTTGGGGACACTTATTGCTTTGCTACAAAACTGAGGTGCTCCCGGATGGGAGGGGCTTATATAGGGGAGGGTACTTCCTGTTTTGGAAGTTGCCAGTGCCAGCACCTGAAGGTAATTCTATATAACCACATAGTAATGACTATGCCGCTCTGTGTCCCGTGATGTACTCCAAGAAAAGGATTTTACAGGTAAGCTGTTTTAAAAATCCTACTTTTAGGGGAAAAAAAAAAGGCACTTTATTGTGCTCTTTTCCAAAAGACCCATAGGGCAAAAAAAAAAAAAAAGCATTTTATTTTGCTCGTGCAAAAAAAGACCCGTTTAGGGCAAAAAAAAATAAAAAAAATTGCACTTTAATGTACGCTTGCAAAAAACGCCGTTTAGGGGCACAAAAAAAAGTTTGCAGTGTGTTATACATATTTTGAGGTGTGTGAAATAAACAATTTCTATATAGTTTTCTCCTACTGTGCTATACTAAAAAAACAACATTTTTTTTGAATAGCATTTTCTGCAGTTCTGTAGCTGTGCGATTCAGCGGTTACGTACTGTGGGTGTGTTCTGCTCTTCCAAAAAAACGCCGTTTAGGGGCACAAAAAAAAGTTTTCAGTGTGTTATACATATTTTGAGGTGTGTGAAATAAACAATTTCTATATAGTGTTTTCTGCAGTTCTGTAGCTGTGCGATTCAGCGGTTACGTACTTTGGTTGTGTTCTGCGCTTCCAAAAACACCCATTTAGGGCAAGATCCTAAATTTTGAAAATATGAGGAGAAGGTCAAAGGGACGTGGTGGCCCCGGTCGTGGTGCTGCTGGTGGAGCTCCTGTTGCAGGGAGAGGACGTGGTGGATCTGTGCCAGATACACGCACAAGTGAAACACCTTCCTCAGGTGCGAGTAGGCGACCGAGCCTGCGGCGGTATTTTGTCGCGCCTAATGAGGCTGTACGAATGTTTAGGCCAGGACAAGTACAGGCGATAG
This sequence comes from Rana muscosa, assembly GCA_029206835.1. Classification (NCBI taxonomy): domain Eukaryota; kingdom Metazoa; phylum Chordata; class Amphibia; order Anura; family Ranidae; genus Rana; species Rana muscosa. Next base: position 817,497,618 of record CM055117.1, on the reverse strand, counting down.
TAGATTGGGTTGCTCACAGTGCCTCGGGTTCCTTCACATTGTCTCCCACCCACTCTTCTGATAAAAGAACAGAGTTGGCACCTGAAATCCATGTCCATCAGTCTTTCACCTCACCCCCTTGCAAATCAGCCAAGCAGTCTGAGCCCCAAATCATGCAGCAGTCTCTTCTGCTTTTCGATGACTCTGTTAGCAGGGTTTCCCAGGGCCATCCACCTAGCCCTGCCCCAGAAGTGGAAGAGATTGAGTGCACCGATGCCCAACCACTTATGTTTCATGATGAGTACATGGGAGGACCATCGCAGTACGACTCGGATGATGACGAAACACAGGTGCCAACTGCTGCTGCTTTCGCAATTGTGCAGACAGACAAGGAGGGCAGGGGTGAAGACTGGGTGGAAGATGATGTGGAGGACGATGAGGTCCTCGACCCCACATGGAATCAACGTTATGCAGGTGACCAGTGTAGTTTGGAGGAAGAGGCGGTGGTCGCACAGAGCCACCAGCACAGCAGAAGAGGGAGCAGGGTGCAAAAGCGGAGCGTCTGTCAGATAGACAGTATGTCTGCTACTGCCCAACGCAGCAAGGGACCGAGCACACCAAAGCCAGGTCCAAGGAGTTCCCCAGCGTGGCAGTTCTTCACACAATGTGCTGATGACAAGACACGAGTGGTTTGCACGCTGTGCAATCAGAGCCTGAAGTGAGGCATAAACGTTCTCAACCTGAGCACAACCTGCATGACCAGGCATCTAAGTGCAAAGCACGAGCTGCAGTGGAGTAGACACCTCAAAAACCAAGAAAGGTCTCTGGCTCCTCCTGCTTCCTCTTCTGCTGCAGTCTCGGCCTCTTCATCCACCTCTGTAGTGACAGTGGCACCTGCCACCCCACAAACAGAGGATCTGCCAGCAACACTACCACCTGGGTCACCAACCATCTCCACAATGTCCCATGGAAGCGTTCAGCTCTCTATCTCCCAAACATTGGAGCGGAAGAGGAAGTACCCCCCTAGCCACCCGCGATCCCTGGCCCTGAATGCCAGCATTTCAAAACTACTGGCCTTTGAAATGCTGTCATTCCGTCTGGTGGAGACGCAGAGTTTTAAAAGCCTGATGGCATTGGCTGTCCCACAGTACGTCGTGCCCAGCCGCCACTATTTTTCCAGGCGAGCCATTCCTTCCCTGCACAACCAAGTGGGGGACAAAATCAGGTGTGCACTGTGCAACGCCATCTGTGGCAAGGTCCACCTAACTACGGATGCGTGGACCAGTAAGCACGGTCAGGGACGTTATATCTCCCTAACAGCACACTGGGTAAATGCAGTGGCGGCTGGGCCTGAGGCAGATAGCAGTTTGGCGCATGTCCTTCCACCACTGAGGATTGCAGGGCGCTTCAGTTTGCCTCCTGTTGCTAACTCCTCCTACTCCGCTTCCTCATCCTCTACCGCCTCCTCATCCGGTCAGCGTAACACCTTCACCACCAACTTCAGCACAGCCAGGGGTAAACGACAGCAGGCAGTTTTAAAACTTTCCTGTTTGGGGGAAAAACCCCACACCGCGCAGGTGTTGTGGAGGGACATGGAACAACAGACCAAAGAGTGGTTGCTGTCAGTGAGCCTCAAGCCCGGCCTGGTGGTGTGCGATAATGGGCGAAATCTCGTAGCAGCTCTGGGCCTAGCCGGTTTGACGCACATCCCTTGCCTGGCGCATGTGCTGAACTTGGTGGTCCAGAGGTTCCTTAAAAATTACCCCAATATGCCAGAGCTGCTGCAGAAAGTGCGGGCTGTGTGTGCGCACTTTCGTCGTTCTCACCCTGCTGCTGCTCGCCTGTCAGCGCTGCAGCGTAACTCCGGCCTTCCCGCTCACCGCCTCATATGTGACGTGCCCACAAGGTGGAACTCCACCTTGCACATGCTGGCCAGAATGTGCGAGCAGCAGCAGGCGATAGTGGAGTTTCAGCTGCAGCAATCACGCGTGAGTCGCTCTGCGGAACAGCACCACTTCACCACCAATAACTGGGCCTCCATGCGAGACCTGTGTGCCTTGTTGCGCTGTTTCGAGTACTCCACCAACATGTCCAGTGCCAATGACGCCGTTCTTAGCGTTACTATCCCAGTTCTATGCCTCCTTGAAAAAACGCTTCGGGCGATGATGGAAGAGGATGTGGCACAGGAGGATGAGGAGGAGGAGGAGGATCATTTCAAAGGCTTTCAGGGCAGTCTTTCACAAGTGGCTACGAGGGTGGGTTCCTGCACCAACAAACACCAGGTACACAATTGTCCGGCAGAAAGGGCACAGTTCTGGAGGATGACGAGGTGGAGGAGGAGATGGAGGAGGAGGAGGAGCCATTTTCACAGCAGGGTGGCACCCAGACCAGCTCGTGGCCATCACTGGTGCGTGGCTGGGGGGATACAGAGGACACAGACGATACACCTCCCACAGAGGACAGCTTTTCTTTGCCTCTGGGCAGCCTGGCACACATGAGCGATTACATGCTGCAGTGTTTCCGCAATGACCGCCGAGTTGCCCACATTTTAACTGGTGCTGATTACTGGGTGGCCACCCTGCTGGATCCCCGTTACAAGGACAACGTACCATCCTTAATTCCCTCACTGGAGCGGGATCGTAAGATGCGCGAGTACAAGCACACGCTGGTAGACGCGCTGCTGGTGGCATTCCCACCTGACAGCGGGTGTACGGTGGAAGCACAAGGCGAAGGCAGAGGAGGAGGAAGAGGTCGCCAACGCAGCCGGGGCACCGGCAGCACCTCAGAAGGCAGGGTTAGCATGGCTGAAATGTGGAAAAGCTTTGTCAGCACGCCACAACAACAGCACCACCAGCTGAGATGGAACGTCTTAGCAGGAGGCAGCATTTCACCAACATGGTTGAACAGTATGTGTCCACAGGCCTACACGTACTGGATGACGGGTCTGCCCCCTTTAACTTCTGGGTCTCCAAATTGGGCACATGGCCTGAGCTTGCCCTTTATGCCTTGGAGGTGCTGGCCTGCCCTGCAGCCAGTGTATTATCTGAACGTGTATTTAGCACGGCAGGGGGCGTTATCACAGACAAGCGCAGCCGCCTGTCCAGAGCCAATGTGGACAAGCTCACGTTCATTAAAATGAACCAGGCATGGATCCCACAGGACTTGTCCGTACCTTGTGCAGAATAGACATGTATACCGGTGTTGTGACAAAAACTGTCCGGCCATCGGATTGTGTCCGGCCCATACTGCGAAGGCAGTACAGAGGACAAGGAGATTCACAAAATCTCCGAAGATGAACGGCGCCTGCGCTGTGAGTGCAGGTTCAAGCCCCACCATCCAAGTGGACATACGGTAGCACATAGTAACAGGGCCCCTCACGGGCTCGGTTCGATCGCCACGCTTCGGGCACGGCCTCACTTGGCTCGGCTTGAACCACGGATGGTGTGGCCTTCACCTGAACTCACCACGCAGGCGCCGTTCGTCTTGGGAGATTTTCGAAATCCCCTTGTCCTACATACTGAGCAAGCGCAGTACAGGGTGGACACTATTTGACGGGGGACAGAATTCGATACATCACCGGCCCTACCCAGCCATTGTTGTATTTTTGAATCAGTGTTGGCTACCTCGTCCTCCTCCACCGCCGCTTCCACCTACACAGCCACATCCACCACCACCTCAACCTCCTACTCCATATGGACCTCCTCCTCCTAGGTCAAGATTATTATTTTTTATTTTTATTTATTTTTATGTTATTTTAAGTTATTTCCCTATCCACATTTGTTTGCAGAGCACTTGCCATGCTCTTAACAACATTTTGCTGCCATTTGCAGCCCTCTAGCCCTTTCCATTACCTTTTTAGAGCCTTTTTAGTCCTTAGAAGTCCGGGTCCCCATTGACTTCAATGGGGTTCGGGTTCGGGTCCGGGTTCGGGTTAAAGTTCGGTCCCGAACCCAAACTTTTTTCCGAAGTTCGGCCGAACCCGTCGAACCCGAACATCCAGGTGTCCGCTCAACTCTACTTGCGGGCACTCTGCTAGCAGTACACCGACGTCTGATTGTAGCAGGCAAATTTCCCTGCCCCAGCTGCTGGACCGTCGAAAGAAGTTCACTCCCAGCCATCCACATGCCCAACGGTTGAATGCTAGCTTGGCTAAATTGCTAGCACTTCAACTGCTGCCTTTTCAGTTGGTAGACTCGGCCCCCTTCCGTGAGTTTGTGCAATGTGCGGTTCTTCAGTGGCAGGTTCCCGAACGCCACTTTTTTCCACCGAAGGCGATTCCGGCTCTCTACCGGCATGTGGGAGGCAATGTCCATGCCACGCTGGACAGGGCGGTCAGCGGTAAGGTGCATATTACCGCTGACTCATGGTCCAGCAGGCATGGACAGGGACGTTACCTATCTTTCACGGCCCATTGGGTCACTCTTTTGGCAGCTGGGAATGATGCAGGACAAGGTGCAGTAGTGTTGGAGGTTGTTCCGCCACCACGCCTCCAAAATGCTACTACTGGTTGTGACACACCTCTCTCCTCCACCCCCTCCTCTTCTTCTTCCTCCATGGCCTCTTCCTGTGCTTTGTCCTCTGAACCACTGGTGCTCCGTAGGCGTTCAAGGGGCTACGCAAGTACGCAGGCAAAAAGATGCCACGCCGTGCTTGCGTTGGTGTGTTTGGGGGACAGGAGCCACACTGGGGCAGAGGTTCTGTCTGCTCTGCAGGGACAGGCTGAGAGGTTGTTGACGCCATGCCAGCTTAAGCCAGGAATGGTAGTTTGCGACAATGGCACCAACCTCCTCTCCGCCCTCCGACAGGGACAACTGACCCATGTGCCCTGTGTGGCTCACGTCCTTAACCTGGTGGTGCAGTGGTTCTTGGGCAGGTACCCGGGCTTACAGGATGTCCTGAGGCAGGCCAGGAAAGTCTGTGTGCATTTCCGCTGATCATATAATGCCAGTGCTCGGCTGGCTGAGCTGCAAAAGGAGTTAAACCTGCCCAAGAACCGCCTTATTTGTGACATGCCCACCAGGTGGAACTCAACGCTGGCCATGCTGCAGCGGCTTCACACGCAGCAGAGGGGCATCAATTTGTACCTGTGCGACTACGGCACCAGGACAGGGTCAGGGGAGCTCGGTTTTTTTCACCACGCCAGTGGGGCATGATCAGGGATGCATGCACTCTCCTGGCACCATTTGAGGAGGCCACGAGGATGGTGAGCAGTGACAGTGTATGCATCAAGGACACTGTACCTCTTGTCCACCTGATGGAGCATACGCTGCGTGGAATAATGGACAGGGCACTTGAGGCAGAACAGAGGCAGGAAGAGGAGGACTTGCTTGCCTCTCAAGGCCCCCTTTATCCAGACAGTGTTCCTTCTGTCCCACCCATCACACAAGAAGAGGAGGAGGAGGAGGAGGATTGTGTCAGCATGGAGGTGAAGCCTGGCACTCAGCATCAGCAGCAGCAGTGTTTTAGGGATGATTTACAGTCCCAAGAAACCCGTGGACTTGTACGTGGCTGGGAGGAGGTGGCTGCGGATCATGTCGTCCTTAGTGACCCAGAGGACCCTGGACCGAATGCCTCAGCTAACCTACGCTGCACAGCCTCCTTGATCCTGCAAAGCCTGTGGAAGGATCCTCAGATTCTTCGGATCAAGGAGAGGGACCATTACTGGCTGACCACTCTCCTTGATCCACGGTATAAGGGTAAGGTTGCGGACCTTCTCTTGCTGTCGGAGAGGGAGCAGAGGATGAGACATCTCCGGGAGGCCTTGCAGAAAGGTCTGTGCAACGCGTTCCCAGAGACTGGGAGGTTACAAACTCCTGGTTCTGGACAACGAGTTGCTGAGGCTTTGGTCAGTCAGAGAAGGAGCGGTGAAGAAGGTGGCCGTCTGACCAATGCGTTCAGACAATTTTTTAGTCCGCAGCTCCAAGGTATGATCGGTTCCAGCAACCATCATCAGCGTCTGATTTACATGGTCCAGGAATATCTAGCGGCAAGGTCAGACTTGGACACCTTTCCCACCGAAAATCCTCTGGCTTACTGGGTCTTGAGGATGGATCACTGGCCAGAGCTTGCACAGTATGCAATTGAGCTACTGGCCTGTCCTGCATCCAGCGTTCTTTCGGAACGCAAATTCAGTGCTGCTGGAGGCTTTGTTACTGATCACATGGTGCGCCTGTCCACCGACTCGGTTGATTGACTGACATTCATAAAGATGAATCAGTCTTGGATCACCACCAGCTACCAAGCACCTGAAGCTGATGTAACCGAATATTTTTTTTTTAAATGTAACATCCCTTCAAGACTGCTTATGCTGATGCTGAGTGAATGTCCTGTTATGTTGACTGACTATCATCTTGCTCCTCAATGATCCTGCTGATAGCTTGGAAGAACATTTTTGGTTCTGGATGCCGCCACATGTGGCTAAGGCCCAATTTTTCAGCCCCTGTTTAACAGGGGCATGTAATTACAATATTTGATGCAATGCTTTGCAGCAGGGCTCATTACTGCACTCCAACTAGAGTATCTGGGAGAGGTTGCAGTGTCGTGGCACCAGCACCAGTGCCTAAGGCCCAATTTTTCAGCCCCTGTTTAACAGGGGCGTGTATTTACAAATTTGTATGCAATGCTTTGCAACAGGGCTCATTGCTGCGCTCTAAGTACAGTATCTGTGAGGGGTTGTAGTGTTGTGGCACCAGCACCAGTGCCTAATGCCCAATTTTTCTGCCCCTGTTCAACAGGGGCATGTAATGACAATTCTCAATCTAATATTTCACAGCTGGGGCCATCCCTGCCCCCACCAAGAGTAACTGTTAGGACTCAAGCCTCGTACACACGACCAAGTTTCTCGTCAAAAAACAACAAGAAACTTGCTGGCAGAGCTTTCTTGTCGAGTAAATCGGTCGTGTGTACGCGGCTATCAGGTTTCTCGTCAAGAAAACCGACAAGAATCTCGATGCGAAAAATAGAGAACCTGCTCTCTATTTTCTCGTCAGGATTCTCCATTTTCTCATCAAGATTCTCGTCAGCATGTTTCTTGACGAGAAAAGTGTGTGTGTGTACACTTACCTGTCGCCGTGGAAACCCGCGCATGCTCGAAATGACTTTGACGCATGCGCGGTAGCTTCCTAGGCATAGGTAGGGTGTAGCAAGATGGCGGCGACGGTATTGAATGTGATTACGTCACCGCGTTCGCTCCATTCAAAGAACCACGGGTTCTTTGAATCGAGCGTGTGTACACTCGGCCGGGACAAGTTTCTTGTCCAAGAATCTCGTCAAGAAAAACAACGAGTTTTTTCCTGACGAGATTCTCGGCCGTGTGTACGAGGCTTAACAGTCTTGTGGCACCACCGCCACCACCAAAGGCCCAATTTTTCAGCCCCTGTTCAACAGGGGCATGCAATTACAATTCTTGATCTAATAATTCACAGCAGGGCCCATTCATGCGCCCACCAAGAGTAACTGAGGGCTTACAGTGTTGTGGCACCAGCACCACCACCAAAGGCCCAATTTTTCCTACCACTGTTCAACAATAGCATGTAATTACAATTCCTGATATAATAGTTGACAGCAGGGCATTCCAGCGCCCACCAAGAGTAACTGTGAGGGCTTACAGTGTTGTGGCAAAACCAACACCTAAGGGGCAAATTTCTGCAGAGTATCTATGGCAGGCCCCTACTTTCAAACATCCAACTTACAAACGACTCCTACTTGCAAACGGAAGGAGACAACAGAAAGTGTGAGGAAATCTACCCCTAGGAAGGGAAATTCTCTCCTGTAATGGTGCGTACACACGATCGTTTTTAATGTTATTTTCAAAAACAAAGTTTTTCTCGACGTGATTTTTCTTGTTTCCTCTCAAGCCTGTCTTGCATACACACATTCATTAAAAAAAACGCTTGAGCAAAGCGCAGTGACGTACAACACGTACGACGGCACTATAAAGGGGAAGTTCCATTCGAATGGCGCCACCCTTCATGTTAGTAAAGTTTGTTGAGCGACGATTCGCACTTTTCAGCCTCGTGCTTTTCAGTTCGTTACAGCGTGACGAATGTGCTATCTCCATTATGAATGCTAGTTTTACCAGAATGAGCGCTCCCGTCTCATACTTGATTCTGAGCATGCATGTTTTTTTTCCCCTCGTAAAAGCATACACACTACCGTTTTTCAAGTCGTTAAAAAAAAGACGTGAAAAACGACGTGAAAAAATAGAGCAGGTTCTCATTTTCGTAGTTAAAAATGCTCTGGAGCCTTCACACGATCGTTTTTAATGCCAAGTTTAAAAAATTGCATTTTTAATGTCGTGAAAAACGGTCATGTGTATGCGGCATAAGAGTTAATATGGGAAAAAGGTGTCTCCTCTCTACTGATGCTTTATCACCAATCCTTGTTTCAATAAAAACCCCAAACTTTCCAAAAACATTTGTCATTGGGTCAGAAAGTGAGGTGAAATGTTCTGAACAGGGGCACAGACAGCAAAACAAATGTTACAGGGGTGATAACCCTTCCCTATGTTTTCCAAAAAGCTTAAAAATAGATTTTTGGGTTAGAGCTACACTTAAAAAATTTACCTATTCCAAATTAAAAACAGATTCTACTTAAGAACAAACCTACAGTCCGTGTCTTGTTTGCACCGCCTGTATACTGCTGTTCAGAGTATATAGGGCCTTTTTTTTATTTTGGGTGCGTGGTTCCCCTTAATATCCATACAAGACCCAAGGGGGCTGGTAATGGGCTGGGGTAGGGGTGGGTTGATGGGGTAGCCATGCCATTTTTCTCAATGATTTTCATTCATATTGCCGGGACCAGACATTACATTAAAGCCGCAAGCAGTTTTAAATGGCTTTTTTTCCTTTAAAAATGTCAGTTTGTGCAGGGACAGTTCTAAACATGGGAAACACGTGCCACTTCACAGGCATACTTTAGACACCCCCCAGGTACGATATTTAAAGGAATATTTCACTTTTTTTTTTCACTTTATGCATCATTAAAATCACTGCTCCCGAAAAAACGACCGTTTTTAAAACTTCTTTTTGCATTGATACATGTCCCCTGGGACAGGACACGGGTCCCCAAACCCTTTTTAGGACAATAACATGCATATTAACCGTTATAATTAGCACTTTACATTTCAAATATTCGCGTCCATTGTATTTAATAGGGTTCTAAAGTTCGCCCGAACTTTTGGTCCGTTCGCAGGTTCTGGTGCGAACCGAACCGGGGGGTGTTCGGCTCATCCCTAATCAGGAATATGAGGATCTACAGTGTTGAAAAGGCTTGGAAGATGATGGTGCAAGTCGTGGTCTCCCACTGATTTGGGCACCCCTCTTATCCACAGAGATGTCTGCGCTCCCTGTTCTCCAAATCTTCCTGCTGTATTTGGAGCTGGGTGACTGTATGTTTAAGAGCTGCATTATCTTCCTCAAGGACATGGACATATTGCACCAGTTCATCAAATTTGGATTCTAAAGTGTCAATGCGTTCCCCTGACTGCACAATCCCCCCAGCCACCCCCCCCCCCCGCAGCTCTCTAGAGATCTTCCCCATCTCCTGTGTAATATTGCGGGTTAGACTCTGGAGCAGGGAGTGCAGTTTGGCATCTAAGACCTCTGCTGTGAGAGGAGTGGGCGATGCTGATGTCTGGGTGGGAGAGATGTGGAAAAGATTACCCCCTCCAACTGTCAGTAAGTCTGTGGGGTCTGGCGGGTCATCCTGGACACTCAAGGCTGGGGATGTAAGGCTGAGCAGGAAGCGCTCCATCGTGGTAGTAGGCCGCGACTTGGGAAGCGAGGAGTAGGTGAGTCTTTGGACCCCTATTTTTACCATGGGGTGTGTGGTGACTGCGGGAGTGTAGTGCAGCAACTTCCGTGGTTATCAGAGCTGTGGATCGGGCGGCAGAAGATCCAGGAGGTCGGGGGGGACCGGAGCTAGCGGGTTAAACGTCTGTCTGCCATGTTCAGAAGCCGCGCATGCGTCCCCAGGTAATTTTTAATAAAGGACTTGTCAAAAACTGACTTATGTTTTTATTACACTATGCTGTTTTTTTGGGGTGAAGAGGTAGGGGTACTGTGCACCCCATACTCATTCACATGGGGGGCTGGGATCTGGGGGCCCCCTTTCTTAAAGGGGGCTTCCAGATTCCACCACCCCACAACCACAGCCCATGGTTGTGGGGAAGAGGCCCTTGTCCCCATCAACGTGGCACCCCCACCCCAAAGCTCCCCCCCATGTTGAGGGCATGTGGCTTGGTATGGTTCAGGGGGGGCACTTGCTCGGGCTCCCCTTTTTCTGCATGCTCGGATAAGGGTCTGGTATGGATTTTGGGGGGATCCCACGCATTTTATTTTTTTTTGCAGTGGAGATTTCCCTCAAAATCCATATCAAACCCAAAGGGGCAGTTTTAGGGGCAGCCAAGTACCAATAGGCTAGGCTGTGATGCTTTACTGGTGCAGAGGCAACAATTAAAGTACATTGGTTATGATACAATTGATTTTTGTGATACACAAGATGCAATGTTCAGTACATAATCAGTCCAAACATTGAAAAAGTCCCACACATGTGGTATTCTCATACTCAGGGGGAGTAGTGGAATGTGTTGTAGGGTGTAATTCTAAGTATGCGTATGCTGTGTTGAAAATATCTTCCAAAACTTAGTGTAAAAAAAAAAAAACCCTTACCATACCTCTTCAAAAACACCTTGGCATGTTTACTCTCCAAAATGTGATTTTGTAGGTGCTTTTCTTCTCCTGGTGCTTCTGGGGCTCCAAAAATGAGAAAGGTAATCAGGAAATTAGATAAGTAATTTATTCTTTAGAAAGGTGCTACTTGAATTTTGGAAACGTGGTTAGGCTCTGAAAAAGTTTCACACATGTGGTATCCCCAAACTTATGAGTAGTAGAATGTGTTTTGGGGTGTAATTTTAAGTATGTCTATGCTGCGTGTTATAAATATCTTATAAAAGGTCAACTTTGTGTATATACATGTACATACATTTTTATTTTATTTCCGCACTTTCCAAAAATGTGTGGCAGAAAAATTACATTTTCAAAAGACCTATTATGCCGCTAAGAAAATATCTTGGGGTGTTTGCTCTCCAAAATATCAAAACTTTGTGGGTATTTTTACTGTATTGGTTTTCCAGATCCTCCAAAAATGTGATAGGTAGTCAAGAAATTATATGTGTGATTTATGACCCTAGAGAGCCTGAAGCTACTCCTTGGATTTTGGGCCTCTCTATGTGGTTAGGCTGTGAAAAAATTCTCACACGTGTGATATCCTCATAGTTGGGAGAAGTAGTAGAATGTGTTAAGGGTTTCATTTTAAGTATGCCTATGTTGTGTTAAATATCTTATTAATTGACAATCTTGTGTAAAAAAAACTTCGTTTTCCAAAAAACTTGTGGCAAAAAATTGTATTTTCAAAAGTCTCATTATGTCTCTTAGAAAATATGTTGAGGTGTTTTCTTTTCAAAATGGGTTAATTTTCATTTATATGCATATATCTTTCAAAAAAATGCTTATAACCTCAACTGCTTCTAAACTAATATAAACAACTGAGTGTACATGTGCTCATAGGATAACATAGAGGAGAGTTCAGGGGCTGCTGGAAAAAACACCAACTGCTCCTAAATGTCCCTTTAGCAGCTGCAGTGTACATGAGGCATTAGATGTGGTGATTAGTTTTCTTTTTGTCTGTATTTTTTCCAATTATTTTTACCTGGTTATTCTGAAAATAGCACACCTGTTGTCCTTGGGTAGCTATGCTTACTCCTCCACTATATCTATAAGGGAAGCCATGGTTGCCACCCAGGCTAGACTTCAAATGTGTCTGGCTTTATTTATCTTTTTTGCATGAAGATGTACATTATTAATGGTTTACACATATAAGATAATATTTGTAACGGGAAGGCCCGGGGAACTCAGAATCGCTTAGGAAGTGTGAAATACCCTTGCGCCAGCTTCCCCAATGGCTCTTATGTGTCAATCACCCTGTGCCTCTATTAGGGGCACAGGGTGAATGAAAACCCCAATATGGTCTATGATGGCCATATTCAATGCTGTACATACATTTTATCTAGATTGGGTCTGTAATATTCATCCACCATATTCCCCAGGATACCTGCAAAGAACTCTCTACTGTTTGATTATGACCTCAACAGGTTAATTGGAAAGTGACGCCTTCATGATGTTTAGACACATACTCTTAGATGCTAATATCATCACCGACAGCCCTGACTTTGTGTAATCATGGCTGTGAGGAGTTAAGGTAATTTGCATTCTATTGTTCAGTATGACTTGGGAAGGTCTGGTGTGAATAGAAGTAATTAACCCTATACTTGTGTGTATTGTAAAGGCAGACTGGGATTTACAATACAAAGGGATTTAAGATGTAAAGGGTTTAGAACCTGTTGTCGCCAGACAGACTGGCTGCCAACCCTTTGTGGGAAGATGTGTATTGGAGATCGTATATTCTATTGTGTTGGGATCTTTTGAAGCCTAGCAGACGTCAGGATGAGGTGTTGAGTTTTGGGATGTGTGGGTGGAGCTGGGCCCTTGTTCATGTTAAATCATGTGCCCTGAATTGTGTATAAAGTTACAATGTTTGTCAATAATAAAGCCATTCCTACTACAGAAGAGACAGAGTGCGTCTCGTCTTCTTCCAGAGGGGTCGGCTCCTATAGGAAAGGGTCGTTTAGCTGTGGATATCGGTAGCGAGTGGATGTGTGTCTAGGAGAGGGAACATCGTAAACGGCGTTAATACCCCTTGAGATTGGGGTGCCGTTACATTGGTGGCAGCAGTGGGATTTTCCCTCCAGTTCCTGGGACACTCCAAACCACCACAGTGACTGGCCAGCGATGCAGCCGAAGGAGGGTGATGCAGGACCCCGGTCAGTTGAAGATTTGTTTCAGCAACGAGTGCGACAGCGGTTGGCATTGTATGGTGCTAACCCATCAGAGACCGCCATACGGGAAGCCATTAGAGACATCGAGCGGCAGGATGAGTGGCAACATGAGCAGAGAATGGCGCAAATACGGCAATCGGGGACAACGCCTAAAGAACCAGCCGCCATGGAAGAGGAATTCGGAAGAAGGTTGCGAGAGATGCAGGGAGGAGAAGCAGGCCATCTCCCCCCCAACAGTTAACCAGAGCAGATGGTGTGGAGTCCCCAGCAGAAGTGCTGGCAACAGGGCAGAGTGATACCCACCTCTGCCCAGCACCGGAAACCACTGTGGAGTTTCAGGGAGCCGGGGCAGTTGGCCCCTCTCCCCAGCAACAAGCTGAGGCAGTAAAGCTTTTACTCCCAGCTGAATCACTGGCAGCAGGGCAGAATGCTACTGGCCGCTGCACACAACGGCCACTTGAGCGGATATCGGTGGATGGGACTGCGGTCTCCACTCACAGCAACCCAGCAGAAGAGCTGGCAACAGAGCCGAGCGCCACGGGCCTCGGCTCCCAACTAAGAGAAGAGGGAGTTCCTGTGGTATTGGATGGGACTTCAGTCCTCACTGACACAACCCCAGAAAATGGTGTGACGCTGAGACAGGAGGATGTCAGTCTTGCTTTGCAAGCACTGGGAGATTTTCACCTACCACAAGTGGATGGGACTTCAGTCTCCACTTGTATACCACAGGGATGCCGGGCAGTCGACCCAGATCCCCAACAGCATGACGGACTGAGCCCAGTCACCCTGTCTTCTCTCCAGCGGCAGAAAGGACTCCAGGGAGAAGGGCCAGTCCAGGCCTCCCCCCAGCGGCGGGTGTGTTCTCTGAGAGAGGCAGAGGTTGGCTGGGTAAGCGATTCTCTGTTTGGAGAAATTTATTTAGGGTACTGTGTGGATACCGGCATTAGAAGAAGGGACCTATGGACTAACTTCAGAGTCAACGCGTCTGGGGTTCCCCCCTCTGTTAGTCTCCTGCCAAAAGGGGAGAGATGTAACGGGAAGGCCCGGGGAACTCAGAATCGCTTAGGAAGTATGAAATACCCTTGCGCCAGCTTCCCCAATGGCTCTTATGTGTCAATCACCCTGTGTCTCTATTAGGGGCACAGGGTGAATGAAAACCCCAATATGGTCTATGATGGCCATATTCAATGCTGTACATACATTTTATCTAGATTGGGTCTGTAATATTCATCCACCATATTCCCCAGGATACCTGCAAAGAACTCTCTACTGTTTGATTATGACCTCAACAGGTTAATTGGAAAGTGACGCCTTCATGATGTTTAGACACATACTCTTAGATGCTAATATCATCACCGACAGCCCTGACTTTGTGTAATCATGGCTGTGAGGAATTAAGGTAATTTGCATTCTATTGTTCAGTATGACTTGGGAAGGTCTGGTGTGAATAGAAGTAATTAACCCTATACTTGTGTGTATTGTAAAGGCAGACTGGGATTTACAATACAAAGGGATTTAAGATGTAAAGGGTTTAGAACCTGTTGTCGCCAGACAGACTGGCTGCCAACCCTTTGTGGAAAGATGTGTATTGGAGATCGTATATTCTATTGTGTTGGGATCTTTTGAAGCCTAGCAGACGTCAGGATGAGGTGTGGAGTTTTGGGATGTGTGGGTGGAGCTGGGCCCTTGTTCATGTTAAATCATGTGCCCTGAATTGTGTATAAAGTTACAATGTTTGTCAATAATAAAACCATTCCTACTACAGAAGAGACAGAGTGCGTCTCGTCTTCTTCCAGAGGGGTCGGCTCCTATAGGAAAGGGTCGTTTAGCTGTGGATATCGGTAGCGAGTGGATGTGTGTCTAGGAGAGGGAACATCGTAAACGGCGTTAATACCCCTTGAGATTGGGGTGCCGTTACAATATTGTTTTATGCTTTCGGTTCATGTTACAGGAAGTTAAAAGGACACTACATTTCTGGCAAAATCAACAGGTACTTGTTGAAAAAGTTTTTCATCTGAAAATGAAAAACTGTTGTAGCCACTCCGTCTAAGGGCTGGTTAGCTGCACTATGGTATTTTATTTATTTTTAGGTTTAGATATGCTTTAAAAAACTATGAGTACTGACTGTACTGAATCCAATCTTTTCTCTCTTGCAGAGCTACAGTACATCAAGGTATGTTGAATACCTGTGTCTCCTTACTAAGCAATGCCCCCCCCCCATCATGGTTGCTGCATAATAGGGGGTGCCTTCAGATCTGGAGAGGCACATTTGCGACAAATAACAACAAGGCCTGGGGAATGCCCAGGGAAAAACCAAGCCTACTTACCGACCAGCTCGCTGACAACCAAATAACCTGTCTAACAGTATGCGTTAAAAACAGGGGTTTGTCCGCACGCATTTGCAAATGCATGCGTGAGCCACAGAGCCACGCCAAGGCCCCCTGGAGTCTGTGGACCTACACTATCTGTGAGTGTCCCCACAATGGAGGCACATGCATTCTGATGGTTAGATGAGGGCAGGTGGACTGAAGGGGAGCCACCCCTCCTTAAAGGTACAGGAGCACACCAAACACCCAGCATGTAGCACAATGGCTGCAAAGGTGCTGGTGTGTTGCTGGACCAGTACAAGCACCACAGGTGAAAACAAAACCATGTCCACCGCCCTCATCTATAGCTGGCTATCACGGCAAGTAGCATTGGAAGGCTAAAACAGGTAACAACAAGGCCTGGGGAATGCCCAGGGAAAAACCAAGCCTACTTACCGACCAGCTTGCTGACAACCAAATAACCTGTCTAACAGTATGCGTTAAAAACAGGGGTTTGTCCGCACGCATTTGCAAACGCATGCGTGAGCCACAGAGCCATGCCAAGGCCCCCTGGAGTCTGTGGTCCTACACTAACTGTGAGTGTCCCCACAATGGAGGCACATGCATTCTGATGGTTAGATGAGGGCAGGTGGACTGAAGGGGAGCCACCCCTCCTTAAAGGTACAAGAGCACACCAAACACCCAGCATGTAGCACAATGGCTGCAAAGGTGCTGGTGTGTTGCTGGACCAATACAAGCACCACAGGTGAAAACAAAACCATGTCCACCGCCCTCATCTATAGCTGGCTATCACGGCAAGTAGCATTGGAAGGCTGAAACAGGTAACAACAAGGCCTGGGGAATGCCCAGGGAAAAACCAAGCCTACTTACCGACCAGCTCGCTGACAACCAAATTACCTGTCTAACAGTATGCGTTAAAAACAGGGGTTTGTCTGCACGCATTTGCAAACGCATGCGTGAGCCACAGAGCCACACCAAGGCCCCCTGGAGTCTGTGGTCCTACACTAACTGTGAGTGTCCCCACAATGGAGGCACATGCATTCTGATGGTTAGATGAGGGCAGGTGGACTGAAGGGGAGCCACCCCTGCTTAAAGGTACAGGAGCACACCAAACACCCAGCATGTAGCACAATGGCTGCAAAGGTGCTGGTGTGTTGCTGGACCAATACAAGCACCCCAGGTGAAAACAAAATCATGTCCACCGCCCTCATCTATAGCTGGCTATCATGGCAAGTAGCATTGGAAGGCTAAAACAGGTAACAACAAGGCCTGGGGAATGCACAGGGAAAAACCAAGCCTACTTACCGACCAGCTCGCTGACAACCAAATAACCTGTCTAACAGTATGCGTTAAAAACAGGGGTTTGTCCGCACGCATTTGCAAATGCATGCGTGAACCACAGAGCCACACCAAGGCCCCCTGGAGTCTGTGGTCCTACACTAACTGTGAGTGTCCCCACAATGGAGGCACATGCATTCTGATGGTTAGATGAGGGCAGGTGGACTGAAGGGGAGCCACCCCTCCTTAAAGGTACAGGAGCACACCAAACACCCAGCATGTAGCACAATGGCTGCAAAGGTGCTGGTGTGTTGCTGGACCAATACAAGCACCACAGGTGAAAACAAAACCATGTCCACCGCCCTCATCTATAGCTGGCTATCACGGCAAGTAGCATTGGAAGGCTAAAACAGGTAACAACAAGGCCTGGGGAATGCCCAGGGAAAAACCAAGCCTACTTACCGACCAGCTTGCTGACAACCAAATAACCTGTCTAAACATTTGCGACAAAGCAGGTGGGGGTGATCTGCAAATAGATGCAGGCATCTGGCACACCAAGAAGTGTTGAGTTCCCAAAATTCTCCATAGTAGCTGTAACTGTAGTTATTATTATGTAAATAAATAAATGAATGATGCGCTAAACACCAACCTATTAATTTATTTATTTATTCACCTTTTAAGGAATCAGATTCTTTCTGTTTGATTGCGGCTTTCACTATTTGGTTATCTTTTGGTTGGTTTACACTTATTTATTTCATTAGCGCTTTGGTAATTATTTATCTAGTTATTATTATGTACTCCAACATACGGCTGCATTTTTTTTTCTTTTTTTTGTGACAGTGTTGCTTTAAATAATGTTATTAATAGAAAAAGCTTATGAAATAAATTTTTTCTTAAATTTATTTTTCTTGCTAGCATCTACTATGCATTTATTCTAATTCAAATGTGTTTAAAAGAAACAGGTACATTACATGTAAATAATTAGCTCATACTGTAGATTTGTTCTGTCTTCCCATACAAAGAAACATAACAACCAATTTTAAGCTTTTGGTGGTATTATAGCTCCCATGTGTTGATGGTTACACAAAGACAACAATTGCATTTTACTAAATAAAATATATATTTTTTAATATTTCTGTACTTTGTTGAGTTGCTGCATGTGGATGTATTGCATATTTGCAGACAGCTTATGTTTCTGCTGGATTTTTAGCAGACAAACAAATGCTGGGCATGACCACCAAATACTTCACAGGTAGGGGGGCCATCGCGATGCCAGACCACATTTGATGCATTTAAAAAAAAAAAATACCTTGTTTTGTCAGAATTTATTTTGTACTAATTATGTGTCTCCCAGGTTATCATAGTGCACTTTGTAGTAGTGCCAAGTGTATTTGTCTTTAGTAAATAGCCACAATTGTCACACTTAAAAACCTGACCTTTCCCATTTTATATAACTGCTATTGAGCATAGAAAGAACAAGCCACACATTGTTGAGTGTACCATTTTTTTTTACTCTGTGCATAACATGTGGGGTCATTTTTTATTCAAAATACAATCTTGACATTTTGGCCTCCAAATTTTGGAGATTTTTTATTTTTTTGGGGGGTTTGCAGAAACATGCATGGGTCAAAAAAAAAGGAACTTACAAAGTTCAACCTTAAAAATGTAAACATGAGATGGGGTGATGTCACCCCTGAACCATCCAAAATTAGAAGATACACACAGTTTTGGATGTGCAAAATTGTTTTTTTCATCCTGACCCCATGGCTAAAGTCAACATGTGCTATCTGCCATCATGGGGGATCAATGGACGTGTTTTGGGGGTGCAACCCCTTCCTCTCACCTACTTGTGTAGCAAGGAAAAGGTTTCACCCCCAAAACTGGGACATAGATATCCTGTGACGGCAGATAGCACATGTTGACACACAGTGTGCATCTTGTAATTTGGGCTTGTGTTAAAACAAATGGCAATTTTGGAAAATATAAGAAAACTAAAAAAGGGGGGGCGTGGTTCAGACTATTCGCCCCATAATATCAATGATGTTTTTATATTTTTGCTCAATCACATTCATCCTTTTCCTCATAATGTCCATTTCGCTACTACATTCCATTATTTCTTGAATGACGATTTGGGCACTAGCACTTGAGAATGGAGTTGTCTGAGTTTCTGACACACCACTATGTTCATCCCCTAAAAAAAATAATGGATTAGAAATATGAACGCCTACATCTCTTTTTACCAGAAGCTGTGGTGACAGACACTGACCTGTTGTGGTGATAAGCTCCACCTCTGCTTCCTCCACCTCTCCTTCCTCCACCTCTGCTTCCTCCACATGCTGATCTTGGGGTTCTTTTGGATCTTGGTTTTCTTTATGTGGTCTGTGCTTCCTAGGCTCCTCACATTGGTGTCCTCTCAGTCTCCACTCTCCTATGTGAATGAAACAATCAAAAGGTATCCTGTAGTATACATAGATTTGAGGGCATAATTTTATAAGTTTGCCTGGAAGTGGGGTACAATTGTTGGTTTTGCCAGAGTTCCAAGATGAACATACGATATTTTGGTAATTCAACAAAGCAAGAATACTTTCATTCTTGGTCCTCAAAAAAAAAAAAAAGGAGACAGCCCAAGGTATCCACTGGAGCACCTGTGTGTGACACCCTAAAAAGGTTGTTCGGGTGGCCCACACTATAGTGCTCCTGAGTCAAGATGTGAAACCAGCTGCTTGAGTGTCCTCTCCTTTACCCAGAATCTAGTTTACCATTTAACATTCTACTTAACTTACAACACATCATCTAGACAACAATATATATGTATATATAAAGGTTGTTTTACGCCAAATAGGCATGATCACATGTGGTTTACGTGTATATGTGCAAAACATGTTATTTTTTTCACGTTCGCTGTTTACTAGGAAACATTTCCAAAAATGAGTCCACTCAACTTCACATGAAAGTTGCCATTCTACAATATGAAACCAGACAATCCAAGCACATGGAGCAAAACATGCAAGAATACATATTCCAATTAGATTAAAGACAGTAAAACAAAAAAGCGTACTTTTGTCCAGGAATTTTTTAAGCTTCCTATACTGGTCTGGCTCCCTCAGCTTCAGGTCAGACCACCTTTTACGGAGCTGCTCCTTGGATCTCCTGACCCCAAATTTATTATAGAGACTCGCCGCCACTTTGTCCATTATTTTAGACTTCCTGAGATTAGGGGTGTCGTATGGCCCATGCTTCCCATCGTAACCCTTCCTCCGCAGGATGTCCACCATCTCCGCCATCTCAGCAAATGACATATTAGTCGGCTTGAATCTTTTATTCCTGGATCGGGACGTTTCCGCCTCCGGGCTTTCCTCGTCGGTACTTATTAATAAAGCACGCACCTGTGTCACCGCCATGTCATCATCTCCCACTGTGTGCCGAACGACAAGGGGCAGGGAAAGTCTGAAAAAGACTGTCATGGGCGGGCGACACGGCCGGAGTTTCACGCAGGCTCAAGGTATATAAAGGGTAAACAAGGTTGTGGTTGCGCGGAGTAAGGACGACCGGAAGTGCCGAACGAATCCTACGAAGGTAAGAAATTAACTTGGGGCATCAGTGGCCTATACTGGTTCATGATTGTAGAGGCCTATATTGGTCTATGATTAGGACAATTGAAGCTGACCTCCTGTTTTTGTCTTGTGTTTTATCTTGTAGACTGAACTATGCATAAATTGCGTGAGCCTGACATCATGTTAATTTTTTTAGAAAAATATAAGGAAATGCGCAACCTCTGGGAGCTAAAAAATAGCTCCTACCATAATAGCCAAGTACGCAAGGCAACAATTATTAATTTAGCGGAATATATAAAGACCTGGATCCCAGAGGCAGACTATACTATGATGAATAGAATGCGTACAAAAAAAGATATAAAGAAGCGCGTGCTTTTATGAGATCAGGAGCAGCAGCAGACGAAGTAGTTCAGCCCAAGCTGTGGTACTACAAGCATCTGCAATTTCTGGATGAACAGATTGAGGCCAGGGAATCACTTTCCACCCTTCCCTCAACCCTTCCTTCCACCCTTCCCTCCAGCGTTCCTTCCACCCTTCCCTCCAGCTTTCCTTCCACCCTTCCCTCCACCCCTGCAGAGGGGGAGGAGGAGCCACCTGAGCTTGAAGAGCCGGATCTGTGCATCTTCAGCCAGGTATATTATTTTCTATGATATTTATTGTCCTTAATTGATTTATGAGAACTAGATGTTATTATTCACAAATGACAAAATTTTAATGTAAAAAAATAAAATAAAAATGGATTGGTACAGTATATCAAAAAGCAGGGGTCACAATGAGAGTCTTTTATATTTTTTACGATTCAAATTGCAACAGTCATGAGAAAATTGTGTGTGATTGATTTAACAACAAATGAAACTATGTCCCTTTTTTCTACACAGGATGAGCTCAGCCAGGAGGAAGAGGCTCCAGAATGTGGCAGGCAGGAGGAGGCAGGGGTGAGTGGCAGCCAGGAGGAGGCCGGCCCAAGTGGCACTTACCAGGTCCCCAGGCCTAGTGGCAGCACACAGTCCCAAGTGGCTCCCCTCCACGTCAGACCCCCAAAACATCGGCGGATGTCAAAGGTGGAGGAGGAGTCACTTAAGATGATAAGGGATGCTGTTGCCATAATGAGGGCACCCCTCAACCCAGTTGAGGGCTTTAGTAACTATCTGTCCGAAAAGCTGATGAAACTGGAGGAGGGACAATGTGCCCTCTGTGAGCACCTGGTTTATACGGCCATTCACATGGGGCAGTTGACAGAGGCCACCCATCTCTGCCATCTGCCCCATCCTTCTCCTCCTCCTCTGCCACATTACCACCAACAGAGCCACAGCCTGGAAGGGTGCGTGGATGGGGCCGTGGAACAAATGCTGGAGGGAAGCGTGGAGGGAACACTGCAGGGAGCAGTGGAAGGAAGGCTACCAAGAAGAGCAGAAGGTGATTCCCTGGCTTCAAGCTGCTCTTCCAGAAGTTGCAGTTTGTAGGAGTACCACAGCTTGGGATGATGTATGTCTTCGGCTGCTGCTCCTGATTTCCTCATGTTGTTGATTTTATTGTTCATCATAGTAATGTCTGCCTTTGGGGTCCAAAGTCTTCATAAATTCCCCTAATTTAACAATTGTTGCCCTTCCTGTTTATTTATTTTTTGCCAGAATAAATGGATTTTTGATTTTGGAAAAAAATACTTGCCTATGTTTTTTATTGGGAGTAGAGCATAAGATGTCATAAATACAATGTGTAATTAACAAGGGACACCAACCTCATTGAGGAAAATGTTTTAAACAAAATATGTTGTTGTGAGAACTTGACACCCAAAAAAATGAGCCCACAAGAACCAAAATCGAATAAAATAAAAAAAATGGTATATCTTGATTCTAAATAACAATTCAATTTAGGGAAAACTGGCTTTAAAAATATATAAAATTATTCTAGAGATGACAAGAAACTATAAAGAAATACGTTTGTCAGAACTCGGGATAAAGATCTGCAGCCAAAAAACATTTTAAAGACCATTATAAGGAAGAAAACAATGCGCTGCATTAAACGAGGAAAAAATTGTCAGAATGACGAATGTACTCTCTCCATTAGGAACGCTAGTTTTACCAGAACGGGTGCTCCCGTCTCATAATTCAGTCTGAGCATGCGTGGGTTTTTTAACAGATGGACTTGCCCATAGACGATCGGAATTTGCTATCGTTTTTTTATTCATTGGAAAAATGTAAAACATGTTCTATTTTTTGACACCGATGGAAAAAAGACCGATGGGGCCCATACACGATCGGTTTGTCCGATGAAAAAAATCCATTGGACTGTTTTCATTGGTAAAACTGATCGTGTGTACGCGGCTTTAAGGTGAGGTTGAAGCTCATTCTTGGCACTACTTTGCATGGCCCCATGCTCACACTTTTCCTTGCTTGATGTTCCCCAATAACAGCTTCAAGTCACCAAAAACATTCAAACTTTCAAGGCGCGTTTGAATCTCATCGCAAAGGAGGAAACTGGTATTTTGCAACACGTGTTATCTACCATATCTTGCTACCAAATTATCTTTTGAGATTATTTTCATGAATGGGTTTCCGAATGTCACATTGTTGTTCTGAGATTGTTTATATCATGCAATCATTTAAGTTTAAGTTTTATAGCTTAGGTCCCTAATCACCTGGTCCTCGTCTACTATCTTAACTGTACTTAATTAACAGCATTGTTTCCAGTGGTGTGATACAGCATTCTTCATATTGCATCTTATACAAGAGAGCCAGCAATCCAGTGGAAAGCACCATAGCAAAAGGTGCATGATGATAAATCACCCAACAATGAAAAATAACGGTCTAGAGGACGAGGAGCTAGTCTATAGATCCAAGTCAAACTAACAAGCAAGGATGGTAGGTCATCTAAGCAGTAGTCAGACTGGGTAAAAGTAATAAACAACAGAGAATCGTTACAGGAAAAAAAAGATCCATGATAAAGGGATCCCCAAGCCTGGTATGCTCTTCTACAAGATCATTAACCCCTTTCTGCTGGTTCTGATGGGAATTAATCTTTCTCATTTTCTCTTTCACTATTAATATCTATGCAGTACTAAATGCATGATGAGCCCTTTCTTATACTAGATCGAACAAGTTCCAAGATTCAAGATACTGTTGGACTGAACTAGGCTTGGAATAAGCTAAGACGGGGAAAGACATAAACTGGGGCTTGTACAGTACCTCAAACCAGCAAGCAAAAATAAACAAGATTTGATACAACCTTAAAAAAACCCACTGTAGGTTTGGATGGTTGTGATATAGAGAAATATTGATGCAGAAGGATAACATAGGGAACAGGGTTTGACACACATTTATTGCAATATTTACTTGGAATTATTCTGTTTGTGACATTTTTACATTTTGCTTTTTGTTCCTTATTTCAACATTTGTGTTTAATATATAGAAACATACTAGTGGATGTTGGTAGAAAATGTATTGACTTTTAGTGCCTCAGACAAAGAAAAGAAGGAAAATAAACTCAGTTTTGTGCAGTACTAAACCAGTTACAGGGATAGTACTATAAATGCTTTGAATGCTTGTTTTAAATTACTTTGCCCACCATCTTCTTAATTTGATTTGGAATACTACGCCATGAGAGCTTTTATTTTGTGGGATACAAGAAGAGGGGTGACAGAGGAGAAATCAGAAAAAAAGGAAAGTGTTAGAAAATTGGCAAAAGGAACACATTGCTGCAGGAATAATCAAAAAGCATCTCGTACCTTTTATTCATTCAAAGGTCACATCAATCTGGGGAGTGTGGAGTGAATCCACAGAGGAGAAGGTGGTGGGATTAATGAAAGAACAAAAAGAAAGTGTAGTTTTATTTATGTGTAAAGCAATTAAAATAGACTGTCACTGTTCATTCTTTGCATAGAGAAGGGAATTGCTTTTAATCAGGGATTCTCCAAACTTTGTAAATAAAGGATAGGTTCATTGCCCATCACACTGTTTTGGGGCTCGGCTGTAATCAGTGGGAGCACAAAATGCCTGTCAGGAGTCAGTTGGAGTAACAAATTACCCTGTGCAAGTGGTTAGTGGGATGAATAAATGTCCCTGTGTCAGAGGTCAGTAGGAATAATACATGCCCCTACATTAATGGTCAATAGAAGTAATAAATGCCCCTACTTTTGTGGGAAGAAATAAATTAACATATGTTGGTACTCAGTGGGAGTAAAAAAATTCTCTGTGCCAAAGGTCAGTGGAAGTATTGAATGCCACTGTGACAGTGGTCAGTGGGGGAAAAATGCTCCTACTTCGGTGGTTGCCTCTACAGCAGTGGTCTGTGAAAGTAAAAAATGCCTCTGTGTAAGTGGTCAGTAGAAGTAATAAATGGCAGTATTCAAAATGGTGCATCTGCATCAGTGATATGAATGATTCCCCACCGTCAGTGAGAGGAGTTGTGCCTTCATCTCAGTGGAAACTAGTGCCACATTATTGGTGTTCAGTGGTCACTTATCTTATGGGCTCCACATCCCACACCACTCCTCATAATGATGTCACTTCTAGGATTATACAGTTACCATTGGATAGAAGATCACTCTGCCCGACAGAGACTGTTACATTGCCAGTTTACGAAACAATCTGTGTTCCAGCACCTGGAACCCACTGTCATTCTTGATGCAGCGCCTCCCTTCCTTTGCCCTGTAATAAGAAAGCCTGCATGCTGGGCATTCTCTTTGCATTGGCCATACCAGGGCAAGCAGCATGATGTAGTTTAGGGTCCATTGCTGTTTTTGAAAAAACACATGTGAAGAGGAGTATTCACTTGGTAAAATGGGAAGAAATTTAAAAAGGAAAACAGATTAGAATTCTCCTATTTTTTGCTGATAAAATGTTTGTGGCGTTATTGTAATTAACACAGTTTTCATACCATTTTGTACTAAGGGGTGTTGAGGTGTATTAGCACTGTTTTTATTTACACATTATTCACAGTATATACACTGTCCCACAAAAATTAGTACACCCCTCACATTTTTGTAAATATTTTATTATATCTTTTCATGTGACAACACTGAAGAAATTACACTTTGCTACAATGTAAAGTAGTGAGTGTACAGCTTGTATAACAGTGTAAATTTGCTGATTTGCTGTCCCCTCAAAATAACTCAACACACAGCCAATAATGTCTAAACTGCTGGCAACAAAAGTGAGTACACCCCTAAGTAAAAATTTCCAAAGTGTCACGATTTTGTGTGGCCACAACTATTTTCCAGCACTGCCTTAACCCTCTTGGGAGTCCTCTTCCATGCCTCCATGATGACATCACGGAGCTGGTGGATGTTAGAGACCTTGCGCTCCTCCACCTTGCTCAATAGGGTTTAGGTCTGGAGACAAGCTTGGCCAGTCCATCACCTTTACCCTCAGCTTCTTTAGCAAGGCAGTGGTTGTCTTGGAAGTGTGTTTGGGGTTGTTATAATGTTGCAATACTGCCCTGCGACCCAGTCTCCGAAGGGAGGGGATCATACTCTGCTTCAGTATGTCACAGTACATGTTGGCATTCAAGGTTCCCTCGAAGAACTTTAGCTCCCCAGTGCCGGCAGCACTCATACAGCCCCAGACCATGACACTCCCACCACCATGCTTGATTGTAGGCAAGACACACTTAACTTTGTACTCTTCACCTGGTTGCCGCCACACACGCTTGACACCATCTGAACCAAATAAGTTGTAAGCTGTATGGTCTTGGCCACCATGCTGCAGCTCAGTTTCAGGGTCTTGGCAATCTTCTTATAGCATATGCCATCTTTATGTAGAGCAACAATTATTTTTTTCAGATCCTCAGCGAGTTCTTTGCCATGAGGTGCCATGTTGAACTTCCAGTGACCAGTATGAAAGAGTGACAGCGATAATACCAAATTTAACACACATGACACTGGGGAGGGAAAATTACTAATCTGGTCCAATTTGGACATTTTCATTTAGGGGGTGTACTCACTTTTGTTGCCAGTGGTTTAGACATTAATGGATGTGCGTTGAGTTATTTTGAGGGGACAGCAAATTTACACTGTTATACAAGCTGTACACTCACTACTTTACATTGTAGCAAAGTGTAATTTCTTCAGTGTTGTCACATGAAAAGATATAATAAAACATTTACAAAAATGTGAGGGGTATACTCACTTTTGTGAGATACTGTATACACAAACATGTATATAATATGCACCACATACAAAATGTACACAATCTGCACATACTACACAGAAATACACACAGCACTGCATTACATTCTTAAACATACACACAAATATGCCTGCACCACAAATAAAATCACACTTTTGGAGTTATAACTCCAGATCATCTATGAGAGTTGCATGTGGTGCAATTTTTTAGGTACATGAGAAGATTTTTCCGTTGCTGGAAATCCTTTAGAATGTGGGGGGCCTTGCAATTGCTTAGTTTGTTCACTCCAAATACCAGCCCAGCTTCCTACCATCCAATGGTAGTTTTGTTCCTTTTAGCATTTTTAGCATATCATTATTTATTTATTTTACATTTCTAAGAGTAATAATAGGATGGGGGTTATGTAAGGCAAACAGAGTCTTTTTCAAAATGCAGATAATTACTAAAAATATATTTAGCATGGCAAAATTAAAAGTTATCTAAGGTAAAAGCTTTTTATTTTTTTTGTATTTTTTGTTTTGGATACCCCATATTGAGGAGACACCAGAGGGAAAATATAAGAGGAAAACCTTTCAAGGGAACATGTGTTTCAATAACAATTTGCTAAGAGAGAATTTCCCCTTCATTTTCCTGTGTCCCCAGGACAGGAAGTGAAGGGAAATCTCCCAAAAAGGACACAAACAAAAAACACAACCTCAGAGGGGTTTTAAGCATTTTCTTCTGTATCTGAAATTGTTTAATGAATGCATGACTGAAATATATGGTGGTTATTCATATCTGTCAATACCTACACTTTGAGGCATTGCATACTTGCTTTAAGGTTATGTAAATCCTAACAATAAACTTTATTTTTCTCTTTCGGTCTTTTTATATATTCCATTAAGGGGATTTTTTTCTGTCTGTCTGGTGAATGCAAAAATATCCAGTGATCTTGTTAGATCTGCCCTGTGTTTTGGATTCACTCTTTTTGGGTTATCTCAAGAAACCTAAATTAGCCTTCCTAGTCAGGGCTTTTTTTCTCAGCTAATAGGTGCAGGAACCCACCTTCCCCAGTCAACTCCCTACCCCTGCCCCTTTTCCCACCCCCAAACCCTCTGCAGCTTTCTCACTTGCATTGGCATTAGAACAGTGCAGCTGACTCGGTTCTATTAGGCACAACAGGCTTTTTTTCCCTCAGCCTACTGCAGTCTCCTCCATTCAGCTCCACCTATCAGATCAGTGTAGCACCGAATCTAATAGGAGTTTAGAGAACTTCACTCAGCTCCGTGCTACACAGATCTGACAGGCAACAGGTGGGGATAGCTACCTTTGAAATACCCATTAAAAGTCGACAGTTGTGCCATCTGGACCCAGTCCCAGGGCACCCATCCATCAGATGTGGCGCACATACCCTGGATGCTGGCTCTAGCATACAGAAGGCGATGGAGGAAGGGAATGGTATAGAAAACTTCCTCTACCGGCTTCTGTATTGTGTGACAGACTGCAGAAGACAGGACTGCCGGAGGTGGCGGAACAGCGTTCCGGCAAAAAAAAAAAGCCCTGCTCTTAGTTCTTATCTTTGACTACAGAGCTATTACTCTCTATGGTGTGGAGATGAGGAGCCAAGACAGCAGGACAGGGATGCAACCATGTTGTTATGATTTCAGTCCAGAAGGCACTGTGCTGTCACCCCATCATAGGAAATTAGGATCTGAATATTCCTGGAAAATCAATTGGTATTTTTCTGTACTTGCCATGTCTTTAAAATGATACAGGATAGAGAAGTGTGCATGTCTTGCAGAGATGTACTGCATACAATATGTTTTTTTTTTCTTTGTTTTTTAGATATTGCTTTGACATGCACTTTAAATAAACAACTACAAACCTAAACCTCCAGTGGATACTGGTATAGAAAATACATTGGTGTTTAGTACCTCAACCAAAGAAAAAAAAAGAAACATAAATTCAAGATTTTGCAGTACTAAACCAATTATAGGGATATTACTATAAAAAAGAAATTCAATTTGTTTATATTTCATATACTCTTTTCTCTCTAAATGCTTGTTTCAAATTGCTTTGCCCACCATAAACACAACAGAAGAATGTGCCTCGTTTTTTCTGTAGCTTGAGGCCTCGTACACACGACCGATTTTCTCGTCCAAAACAGTCAAGAAAAGTGCCGCGAGAGGTTTTTTGTCTAGAAAAACGTTCGTGTGTATGGTTTTACGACGAGAAACTTGACGAGAATCTCGACGAGAAAATAGAGAACCTGCTCTCTATTTTCTCGTCAGGATTCCAGATTTCCTCGTCGTGTTTCTCGTCGGCCTGTTTTGTGACGAGAAAATGGTTCGTGTGTATGCTTTTACGACTCTTCAAAAAGCGCGCATGCTCAGAATCAAGTATGAGACGGGAGCGCATCTTCTGGTAAAACAAGCCTTCGTAATGGAAATAGCACATTCGTCACGCTAAAACGAACTGAAAGCACGAAGACTGAAAAGCGCGAATCGTCTCTTCCCAAACTTTTACTTCACACGCGGTAACACGAGATCAGCAAAAGCAGCCCAAGGGGCGGCGCCAAGAAAAAAGATCTTCCCCTTTATAGTGCCGTCGTACGTGCTGGACGTGAGCGCAGAGAACCACGAGGAAATTGGAAAATGACAGTGTGTACGCATAGAAAGCTTGACGAGAAAATCGACAAGCTTAACAAGAATCTCGTCGAAAAAAACGACGTGTTTTTTACGACGAGAAAATCGGTCGTGTGTACGAGGCCTAACACTAACATTTTTGAAATAAATATAGAGAACTATCAAAGTAAAAAGCATAATATTCATATTGCAGGCAGTACCCAAGACTGAAGTTCTAAAAAAAAAAATGCATTTACAAGGATAACATTGCTCCATTGCATAAAGTGTCATTGCTTTGCATTTTCATAGGTTATGCAAGTGTAATAATATATATTGCTCACCAAGTCTACTTATGTTCTCCAAGCTTTCACATTCAAGAGCGGCTCTTTAAAGTATATTGTAAGTATAGTTATATAAGAATGCTAAGGTAAGGTGGGGAATAGGCTATTTACAGCATATCATCTTAATTCAAAAAGTCATTATTCCCTGGAGCTGCTATTAGAGTAGAAAAAAAGCTACAGAAGGGTACAGTAGTACTGACAGTATAATTCCTACAAGGAACAAAATAAATTCACTTGACAATGTAAGAACAAAGGTTTTGTAGTGCACTATATCATTCAATACTAGGCAAATGACAGCCTTTAGGCTTGTAAATCTTTTGTTATAAACTAAGTGACATAGCACACATAGTTTGGTCTTACAATCTCACTATAAACTGGAGAAGCTGTTAGAAAAACAAAAAATGTTGCTATGGCTTCCAGCTACATAGTGAACTTTGTGTGCTGTACTAAAAAAGTATGAAGGGAATTTAGAATGCAGAATTCAGGGCAAGCTGCTTTCCACTCCAGAGAATGGCTGTCATGATTCAGTAAACCTTTTTTGTGAAAATAATTGTATAGAAACACTGTCTATTGATGGTAATTTCACTTCACGGTCAATACACATCATTTACCTAAAAATATCAAAAAATAAGAATTAATATTATTAATATTGTTTGCTCTTTTAAAGGGCTAGTCAGTGCTGTGAACCTTGCTTTTATTTCTGCTTGCCAGAATCCCTTAGTTTTTATTGATGATTGTGCTGATGATGTGCTGCCCTAGCAATACTTCATTTCCATCAATCAGACAGTCTATGAATAAAGCAGAGGCAGCTCCCTGCGCTGTCTGAATACAAGTGAACCACGAAAAACAGCAGCTGCAAAGCAACAATGCTAGACAAAAATAATTTATAGATGTACTAGGAAAAGTCAGAAATATGAACAGGTTGCCTTATTCTGCATAATAACAACTTAAACACCGTCATAACTACACAAGAATAAAGGAGATACATTCAGCAAAAAGTCAAACAGTAATAAAATGTATTTGCCTGGCTTATTTTACAGAAACATTTGGAGATTCCACATTATACAACATATTTTTTTTTCTATGTAAAGAAAAATAATATATTTCTGAAGTAAAAAAAAAGCTTTGTAACAACTCCTTTACTTGTCTGTTAGCACTTTTTTTTTTGCATTATACACTGCCCATTTCTGGCTGAGATACATCATCAATGGCTGAACAATAAACCAAAAAAACGAATGTACCAGGTAAAGATAAAGAGCAGGAGAAGGTGGCAGTGGATGAGATGAAGCAACAGCAGGAAATGGGGGCCTTGTACCACATGAGGAGGGTGAATTCAGAGGTAATACACTCCAAAGACATGTTGGTAGGTTAATTGGCTTCTGTCTAAAAATTGGCCCTAGTATATGAATGTGAGTTAGGGACCTTAGATTGTAAGCTTCTTGAGGGTAGGGACCAATGTGAATGTACAATGTATATGTAAAGCGCTGTGTAAATTGACGGCGCTATATAAGTACCTAAATAATAATAATAATAATACCTTAATATGCTTGCCAAATCTGCCATCACATGTAGAAGGAAATTAGGGATTTCCAAGGAATAATCCAAACTTCAATATCATGAAATTACAATGTACAGTACCTGACCATGATATTGTGTCAATCTTGCCTCTGTTATCGGCGAGATTGACACCTGCGAGCCCCGTCGCGGGAGCCAGCGCCGAGCTCTGTCGCTCATTGGAAAAGGAAAAATTTGTTTTATGGGATCGTATGCAGAACAATTACAATAATAATCAATAATAAACCAATATAGTATTATTTTAAATGTTTTTTATTAAAACTTTAACAATGGATTTGAATGGCCGGGGCCCTATATTATTGGTATCATATTTATTTACCAATGTATAAAAAACACTTCCAATTTATATAACACAAACTCCTTTACTTTTGTACTATAAAATCACTTTAACTCAGCCATGACAGCTCGAGTTAATACTATAACATGTACAAAAAACTCTATAACTGTCTCTTTTCTTGAGAAAAGGACCAAACCACATAATAAGAGCCTCGACGATGGGAGGGAGGGCAGGATGTTCCTTCTTCTTCTGTTGATCCGCCGCTGTCTGCTTCTCCTACGCAGCTGTAAATCCTTATATAAGGGCTAGCTCGTGCCACATTAACATGTGACCAGCCTTTAGCCAATCAATTAAAACAATTTTGTTCAAAACTTTAAATTATAACTGTCATTTTAACCTGTAGTCTGCCCCGACCCCATAGGTGGGCGGAGGAAATTCTTTGGCTCCTCCCCTTTCCTTCCTTTCCCAATGAGCGAGAAGGCATTGCTGACATTGAGGCGACAAGTCCCCTCCATAGAGAGAGAACACTCCACTCTCTTTCTCGCGCTTGCTGCAATAGGAAAATGTGTTTTTCCTATTGCAGCGAACGCGAGATGTACAGCCTGCACCGCCGAGCACCTGCGCGATGGGACCACGCTGGAAACACATTCTCGTGGGCAGGTACTGTAATCATCAGCAACTTGCATGTCCTAAGAAATTTCTTGTTCAATATGTTTATGGTTTAATTAGGTTACAGCAGCTATAAGACACATGGGTTACAGATATAGTAACCGAATATTTGGTCAGGAAGACCGGTTAACATTTTAAAGCACAAAAAGTGAGGATACAACAGATTGAAAAGTGATCACCTAAAGATGGTATGGTCAAGATAACATGTACTAACATGAACAAGGCTTCAGAAGGGACCTGCCAGTGACTATAATGATGTAACCAAAGGCATAGGGTGTAAATAGGCAATCAGACTTAGCCAAATGTCCATAGGATTATTAAGTGACTAGCTCAGCAACCCAAGCTGCCCACAGTTTTTTGGGGGGAGGAGGGAGAACAAAGTGGTAAGAGAAAAAGGAATCAGGGTTGGGGATCTCAAGGGCCTGTCGGGGTTAACACATGAAGTATTGTCAAATAGCAAAAGTAGTTTAGCTTGGTAAGAATAGTGTATAATTAAAGTGAAGAGGGAGGTAATGGTCTACTCATGGCTATTAGGGTCCTATGGAATTTATAGAGGGTTATGATGGCTTTCCAGGGCATTAATGCAAAAGTGGGCAAGCAGAGATGAAAAGACAGTTAAACAATCATGAACAAGAGGAAACAAAACTATAACACAGGGTCAAGAACACAGTTGCCAATTGGCAAGCTACAGTCAAAAACAACTTGGTGTATAGTAATGTGTCTTGAAAGAGAAATGTATGTGGGAATTTCACCAGAGGCCTTTGCTAGTTACTACAAAACTCTGTGTCTGAATCAAAATATAGAACAGAAAGAGTGAAAAGTCACAATAAGGTCAGGGCATGTGAAGTTCAGCTAAGATGAAACAGTCAGTAACAAGGTAATTCAGGGAAAACAGTGCTAAACTTGTGAGCAGCAGTGGTGGACAAATATGTCTGGGTTCAATTTGTCTAGGGCTTGGTGTATCTTGTTCAAAATTCAGCAAAATCAATCTTATGCCGCATACACACGATCGGAAATTCCGAAAAGAAAACCATGGATTTTTTTCTGACGGAATGTTGGCTCAAACTTGTGTTGCATACACACAGTCACACAAATCTTGTCGGAAATTCCGACCGTCAAGAACGCGGTGACGTACAAGACATATGATGAGCCGAGATCGATGAAGTTCAATAGGCAGTTCAGATCCTCTTTTTGATTCTGAGCATGCGTGTTTTTTTTGCGTCGGAAAATTAGAGAACCTGCTGTCAATATTTTGTTGGCGGAAATTCCGACAGAAAAAGTCCGATGGAGCCTACACACGGTCGGAATTTCCGACAAAAAGCTCACATCGGACTTTTCTTCTCGGAATTTTCGATTGTGTGTACGTGACATTAAAGGCAAATTCCATGGAAGTCTATGGGGGCAAATCTTGTTAAAATTTTGCAATTTGTATAGCTAATAAGCAAATTACTGTTATGAAAAAGGCATGGAAAGCAAGACGTTGCCATGTGGGAGATGTACCAAAGAAAAAAAATACAGTTGGGAAAGTATCTTTTTTCAAGTAGCTTTAGCAGTCACATATGATTTCTTTTATCAAATAATAGACCCACTTTGACCAGCAGATATAAATTGACCAGTAGTTTGCTGTGGATGTCCCTGTTTTTGTTCATGAAAAACTTTCTTTCCACTGGCAAATTTTAAATAAACTTTCACTAGGAATTAAAGTGATTTTAAAGACATTTAAAAAATAAAATAAAAAACATGTTATACTTACTTGTTCTGTGTAGCCCTAATCCTCCTTTTCTCAGGTCCCCTAGCGGTGCTTCTGGCTCCTGCATCTTGTCAAGAGCCCCCAGAGCAAGCAGCTTGCAATGGGGCACCCAAGCAGGCTCGCTTCTGAGCCGTAGCTCTGCATGTCCATTCACACTTAGAGCCGAGACTCGGCCCCGCCCCCTCTCTATCTTTATTTGCTCACTGGCTGTGATTGACAGTAGCGAGAGCCAATAACTTCCGCTGCTGTCTCAACCAATGAAGAGAGAGAGTCCTGGCGAGTCGTGCACATCCCTGGATCGCGATTGTGCCCAGGTAAGCATGATATTTTCCATGAGAATTGGCAGAAATGTATTAGATAAAAAGAGTATGGGTAAATGTTTTATTACAAGAATTAGGATACTGCAGGGGGGACACAGCAGTATAAAATTGGCCAGAAGCAAGACAATTTTAAATAGCAAAGGCACCCGCGATTGCTCCTGACAGAGCAAGAACAGGGATTTGTGTGTGTAAACTCACAAATCCACGTCCTGTCAGGGGAGAGAAGACAGATCGTGTGTACCTAGTATATAGGTACAACGATCAGTCTCCTCCCCAAGTCAGTCGCACCCTCCCACAGTTAGAGTACACAGTCAGGGAACACATTTAACCCCTTGATTGCCCCCTAGTGTTAATCCCTTCCCTTCCCAGTGACATTTATAAAGTAATCAGTGCATTTTTATAGCACTGATCGTTGTATAATTGTCAATGGTAAAAAAAAAAAAAAAAATGCCATACATCTATGCTCTATTTTGTAGATGCTATAACTTTTGCGCAAACCAATCAATATACGCTTATTGAGATTTTTACGAAAAATATGTAGAATACATATCAGCCTAAACTGAGGAAGAAATGTGTTTTTGTTTTTTTAATTGGGATATTTATTATAGCAAAAAGTAAAAAATATTGTGTTTTTTCTAAATTGTCGCTCTTCTTTTGTTTATAGCGCAAAAAAAAAAAAAACGCAGAGGTGATCAAATACCATGGAAAGCAAGACGTTGCCATGCAGGAGATGTACCAAAGAAAAAAAAATACAGTTGGGAAAGTATCTTTTTTCAAGTAGCTTTAGCAGTCACATATGATTTATTTTATCAAATAATAGACCCACTTTGACCAGCAGATATAAATTGACCAGTAGTTTGCTGTGGATGTCCCTGTTTTTGTTTATGCAAAACTTTCTTTCCACTGGCAAATTTTAAATAAACTTTCACTAGGAATTAAAGTGATTTTAAAGACATTTAAAAAATAAAATAAAAAACATGTTATACTTACTTGTTCTGTGTAGCCCTACTCCTCCTCTTATCAATGTAATAGTTTACAAATCACTGACCCTATGACTGTTCTGTGACACCTTGAGGGGAATGGTTTAACCAAAAGCCCCCTCAGTGGCATTTCTAAGGCCTTGCAGTGCATTATGGTTTAGGAAACTGCTCGAATCTCAAACCTGCAGAATTTGCCTCAAACCTGTGGTAGCAATGAACCTGAAACCCAAGGACACCTTTCATGCATAGCTCACATAATGGAATAAACAGAGTGAGGCTCCAGGATGCTGGAAAGAATCCTGGAGTGCATAGGGATGTAGATGTGACTGCAGAAGTAGGGGGAGCAGCAGCAAACAGTTCAGCAGAAAGATCCAGAGGAGGATAGGCAAAAATCTCCAGAAGGCACAGGAAGAACCACAAAGGAGGTCCAGATGAAGAATGCTGTGAACAAGCACAGACCCTCAGATGATCATCAAAACTCTCATCACACCCTGAATAAATTACCCCAGATGACAGCACAACATCCTTCTTTTTGCAAGCAGGTATTTTACAGCCAATAACGTCAAGCAATTGAAGAAGTCATGTGACATGACGATACGTGCGTTAGGATCAGCACAGATACACCGACAGCTGCACGAGAGGAGATGAGCTTGGTGCTCGTTTGAGATTGTCATTTCCCTTATCTATGAAATGTGAGTGTTTTACAAGCTTTTATAATAAATTCCCCAGTGGTTACAAATCCACACTATGTGCACCTTGTATGTTTCTTATACATGTTCCACTGGCATTTTGAGGTTGCTGCAAGCTTGAGGACCATATGGTTGGAATCATCACAGCCTGCATATATACGAGCTCGGCGTTCGTAGGATTGATGTCCATGCTCACCAGTTTGATTGAGATCATACTTCCATGCAAGATTGCTGCATTTCTGTCCACATTAGAAGCCCCAGTGCATGCTGTCTCTTCCCAGCAGGGAGGTAAGCTGCTAGTGAGCACTGGGTGGATTTGCACCAGCGTTTCTTCTTTCAAGCACTCTACGGGTGATGGGACTTGCTACACATTGGATTTTTTGATATTTACAGGACGTTTTTGGAGGATTCCATTGCGCACAGTTCTGTTATACACTTTATCACATACCGGCACCATTATTTTCAGGGATCATTTGAGAATTTCACTGTTTTTTAGTTTTGTGCTATACACCTTCATTATATATATTGTTATATATTTTATTTCTTTGATATTATATGCACAGGTTGATCACTTAGAGTGATACACGTTTTTGCATACATCATTAATTGTCCACTGTTGGTTATACACCTTTCAGGTGTATAGGTGTGATTCATTAAGTTTATGCACATACTATTTATGTTACACATTGGTTGTCAACACGCTACTGCATCTGGTTGGTTCGTTTTAGATTTAATTTATTTGGTTAGTATCAGGTAGTTTCCTTTTCCAGATCCTTCCCTTCACTTCCTTCACTAGTTATAATCACAGCGCAGCCACCATCACCCTTTTTTCATTTAACGTCAAGCAATTACTGTATTTATTGGTGTATAACACTCACTTTTTTACCCTGAAAATAGAGGGTAAACTGTGCCTGCGTGTTATATGCAGGGGGCTGTGGAAAGATTTTTTCCTGAAACTTCCCTCTTAAAGTTAGGGTGCGTGTTATACGCCAACAAATACGGTACTTAATTTATTAAAAATAGCCAAATCTGCTCAATGCCTATATTTCTTTTGCTTATCAATATCAATTATAGTTGTCCCATTTCCCATTTTAATTTCTCCTGTGCTTCAATACATAAAGTATAAAAGGGTTGTGTTATATGCTGGATAAGGCCTAGAATTAATATTCATATGTAAGCATGTGGCAGCTGACTTACTCATGCTTGTTTATTCAGGCCAGAACTGTTATTTTGAGTGAACATATGAGCTTACCAACAGCAGAGTTTGCTCATTCAGTTGCCTGTTGCTTTGACAGTCCAACATCAAACTGAAGCAGCTTGCACAGCAGACTGACAACACTGCTGTTGATTGTAAGGCAATGACTAAGTGCTGTCAGTCTGAAGTAAGAAGTACTGTTACTGGAGGGATTTCCATATAAGGCTGGCCATACATGGTCGAAGTTCGAAAAAACGTTCTTTTGAAAATCCGAAAATGTGTGCGTTTTGTGATCCGATGATGCATTTCTTTTTCGATTACATTTCTCGCACGATTCTCCCATCATCGATTAAAAAATCATAAATTTTTCAAAAAATTTCCAACATGTCCAATTACTCAAATTCGATGGCCGCACGAAAATTTGACCAACCAAGTCTTCGAATTTCACCTCATGTTGCTACAGAAAAGAATCTTCGTGGCTGGGACTCTTCTTTTATTTCCGGGGATTTTCTTTTCTTGCACATGCGCATTTCTTTTTCGATTATATTTCTCGCACGATTCTCCCATCATTGATTAGAAAATCATTAATTTAAAAAAAAAAATCCAACATGTCCGATTACTCAAATTCGATGGCCGCACGAAAATCGGCTGTTGCTGCAGCCCACTAATGGTGCGAAATACTAACGAACATTCTTAGATAAGATTTTTGAAATATTTTTTTTTTTCTACACCCAAAAGAGCCAGGAGCACCAGAGGGGGCCCCAGATGGGGAGGTTTGTGGCTGCTCTGTGCAAAACCATTGCACAGAGCAGGTAAGAATGTCAGTTTTTTTTTTTTTTTTTAAGAAGGCTTAGAATCACTTTAAATTCCATCCATTATTAATTTATCTGCCAAATATTAATGCTATAAAACATATACATGATTACACAAAAAGTGTGGCTACATATATTTACATTGTAATGGACTATGAAAAAAGTCATGACTGAAAAACCTAAAGTTTAATTCAGATTTCAGTTCAAGTATTAGATTAGTCATACACAAAAATACCTTAGAGGCCTTTTAGGCAGTTCAGTGACCTTTTGTGCAAGATGCAACAATCTAAATAGACTGTTTCACACTTCAGAGGGTTTAAGCAGTGATCCTGAAACGCATTCTTATAATGTAACATAAAATAGCTGCTTATCTTTATCAATTTAGTGGAATGACTTATGTAACATTAATATTGTTGATAAATCCTACATGCAAATACATAGGATCACTGTGTGAATAGTTTCCTGCTTTTTTTAATCAAGAGGAGTGTACTTTTATGTAATGCCTGGTGATCCATTAAAGTCCATCAATCATCAATTACATGACAAATGAGAGCAACATAATGAATATGACTGCATATCAGGAATTATTGTCTATCTGGTCAATTTTCCTGCCTTCTCTTTGACATTTTATATGCAATAATAGAGATGTAGCTTTGGGAATGTTAATCATTCAATTACAATCTAATAATTGGAAACTCAGAATATATTATGCTGTTTTTCTATTAAAAACCTGAATTATATAAAAAAATATATTTTCCGACTAATAAATGTGTAGAAATAATAAATAATAAACCTCATGCATGGAAATAAAAAGAAAATAGTCAATTAAAGTGATGGTTAAGACATTTCAGAAACTGTCACAAATAATTACTCATTGTTAATGTAAAGTGTTTAGGGGCAAGCTATCTTAGCTGATATTTATACAAAAAAAGGTTGCCCCTTTTTTAGCAAAGAAATCTGTATCCGTTTCTTTTTCATATATTATTCATATGCTGTTAATTTTTACAGAATACATATTGTAATCAAAATATTATCATTTTTCTAAAATGACTTTGAAAAGAAACAAAATTATAGAATAATTCCTTACATCACTTAAATTTTCTAAAAATGGGAAGAAAAATAATTTCTTTTACTATAATTTATAACACAAAAAATGACTAACCTTTCAGTCTAATCTCTAAAATATCTTAATATTAGGATAATGATAACTTATGTAGAAGGTTCTGAGCCAACATATCAAATTCAATATTGTGTTTCTAACATGCAGTTTAAATTTGGCAAAGCAATACATTTGCATTTAAAATGTGAGAGACTAAATTCTAATGCATTTGTACTCTCAGAGATCCTTTTATGTAGAAAAAAACATCTCTGTACAAAATAGCTACAATTGGTATACCAAAAATACTGTCTCCTTTCTGAAAGCACACACATTAAAAGGACAGAGCTCT
The DNA here is from genome assembly GCA_029206835.1 of Rana muscosa. Taxonomy (NCBI): domain Eukaryota; kingdom Metazoa; phylum Chordata; class Amphibia; order Anura; family Ranidae; genus Rana; species Rana muscosa. Next base: position 817,458,801 of record CM055117.1, on the reverse strand, counting down.
ATTTAAAAGATATGTTCAACTTTGAAAGATCTCAGGGTTTTCAGTTTGAAACATGTGTAGCGGGTATGTACTTTCCCGCGTGTGAATTTGAACTTGGCAGAGACATTGGTGATGTGTAATTCCCTGCAGCCCAGCAGGTGGCGCTGTCACCCTGGGCTGGGGTTAAATCATTGCTGTGTGTCGTGCCTCCTTTTTGTCCTCCCTCGGCAGCGGTATGGTGGGGCGGGGAACCCGCCGTGCTTGCTGGGAGAGGGTATAAAGGGGCCGGCCATCTTTGTCACGGGGTCGAGTCCAGGGCACCTTCAGCCTGTGGACGGTGGTTCGTGTCGGTCCTCTAGGCGGGCTTAGGCCTAGAGGACAGCCGGAGGTCGTGTTCCATCCCAGGCACCTTTAGCCTGGGGTGAGGTACTCGGATGGAGGTCCGGAGCTCAGTGCCCATCACTGAGTTCCGCGAGGGAAGGAGATCCTAGGGAACCCCGGGAGTGGGTACCCAAATCCGGAAGGCGTAATGGACCGGGGGGAGCTCCTCACTCGAAGACCTGGTGCAGCAGATTGCCAGTGACGGGTGAGTCTCTCATCGGAGACCGCCTGGAAGGAAATCCCCCCTCGTTCGGAGACCGCAACCCACTTTCAGGGAGGAAAGTGGAGAATACATTGTGTCTGGGCCTATTCGCATCCACATCTCCTTTTCTGTTCTGTTTCTACCAAGGAAGTTCAACTGATTGTGTTCATTCAAGAAGAATAAAGGAGTGTTGAACTTTAATGGTGTGGGGCTAATTTCCTGACAGACATTGTTCAAGGTAACTCTCGGTGGAGGCTCCAGGTGCACAACACTGACCCGAAGGTAAAATAACTTTGCTTGTATCACATTGACACCTGTGGTGAAGGCCAGGCGTGGTGTCCCCACTCCCTTCCCCTCTAAAAGATACCCCTAGAAAAGAGACAGACGAGCTGAAGAAAGAGAGGGGAGTGAGGAGGGCGCTACACGTGGGGGCTCGTCCGGGATAGTGTTTGTGCACCACAGTATTGAAGGTGTCTGCTGGAAGAGTTACGCGAGTAGGCAGGCCTTCATTGGCCGAGGTACATCCCTGCTCGAAGTCGTGGACATGACCCAATGAAGGGAAAGGCCCGCGCAGAAGAGTGGAAAGGGGGAAGTTCAGCCGTGTGAAGTACTACACGTGGGGGCTTCATTGCACTGCGCCACCAGGCACACCCCCATCACTTAGTTCGTGGGCGTGACTCAGAAACAGAAAAGAAGAAAAGCCTGCAAACTGGAGCAAAGGGGAGGAGTCCAATACGTGTGAAGGACTACACGTGGGACATTGGCGCAAAAACTCTGCAGTGTACGATGGATCAGCAACAGGTCGCCATGTTCGGACATACATCGTGGATTCCAGTTCACCCTTCCACCACGACATTGACTGCTGCTGCTCCGGTAACAGATACAGGGATCTGGCTAAAGCCAAGGGGTTGATTTGCCCTGTATTCGTGCATGGACGTTGAGGCCCTGGGTGTGATTTGTCCCGGCTGTTCGGGACTGGTGTGCCAACTGATGCCATTCGGGCGATGTGAGGCCTGTGGGGAGTTCCTGTTCGAAGTGGATCCGCAGGTTGAGAAGCCGAGAACCATCTACCCTGGCCGTGCTACGGGCAACACCACTCAAAGTGGAGCAATCACTGCTGTGACAGCCATCCCTGCGCACACTGCAGCGACCGCGGAGGAGGTCGTAAAAACTCAAAGGGAGAAATCCGAGGATGCTGACTCGGTCACCATGATCTCGCAGCGTCCACCACTGAAGAGAAAGACCGGCATGGTAGTCCCGACCAGCGGTTGTGGTGGACCGTCTCGCCCGCTTACGCCCGGCCCGGATGGATCCGTCGACAAGAGTTCCGGACGTCCCGTTTCAAGTAAAGGCCGAGGTAAGCCTGGCGGAGAGATTTGGTGTGTGGGAAGAGGTGAAAGCTCGGTCTCCACTACAGGATACCTGCCTGCGGAGGAGTGTGACACCTCTTACCTGGAGTCGCTCTCGGACATGGGAGACGACGTTGCAATAGATGAACTGTTTGCAGAAAAGCGCTGGTACAATGACTTTGTGTGGACCCACCTTCAGGTTCCCCACGCCCGCAGGTACCTGGCATGTTCTCCAAAGGCCTCTCAACGTTTTAAAGACTGCAAGGCAGAATGGATGTTGGGATGGCACATCCATGCAGACAAGGTGTTGATCCGGCGCAAGGAAGGAGAAGATGTGGAGTATCATCTGGAGACTATGGATCAGCACTTGAAGCCACTTGTTCTGCCGCATCCCTGTTTTTACCTGTAGGAGAGAAGAGACTCCATTCTTATCATGCTGCTGAACTTTCTGGGGCCCGTTGCTTTTGTGCCCAAAGAAATGAGGGACTGTTCCTGTTGTTCTTCACTTTCTGTAAGAGATCATGGACTCTGGGTAGATAGGGCCAAAGAAAAGAGGAAAGTTCCACGAGTGCAGTTACCGCGGTGCTGTCACCAGGTGGCAGTGTTGCGCAACATTTAAACACTTTTCACGCACTCACTCTTTGGAGAAAAGGGATTTCTTACCGGAGAAGTTTATTTTCTCTCACACGAATACAGGTGTCAGGGTTATATGTGTTAATCCTTTCTTTTCCCTCTGCAGGAGAGCATCCCATCAAGACCACTGAGGATGGGGTGGGTCTTAGTCAGGGTGGGGCGGGGGGAAAAAGTAAAATGTGAATATGTGATTCAAAGTTATGAGTCAATGCTGTTGTTTCTCTTCTGTCTTTATTCCTTTTTCTTACAGGGCTCAGACACCATGTTTTAGTTGAATAGTTTTTCTAAAAGTTTTATTTCGTACAATTGTTAGTCGGTTTCTGGATTGGATTATGTCAGCCGTTGAGGGCATGATTTACTCCAGACACTGGGGACCAGTGTCAAATCAGCAGGGGGAGAGTGTAGCGGGTATGTACTTTCCCGGGTGTGAATTTGAACTTGGCAGAGACATTGGTGATGTGTAATTCCCTGCAGCCCAGCAGGTGGCGCTGTCGCCCTGGGCTGGGGTTGAATCATTGCTGTGTGTCGTGCTTCCTTTTTGTCCTCCCTCGGCAGCGGTATGGTGGGGCGGGGAACCCGCCGTGCTTGCTGGGAGAGGGTATAAAGGGGCCGGCCATCTTTGTCACGGGGTCGAGTCCATGGCACCTTCAGCCTGTGGACGGTGGTTCGTGTCGGTCCTCTAGGCGGGCTTAGGCCTAGAGGACAGCCGGAGGTCGTGTTCCATCCCAGGCACCTTTAGCCTGGGGTGAGGTACTCGGATGGAGGTCCGGAGCTCAGTGCCCATCACTGAGTTCCGCGAGGGAAGGAGATCCTAGGGAACCCCGGGAGTGGGTACCTGAATCCGGAAGGTGTAATGGACCGGGGGGAGCTCCTCACTCGAAGACCTGGTGCAGCAGATTGCCAGTGACGGGTGAGTCTCTCATCGGAGACCGCCTGGAAGGAAATCCCCCCTCGTTCAGAGACCGCAACCCACTTTCAGGGAGGAAAGTGGAGAATACATTGTGTCTGGGCCTATTCGCATCCACACCTCCTTTTCTGTTCTGTTTCTACCAAGGGAGTTCAACTGATTGTGTTCATTCAAGAAGAATAAAGTAGTGTTGAACTTTAATGGTGTGGGGCTCATTTCCTGACAGACATTGTTCAAGGTAACTCTTGGTGGAGGCTCCAGGTGCACAACACTGACCCGAAGGTAAAATAACTTTGCTTGTATCACACTGACACCTGTGGTGAAGGCCAGGCGTGGTGTCCCCGCTCCCTTCCCCTCTAAAAGATACCCCTAGACAAGAGACAGACGAGCTGAAGAAAGAGAGGGGAGTGAGGAGGGCGCTACACATGTAACAAGTTCCAGCATCTGCAGACTCTCCCCCTTAAAATAGCATGCCTGTGAGGGGCTCTGCCCACACGACCGCATCATTCGTTTACAGTTTCCTGTGAATTAAAGTGGTTGTAAACCCTTTACAACCACTTTATGCTACAGGTACGCCTATAATAAAGCTTACCTGTAGCTACCCAGGATATCTCCTAAACCTACATGGTTTAGGAGATATCCCCTGTCCCCTGCATGTGCCGATGTCATTGGCACATGCACACTAGAGCAAGCTGAAGCAAACTGAAGCAATGCCACATATGTGCCGAAGTAACCCCCAGGAGTGATGTCGCCGGCCGGAGGGGGGTACAAGGACCGCTGTGGGGGCTTTGATGTAAGGTAAGTAATTCATAGCGCCTTCCAATTTTTCTCTTCTCTTTCAGCACATGTTGTGTTCTTACAAGAGACACACTTTACCACTCTCTCATCTCCTATATTCTGCCACCGTCGATATCCCCAAATATTCAAAGCCTCAGCCTCGACCAAACAAAGAGGGGTTATGATAGCATTCCATCACACTACACCATTTACTCTACATGCTGAGATTGCAGACCCCGAAGGTAGATACCTACTACTAAAGAGTTTATTATTGGATGCCAAAATAACCATAGTAACTTATTATGCCCCAAACAAAAACCCTTCCTTTCACACCTATTCACTGTTGTAGATACACATAAAAGAGGGATGCTTATAATGAGTGGAGATTCAAACCAAACAAAGTCCCCTACACCTTCTTCAAACCTTCGCCCCATTTTTCAACACCTGCTCAACCAACATTCACTTCTAGATACTTGGCGAGAACAACATCCCAGGAAAAGACAATATACCCACTATTCTCACCCCCATAAACAATTCTCCTGAATTGATCACTTATTTACTAATATCAACTCTGCACAGCTTATTCTTCACTCTCAAATTACTCCATGTACATGGTCAGATCACAATGCAATCATCACTTCTTTCTCTTCCCTTATCCCAAAACCCAACTCTCGCTCTTGGAATATAAATGATAATCTTTTAGCAACCCTAACCTACAGACAAACCATTGAGAAAGCTATTCAAGAATATAACACAAATAATAATTTGCCAGATATAAACCCATTGACACTTTGGGAAGCCCACAAACCAACAATAAAAGGAGTATGCCTTAGTCAAGCAGCCTATCACAGAAAACAAAATAAACTAATATAAACAAGATTGGAAGAGACTTTTTTCAAAGCCTCAGAAGACTTTCAAACATCTCCCTCCCCTAGTAACAAACTAATAAATGATAAAGCAAAGTTGGAATTAGACATCTTTTTAACAGACTCGGCAGAAAACATCCTTCGGAAATCTAGACATACAAATCTAGACATACAATGTACATGAAAGCTAATAAACCTACAACCTTTTTAGCCTTGGCTCTACGTAAAGCAGACCATATTAGGAAACCAATACGATTGCAAATTACAAAAATAACTTTTCTAGCAATCCACTAAAAATAGTAAATGAATTTTGTATAAAACTTACAAATTTATACAATGACACTCACAAACTGGACCAAACAAAATTAGCCTCTTTATTATCCAATATTCAACTGCCCTCTTTCAACATCGATCAACATGAATCCCTGGAAAAACCCATTACAACAGAGGAAGTACAATCAGCCATAAAAACCCTGAAAATACATAAGCAACCTGGCCCAGATGGCTTTTCAGCCACATATTACAAACGATTCTCAACACTACTTTCCCCCCTTCTAACAGAAGCTTTTAATTCCCTCCTCTCAGGACACTCTTTTCGTCCAGAAACCCTACTAGCTTCCATATCAATGATACCTAAGCCGAACTCTGATGACACGACATGGTCCAATTATAGACCTATTTCAGTACTAAATTTAGACATTAAATTACTAGCTAAGATCCTTTCAAATAGACTTAATCGTATCATAGGAAAACAAATAAATAAAGACCAAACAGCCTTTATACTGTCCAGACACATGGGAGATAATATACAGAGAGCAACCCTCCTTGCACATATGGCACGTACCAGACGCATCCCTGCCTGCTTCCGCTCAATAGATATTCAGAAAGCATTTGACACTTAATCTTGACATTATTTAAAATCTATTCTCCACAAATGGGGTTTCGGAACAAATTTTTTACAATGAATATTATCACTATATGATAATCCAAAAGCATATGTTTTATATTCAGGATTTCGCTCTGACCCCATAAAAATTGAAAGAGGAACCAGGCAAGGCTGCCCATTATCCCCACTCCTTTTAGCCTTAGCGATCGAACCCCTAGCACAACTGATCCGTACAAACATCAACATTAAAGGTCTCAAATTGGGAGGGCATCAACATAAGTTATGCGTGTTTGCAGGCGACATCCTGATATTTCTCACGTCTCCCTTAATATCAGCACCTAACCTCCTAGATACACTTAATAAATTTAGCATGATTTCCGGATTGAAAATAAACACCCAAAAATCCAAAGCCTTGAATATCTCACTCCCTTTAGAATCACTGACGAAACTACAAAACTCCCTTCCCTTTACCTGGTCAAACACACATATTACCTACCTAGGTATCTCATTCACAGCTGATCCGGCTAATTTATATCAAGCAAACTACCCACCTTTATTAAAGCAACTTACCTCTTTAATGAAGGGCTGGTCCACACTTCCATTGGTATGGTTGGGTAGAATAACTGTTATTAAAATGTCTATTTTGCCAAAAAATTTATATCTCTTTAGAAACCTCCCAATCCGACTCCCAGCCTATTTTTTCCGTATTATACAACGCAAAGTATCTCAATTTATATGGGGTAAAACCAAACCACGCTTATCACAAAATACCCTATTCACTCCCCGAACACATGGAGGATTGAGGATTGAATTTTATAATGACAAACAATTCCCAGACCTTACTCACTGGGGACTGCACGACCTTTGAACAAACTTGCATTTCTGACCCACACAGACGAGGCTTAATCTCAGACCTATACAAACAATTACTGATCCCCATTTCCGAAAACTCTCCACCATATACATCAAAATGGGAATCTGACTTGAGCCTCCAACCTAGAGATTTAGACTGGCCACAAATATGGAAAGCAACAAACTCTGCAACACCAAATATTGCTGCTCTAGAACTGAACTACAAGGCTCTTACAAGATGGTACTTAGTACCTGCTAGGATTTCTAAATTCCACCCCCAATATCCTGCACAATGCTTTAGAGGTTGCACTGACAAAGGCACACATCTACACATTTGGTGGACTTGCCCCGTTGTTTTTACCTTTTGAAAAAAAATATTTGATCTATTATCCACCATGTTTAGCACCACTTTATTACCAGATCCAACGGTAGCTCTTTTGAATAGTAAACCCCAAAACATTACTAACCGGCAATTTAAACTCTTGCTATATGTAACAACAGCTGAAAAACAATCAATTGCTTTAGCATGGAAAACTTCTACATTAAGTATTGTCCCGGTCAAACATAGAATTAATCAGGCACTAATTCACGCCAAAACAGAAGCAATCTTTCTAGACAAAATTTCTAAATTTCTAAATTCGAAGCACTATGGAGCCCATGGATAAATCATCACTTACCACAAGGCTTTGACCTTACACTGGTACTGACTTAAATACAACACTTCAACCACTTCCCAATCCAATCTAGTTACATTCTCATCAATACCTGGTCCTCTCTGGAGAAACTTCCCACCTTCAGGCGCACCCGATCCCGATCTTCTGAGGTTGTCGAGGAGCAAGAACCGCAGGGCTCTCGTATCATGGAGCAGAGTAGTACTAGCGCCGCTATTCCTTCTGGTGAACTGGCAACCACCAGCGGCCTAGTACAGCCTGGGCGTACATCCAGCACTGCAGTATCACTTGGTGACGTGGCAAGTCCCATAAGTGCAGTTCAAGCTGGCGAGGTGGCAAGCACAAGTAGTGTCCCGCAGCCACCAAGAAGAAGACAAAGGCAGGCCCGTAGTGCCCATAGTACCCTTCCTGCAGAATTTGCCTATCCTGATTGGGTCCCCACCACTTCTGCAGAACCCGTACTTCCCTCATTTACTGGCCAACCCGGTATTTAGGTGGAAACAGCTGATTTTATGCCACTTGATTTTTATTCGCTGTTTTTCACGAAAGATCTTTATAGATCTATTGTGGACCAGAGTAATTTATATGCTGGTCAACTCATCGCCGCTAATCCCCAGTTGCCTTCCATTGCCAGAGATTGGAAACCAATTACGGTTTCCGAATTTAAGACCTTTCTGGGCCTTTCCCTCAACATGGGCACACATAAATTTTCGTCAATGCGTGCTTATTGGTCCACGCACCCAATTGACCACATGCCCGTGTTCTCTGCCTCCATCCCCAGGAAACGATACGAGCAGATCTTGCGGTTCATGCACTTCAACGACAACTTGAACTTTGTCGTCCACATGGAGACCCTGAATACGACCGGCTCTACAAAATCCGGCCCCTCATAAACCACTTCATCGAACGTTTTGCAGCCTTGTTTATTCCCGATCAAGTTGTCTGCATTGATGAGTCCCTGATTACATTTTCTGGCCGCTTGTCTTTCAAGCAGTACCTTCCCAGCAAGCGTGCCAGATACAGGGTTAAGCTCTATAAGTTCTGTGACATGGCAACAGGCTATGTATGGAGCTTTACGGTTTATGAGGGAAAAGATAGTCAGGTAGAGCCGGTGAACTGCCCAGATTACATAGGGAGCGCTGGCAAGATAGTGTGGAACTTGGTGTCACCCTTATTCGGAAAGGGGTACCACTTGTATGTGGACAATTATTACACGTGCGTGCCACTGTTTAGTCACTTGTCTGATCATCAGATTGGAGCATGTGGCACTGTGCGACCTAATCGCCGGGGCTTTCCCCAGGGGCTTGTAGATTCCCGTCTTGGGCTGGGGGAGAGAGCCTGCTTGAAGTGTAATAATTTGCTCGCTGTGAAGTGGAGGGATAATAAGAATGTTTTCCTTCTTACCTCCCTTCATGCAGACACGACAGTCCAAATTCGTACGGCGACTGGTGTTGTGGAGAAACCCCTCTGTGTCCACGAATATATCCAAAATATGGGAGGGGTGGACCTCAACGACCAGAAGTTGGCGCCGTATCACATTGCCCGTAAGGCGAGACGCTGGTACAAAAAAGAGTCTCTATCCTTATTCCAATTGGCTTTGCTGAACGCTCATGTGCTTCAGGCGGGACTTTATCTCTCCTAAAATTCCAGGATGAGATAATCACAGAACTCCTGTATCCAGGCGGTTCTGCACCTCACCATCCCCTACCAAATGCAGTAAGCCGGCTGCATGAGAGGCATTTTCCTTATGTCCTCGAGAGTACCCCTACCCAATGAGCCCCCCAAAAAAGATGTCATGTCCTTAGCAAGAGCAGATTTAGGCGTGACACCCGTTATTTTTGTCCACTCTGTCCTGACAATCCTGGTCTGTGCATTGGTAAATGTTTTGAACGCTACCACACAAAAGTTTTAGCGTAGGGTACAGCATTTCACAGACTAAGACACACTTACACAGGGTCTCCCAAGATGCCATCGCATTTTGAGAGACCCGAACCGTTACAGTTGTGTAAAAAAAAAAAGTGTACTTCCGGTTCCGGCGCCGCATGAGGTAACTGCACCTCCTCACAGCTCCCGCACCAGGACCCAAACGCAGCTTATAAAGCCAGCCAGAGTGGCCCCTCGTAGCCATCCTCTTCACCCGGGCTACCCCCTCACTACCATGGACCGCTTCCTGGAAAAAAGCGGCGCTCGCTCGTTCGCGGCCATGGCGGCGCCGCCGGGCAAGCCGCAAATCGAGGCCCCGGCTTCAGCCTACTCCCACGCCGCGGAAGAAGCTCAGGCAGCCGACATGGAGGTGAGCGCTCATCCCTCCCTGCAGATCATCACACCCCCTGCCACTGCATCTCAGGGTCCCTCTATGCTGTCTTCACAGCTAGCCACACCAGGGGACATTTCCAGCTCCCCACCCCCCGGGGATGCTGCTGATAGCACCCATCGAATTGCTGCTGCTGTAGCAGCTGTTCTCTCCCCCATGATCTCTGCCTCGGTGGAAAAGGCAGTCAACGCAGGCATGCAACAAATTAAAGCCCAACTTGCTGAACACTCCACTAGGCTCAATGAAATGGAACACCGCCTCTCTGAGGTTGAAGATGAACTCTATCAAGCGCAAGCCACAGAACAGTCGCAGGACAAAACAAATCAGTACATCATTCAAAAATTAGAAGATTTGGAAAATAGGTCGAGAAGGAGCAACTTGCGATTTGTAGGTGTCCCCGAATCGCTTCCCTCAGCAGCTACGGCTGAATTCTGCTCAAAACGCATCCCGGAGGCTTTAGGCCTTTCAGGCCTGTTCACAGTGGAACGCGCACACCGTATGGGGTCCTTCAATCCCGAACGTAAAACACCCCGACCTATTATTGCCAAGTATCTCAATTATGCCGACAAATCCATCATTCTTCAGACATTCAGACAGTCCCCTTCTCTCCAAATAGACGGGGTAAAAATCCTAATTTTTGCGGACTACTCGATTGAAGTCACCAAGAAAAGAAAAGCTTTTCAACCGATATGTACTGAACTCTTCAAGCAACACATAAAATTTACCCTGGCCTTTCCTGCAACTCTACGCCTCAAATCGCCGAAAGGGGATCAACTTTCCTTCCAGGATCCGGCGGAAGCAGAATCTTTTCTCCGCTCCCTAAGGGGTGAATCTCACCCCCACACGCCCTCCAAGTCGAATTCCAGTCCACGAGCGTTGGAACAGAGAAGCCCCCGCAAGGACTCTCCAAAACGTTTTAGACTTTCTGGTCCAGAACAGCGCTACCAAAACTCCCGTTGATGGACTGCCTTACACTGCCATGAACTTCCTTCCTCACCATTACAGGTCGTATGATCTTTTTTTTGTTCTGTCAACTCGAGTGTCGGGGATACACGATCTACTCATCGTGCTCTCCATTTATCCTCAATCAGGCACTGTCACCCGAGTGATCACCCAGTGATCTTCCCCACAACGGCTCTGAATCCGTGTGCCGTTCCATCCATTCCATCTTATTTTTTATTTAGTTTTTTTTTCCCATCTTATGTGGTTCAATCAATATATTGTTTCATATGTTATGCCTAAAACCATTCTTTTTTCTCTTTTTCCCCCTTCCAGGGTGGTAATGCGTGCGCACATGCCTACAGGCCGCACTGCACACTAGTTCATTTGTACTGTACTTGCCCTCCCTGACTCCGCTGTGTGATTTTTTTTTTCTTTTTGGCTCCCTGCCATAACTCCATTCCAGGGGTCCCTCGCACTTTATCGAGGTCCCCGGGGCGCTCAGGCACAATAGCTGGTCTTTCTTTTCCGAGACGGGTCATGTATGGGGAGCTACTTTGCACAGCGAACTCATGCGGAAAAAAGCGAAGTTCTTTATGATGCTCACGTTAATTTGTTGTTTTGTTTTACTTTGTTCTCTTTTCCTTTACCCCCCCTCATCCCCCCTCTCCCCACTCCACATTTCAACACGCACTCCCTACCCGAGGGCTCCACACACAGATGCTCACATCACTAACGCGCCTAAACTTTACCTCTTGATCCCTGCCTATAATCTTACAGCTACTAAAGCGCCGCCTCTACACCTTATCATCCACGATATCTTAAGGTAATCTCATGGAATGTGAGGGGTCTCCGTTCTCCTAACAAGAGAATGAAGATTCTTCGCCACCTCAAAAGGCTAAAAGCGGACATAGCATTACTTCAGGAATCCCACCTTTCGGCGTCTGACTTTAGTCGATTGCAGAAACTCTGGGTTGGAACAGTCTTGGGTTCAGAATCGGTTGGACGGAAGGCTGGGGTCCTCCTTCTTTTCAACAAAAACCTCCCTTGTACTGTTCTATCCACGCATACAGACAACCAAGGCCGCTTCATCTCCTCCAGGGTTAGAATTGGGTCAAAAGAAATAGTGATTTCCAATGTATACGCCCCCAACAGTCCCACAAAGACATTTTACTCTCAGCTCTCCACTTGGCTCCTCAACACTTCTCACTTACCCCACCTAGTTGGGGGAGATTTTAATGACCTCATGCATCCTACAGACGATAGGTCCTCTCCAAAACAAACCACACCGGCGCCTGCTGGAATTGCTCCCACACTATTTGCCTCCACTATGGACTCCCTCCATCTTACAGACATCTGGCGCTTAACACACCCGGTAGACAGGGAATTCACCTTCTATTCTAATCCTCACAAGATCCTTACTAGGATCGACTATTTTTTGGGACCGACAGTATCATCCCCCTGGTTTCAGATGCAGAGATCGGAGACATAGCCATTTCGGATCATGCCCCAATACTCCTTACCCTAGACAATCTAGACCTCCCCCCCACCCTAACATCTGGCGCTTCCCTTCCTTCCTCCACAATAATGCTGATTTTCGCGCTTACATGGAACGAGCATGGGAGGAGTTTTCCTCCGCGAATGCTCCACATGCAGGGGACCCGAACCTTCTCTGGGATGCTGGAAAAGCATACTTGAGGGGTCGGATCATCTCATATGCCACTTCCTTTAAAAGAAACGCACTATCGAAATTCAAGCTGGCCAGCGACAGACTTCACCTCGCACAACGCAATCTAGCCGCCTCGATGTCACCGGCAAACAAGGCGGAGTGGTCCGCGGCTAAAACTGCCTTTGACACCTGGGCGGACACCCTGGAACTCACAAAAAAATCTCACCTAGATGCCTCCCTTCATAAATTTGGTAACAAAGCTGGCAAACTCCTATCCAGACTCTGTAAGGGGGCGCACCGCCCGACGCACATCACCTCACTGTGGGACCGCACGGGAACTACACACTCTACCCCACTTCGCATCAATAAAACCATGCTGGAATATTACACAGCCCTTTATGCACCCGATCCCATTGACCATAAAATAGCCCAAGCTTTCCTTGAAAAAATGAATCTACCAACTATCTCAACTGCCCTTCTAGATTCCCTGAATGCCCCTATCTCCCTCGTTGAAATAGAAGGCACTATACATGCTCTCCGCCCCTCTAAAGCCCCTGGCCCGGACGGCTTCACAAGTGAATTTTATAAAACTCTCCAAAATATAACTGCGCCCATGCTCCACTCGGTCTATTCCAACATCTGGGCGGGAGGTCCCTATCTACCGACAGGCAACCAGGCCATCATTAAGCTACTTTCTAATAAGGGCAAAGATCCTCTGGATCCGGGCTCATACAGGCCTATCTCACTACTCAACCTGGATGTCAAAATCCTCTCGAAGATTGTGGCCTCCAGACTAGCAGTCATCCTCCCGGACCTCATTCACCCGGCCCAATCAGGATTCGTGAAAGGGCGGACAGCCACCCTTAACATACGTAAGGTTCTCCTGGCCCTTGAACGAGCCAAACGGGACCCTACGGGAGATTATGCCATTATAACGTTAGACGCTGAAAAAGCTTTTGACAATGTAAGCTTTGACTGGCTTTCCCTCACTTTATCTAAAATGGGATTCACAGGCCCTTTCTGTCATCTTATCAATGCCATGTATACAGCGCCCTCAGCTAGACTTGTTGCGGCTGGACTCCTCTCAGAGGATTTCCGCCTCCATAAAGGGACCAGACAGGGTTGTCCTCTCTCCCCCCTCCTGTTCAACTTAGCCTTAGAACCTCTGTCTAGATACCTTTCCCAGATAGCCCCTTTACGAGGCATCAAAATAGGCAAAGCGGAACTTCGCACCTCACTATTCGCCGACGACGTCCTCATATTCACGGGCAACCCCAGTAACGACATGTCGACCATTAAAACTACCTTTGACGAATTTCGACTGTGCTCCGGCCTCCGTATCAATTATTCCAAGAGCGAGATTCTCCCTATAGGGACACACTCCACACCCCCCTGGGCTCACCACTCTCTGTTTAAGGTTGCATCTTCTCACATCACCTACCTAGGTATAAAGATTGGGAAATTGCCCTCTTCCATCTATCACCTCAATTACCCCCCCCTCTTCACAAAACTCTATCAGGAACTGTCGAACTGGATGGATCTTCCCCTCTCGCTCCTAGGAAGGTGTCACCTTATCAAAATGATTAGCTTCGCCAGACTGCTTTATCCTTTGCAAACCATTCCCTTGCTTTTGAAACATAAAGATATCAAACTCCTAAACTCCAAAATTTCACAGTTCATCTGGCACGGCAAAAGACCTCGGATAGCCTTTAAAAAACTACACCTTCCTAGAAGCGACGGGGGTATTGGTCTACCTCATATTAGATTGTATAATTTAGCATGTCTGTTCAGGACCAGCTTAGATTGGATAGCTCAATCATCCCAATACTCTAATTACGTCCTGGAATCCGAAATGGCTCACCCGCACTCTCTGGTGGCCCTTCTACACTGCAGATGGAAAACTGTCCCCCCACCTTATCAACACAATCTCCTGCTAAGGGACACAGCTATAGCTTGGAGAGAAATCAGAAAAACACTCAAGTTATCTCCTTTCATCTCTCCCCATTTACCAATCCAAGGCAATCCTGACTTCATCCCTGGTCTCCACTACAAAGCCTTTTCGGTCTGGCAGGCTCAAGGTCTGACACATTTCTCCTCACTGTGCGATGGCAACACTGGAAAACCACTGCCCTTTTCTACAATATCCTTGTTTTTTTCTCTGCCCCCCTCTCACGTATTTCATTATAACCAATGCATTAGCTTCTTATCTAACACGTGTAAAGACAACCTCCGGAGATTCGAAAACAGCTTTTCTGAACGTTTACTGCGAAGTGGACGTTATAAAATCGCGGACATCTACAGACCTCTCCTGCAAGAATCTTCCCCGTCTATGTCCTCCTCTTCTATTGCGAACTGGGCTAGGGATTTCCCAGTTCCAGATATAACGAAAAAAATCCTATCTGGCCTGCAGAAAACCCTTCGACTGACACCCAACGAAATTTGGAGAGAAACCCAACTCAAGATCGCACACCGGGCTTATATCCCATTTATCTCTCCTAACTCCAATAGAGATGGCGCCTCCTGCCCTCTATGCAAGGCACCCAGACCTTCTCTCTCCCACCGCTTCTGGTCCTGCTCCTTCATTTCCTCATTTTGGGATCAAGTCCTATCCTATATATTCAAAATCACTCTGCTGAAACTCCCCAAAGACCCTTTACTTCTAATATTTGGTTATTGGGACCCTATATTGTTACCCTGGTCTCTTTCGCCGGCTGCAACGATCCCCTCAGGGACTACCAAACGTCCCTCCTCGAAAGACTGGATTTTACTTTGTTTGCTTCTCGCGAGGAGACTCATTCTTAGGCACTGGATCTCTCCCCAAAGCCCTTCTCTCATCCAACTCGAAAAGGACTGCCTCAACCTCTTCTACAAAGAACGACTTCTTAGGACTTTAAAGAACCCAGATCTAGAGCTCGCTTTCTCTACAGATGGGAATCCTTCATCATAACAACCCTCTCGGCAGCGGATCAGGCAGCTCTGGAACAACTCTCTTTCTCGTACGCTGACCCTTTCCCAATTGGGCTGTAAATCTTGATGATATTGCACAGTCTATATATTCCGGATGGCCCACCAGGGCTGTTCTTTTCTCGGGACCATTCATGTAATGGAATGATCAGCACACCACTGTCTCTGGAGCTCTCTCCCCCCCCCCGTTTGTTTTGAGTTTTCCCCTATTCCTGATTCTAAACATAGGGGCGCGTAGACAGATCCATCCAGTATTCCACCTTCCGGTTGCATTGCTTTTTAGGTATTTATCTAGGATGACCTGCTGTACCCTCACTAGGTAAGAATTTTGTGTATACAGCACCCTCTCTTCATATCTTCATATCTTCATATCTTCATAACTTCATAACCCCATAAGGTTAGTCTTCAAGTGTGCTAGTGTCATGTGCTACATTTTGTTTTGCCCTACCTGTTGTACCCATCTAGCTACACCGATATTCCTATGTACCATTGTTTTAAACCTGACTAACAGCCTTATGTTCTCTTATGTTTTCTTTTGTACTTGTGTACTTATCTTTACACCTGCTCAAGTGTCTTTCATTATTCCAATAAAAACTTGTTAAAAAAAAAAAAAAGTGTAAAAAAAAATAAAAAACGTAAAAAAAGCAAAACAAAAAATATATAAAATAAAATAGAAAAAAATAGTTGTTGTTTTATTGTTCTCTCTCTCTCTCTCTATTTTCTCTCTATTGTTCTGCTCTTTTTTACTGTATTCTATTCTGCAATGTTTTATCATGCTTGCTTTTCAGGTATGTAACTTTTTGTTTTCAGGTGCGCCATTCAGCTGCAGCACGGATTTATTTATCTTGACAGCAACAGCGTTTGCTCCCACGATACATAAAGCCGTGACTCCAGTGCTGTAGGAGGTGATTTCACCACCACAGTAAAAAAAAAGAGCATATATGCCGAAGCATGGGGGCAGCAGGGGCGGAGGAGCGAGTTCGCTCCCAATGCCGCGTACATCCGGTCAAAATTCAGACGGAGGCTTGCCCGTGGAAAAGTCTGACCGTATGTACACGGCATAACCTTTTATGCCACGTAAATACGGTCGAAATTCCGATGGAGGCTTGCCCGTGGAAAAGTCAGATCGTGTGTACGCGGCATTACTTTTTTGCGGGAGGATGCCCCCATGCTTCGGCATATATATATATTAGGCACAGGTTGCGTTAAAAAAATGTTTTATTTTTTACTAGTTTTTTTGGTATTTGCTTTGCAGTTATGGTATTGTAAGGTCTTACTGTTATACTGTAATGTTACTTTGTTTTAATGTTAACCCTCATTTGCTTAGCAGGTATGCCATTCAGTTGCAGCGCGGATTTATTTATCTTGACAGCAACAGCGTTTGCTCCCACGATACATAAAACCGTGACTCCAACGCTGTAGGAGGTGATTTCACCACCACAGTAAAAAAAGAGCATATATGCCGAAGCATGGGGGCAGCAGGGGTGGAGAAGCGATTTTTCTCCTAATGCCGCGTACATACGGTCGAAATTCCGACGGAGGCTTGCCCGTGGAAAAGTCAGACCGTGTGTACGCGGCATAACGTTTTATGCCGCGTACATACGGTCGAAATTCCGAGGGAGGCTTGCCCGTGGAAAAGTCAGACCGTGTGTACGCGGCATAACTTTTTTGCGGGAGGATGTCCCCTGGCTTCGGCATATATATATTTTAGGCACAGGTTGCGTTAAAAATATGTTTTATTTTTTACTAGTTTTTTTTGGTATTTGCTTTGCAGGTATGGTATGGTAAGGTCTTACTGTTATACTGTAATGTTACTTAGTTTTAATGTTAACCATCATTTGCTTAGCAGGTACGCCATTCAGTTGCAGCGCGGATTTATTTATCTTGACAGAAACAGCGTTTGCTCCCACGATACATAAAGCCGTTACTCCAAAGCTGTAGGAGGTGATTTCACCACCACAGTTAAAAAAAAGAGCATATATGCCAAAGCATGGGGGCAGCAGGGGCGGAGGTACGATTTTGCTTCTAATGCCGCGTACATACGGTCGAAATTCCGACGGAGGCTTGCCTGTGGAAAAGTCCGACCGTGTGTACGTGGCATAACCTTTTATGCCGCGTACATACGGTCGAAATTCCGATGGAGGCTTGCCCGTGGAAAAGTCCGACCGTGTGTACGCGGCATAACTTTTTTGCGGGAGCATGCCCCCATGCTTCGGCATATATAAATGGTGCATGTATGCCCATCTTTAGAAGTGGGTGGATGAAGGGAGGTATTCTAATAGTGGGCATACCCACCGATCAATCTCTTTTTTTCGTTCAGCCAACAGGCTGCATGAAAAAAAAGATTACAATACATGTTCAACAAGGACCAGCAACGTACTGGTATATTGCTGGACTTTGAATGGTTATACCATAATGATGCCTGCGGTTTTTAGGTATCATCTTGGTATCATTCTTTTCAGCCAGCGGTCGGCTTTCATGTAAAAGCAATCTTAGCAGATAATTAGCCTCTAGACTGCTTTTACAAGCAGTGGGAGGGAATGTCCCCCCGGATATAAACAGCGCCATTGGGAAATTGGGAAAGCATTTTATCACACCGATCTTGGTGTGGTCAGATGCTTTGAGGGCAGAGGAAAGATCTAGGGTCTAACCCCCCAATTTTTTTCAAAAAAGAGTACCTGTCACTACCTATTGCTATCATAGGGGCTATTTACATTCCCTGAGATGACAATAAAAATTGTAAAAAATAAAAAAAATGGAAGGAACAGTTTAAAAATAAAAGAAAAATGCAAAATAAATAATAAAAAAAGAAAAAAGAAAAAAAATAGCACCCCTGTCCCCCCCTGCTCTTGCGCAAAGGCGAACACAAGCATCGGTCTAGCGTCATATGTAAATAGCAATTGCACCATGCATGTGAGGTATCACCGTGAAGGTCAGATCGAGGGCAGTCATTTTAGCAGTAGACTTCCTCTGTAAATATAATGTGGTAACCTGTAAAGGCTTTTAAAGGCTTTTAAAAATGTATGTAGTTTGTCGCCGCTGCGCGTTTGTGTGCAATTTTAAAGCATGTCGTGTTTGGTATCCATGTACTCGGTCTAAGATCATCTTTTTTATTTCATCAAACATTTGGGCAATATAGTGTGTTTTAGTGCATTTAAAATAAAAAAGTGTGTTTTTCCCCAAAAAAATGCGTTTGAAAAATCGCTGCGCAAATTCTGTGTGGAAAAAAAAATGCAACAACCACTATTTTAATCTGTAGAGCATTTGCTTTAAAAAATATATAATGTTTGGGGGTTCAACGTAATTTTCTTGCAAAAAAATAAAAATGTTTTCATGTAAACAAAAAGTGTCAGAAAGGGCTTTGTCTTCAAGTGGTTAGAAGAGTGAATGATGTGTGACATAAGCTTCCTAGTGTTGTGCATAAAATGCCAGGACAGTTCGAAATCCCCCCAAATGACCCCATTTTGGAAAGTAGACACCCCAAGCTATTTGCTGAGAGGCATCTTGAGCCCATTGAATATTTTTTTTTGTCCCAAGTGATTGAATAATGACAAAAAGAAAAAAATGTACAAAAAGTTGTCACTAAATGATATATTGCTCAAACATGCCATGGTTATATGTGGAATTGCACCCCAAAATACATTCTGTTGCTTCTTCTGAGTACGGGGATACCACATGTGTGAGACTTTTTGGGAGCCTAGCCGCGTACGGTGACCCCGAAAACCAAGCACCGCCTTCAGGCTTTCTAAGGGTGTACATTTTTGATTTCACTCCTCACTGCCTATCACGGAATGCCCAGATGGCACAAAACCCCCCCAAATGACCCCATTTTGGAAAGTAGACACCCCAAGCTATTTGCTGAGAGGTATGCTGAGTATTTTGCAGATCTCGCTTTTTGTCACAAAGTTTTGAAAATTAAAAAAAAAAATCTTTCCTTTCTTTCTTTTTAAAAACAAATGAGAGCTGTAAAATACTCACCATGCCTCTCAGCAAATAGCTTGGGGTGTCTACTTTCCAAAATGGGGTTATTTGGGGGGGGTTTAGTGACAACTTTGTGCAAAAAAAAAAAAAAGTTTGTTATATTCCCGCAACTTGTGGCAAAATATAAAATATTCCATGGACTCAACATACCTCTCAGTAAATAGCTTGGGGTGTCTAATTTCCAAAATGGGGTCATTTGGGTTGGGTTTGTGCTATTTTGGCATTTTATGGCCTTCGAAACTGTGATAGGTAGTGAGGAGTGAAATCAAAAATTTGCGCCCTTAGAAATCTTGAAGGCGGTGCTTGGTTTTCGGGGTCCCGTACGCGGCTAAGCGCTCAAAAAGTCCCACCCATGTGGTATCCCCGTACTCTGGAGAAGCAGCAAAATGTATTTTTGGGTGCAATTCAACATATAACCATGGCATGTCTGAGCAATATATCATTTAGTGACAACTTTTTGTACATTTTTTTTTCTTTTTGTCATTATTCAATCACTTGGGACAAAAAATAATATTCAATGGGCTCGACATGCCTCTCAGCAAATAGCTTGGGGTGTCTACTTTCCAAAATGGGGTCATTTGGGGGAGTTTTGTGCCATCTTGGCATTTTATGGCCTTCAAAACTGTGATACTGTTGTGGAGATTTTTATGGAGATGTATTTAATATGTATTGTCATAGTGTCACCCAGTGTTAGTACTTCCGCAACCCACTCTAAAAGAGCTGATTGGGGTAGTCTGAGGCTGGTTGAATCCCGTCTGATAGGGGAAAACGTCTTGAGGTTGGAGTGTGATGTTTGCAGGGTGCGGATATGTCCGCCGACGGGGGGGCCCTCTGTGCATTAGCACGGACGATCGTTGAGGAGGGGATGTCCTCGCTCTGCAACAACATCATTGGTTATGAGCAAATGCGTGCTCTTGTCTCTGCTGTGTCTGATCAACATTGGTTGGGATTCATAGTGCGCGTCTGCAGATAGCCTCCTTCCCCCATTCAATAATAGTATAATCTTAATATGCGTTATTCTATGGAATAGCACAGAATAAGAATTCCTATCAACGGTAACTTTAGCCATCCTACGTTATTGTATTCATTGTATGTATTATTGTATTGAATCCTTTAAACTATATTTCTTGAGTGGGATTCATGTATGGCATCTCCTGTTGGAAGGGATGTCCTTGTCATTTTCCCTGTGTGAAGGTCACATGCTGTGACCTCACTTCCTGTTGGTAACTTCTTTAGTGAGGATCACATGCTGTGACATCACTTCCTGTTGGGATTTTAATCCTGTGGGGATTTCAATAAAAGGAGATACACACAGCTCCCAGACACACTATGCTGGTATGCTGAGATGAGAACATAGCTTTGGTGGTGCTGCCTTCTTGGGATGTATGGGACGTATGAATGGTGAGTGGATCTTAGCAAACTTAGCTAAAGATAGCATTATTGCAAAAAGATGAATCTAAAGTGTGTGCTTAATTAGCACAGGAATTATAGGCTGTGTGCTCTGCAGACAACCAATAATTCCACGACAGTAAATGGCGACTCTGATTGGACCAATTGCGGCCTCTTTGAGCATCACATCAGCAGAGGGGGAGAGTGGACCTGCGATGTGATGCGTGAAGAGGCTGTACTTTGTAAAAGAACAAATTTTTCGTCTTTTTGAAATAATGCTGTTTGCAGTATGAGAGATGTGTGTGTGTGATTTTGTCATGGATCGTATGCCTGTGAATTTGATTGTGTGTGCCTGCGTGGGTATGCCTGGGTGTGCCTGGATGTTTGTGTGAGAGAAGCTGAAAATGGCTGCCCCCATGAGGTTTAGCGGGGGGAGGGGCAGGCAGCATGGCTATCACTGCCAACATGTTTGAAAGTTGTGTATATCTGACTTTCCAATTTTCAGAACAAAGTTGTGTGTAGTGTTTGAGCCTGTGTGAATGCTGATGGAAACTGTATATTGTGTATGAAATGAAGGTATAGATGTGGGATTATTCAGCCTGCAATGTGTTTGGTTGAGCTTTTTGTATTTCTCAGAGGCTTGTTTGTGAGCCATGTGCATGAATGGGGGAAGGGCTTGCCCACTGTTGTGTGGTGCAGGGGCTGTGCCCTGAGGGAAAGAAACTCTAAGCAGACATGTAGGACAACAATATACTGTATGTGTTGTGACAGCAGGAAGGTAAAGTCACCTGGTTGCATCCAGGGGGGTAGATATATTTCGCCCAGATTCAGGCTTTACGCCGACTTATACAACTAGGTGGAGAGTTGTATAAGCCCAGCTAAGGCTAGTGGGCTCATGGATGACTCATACCTCTAGGGAGAGTGTGGGGCGTCGTACAGACAGGGAGTTGATGAGGCCAGCTGAAGCTTGTCAGCTCATTTAGGCCTCTATAAGAACTCCCAGATTCATTAGGTGTTAGCTCATGCCTGGAAGCAGACCTGTGTGGACTTCCTGGAGAGAGTGAACCCTTGTCCGGTGAGACAAAGCCTGTGTGGCTATTTGCTTGGACATTTAAAACCAGGGACTTAGGGACTAGGACAGCACTAGGCTGATCCCAGTTGTTAGTTAGGAAACCTGTATGTTTAGTCAGAGGTCAAGTTGACCAGGATTTATTTTGTTTATATGTTTCTTTTGGCTTTGCTGTGTTTTGTCACTGTAAATAGAAAATAAACCGCACCTTTTTTTTGATTTTGAAAACCACAACCTCCGTTTGCTGGGCCTGTTTTTGTGTGGGGAGCCCATCCCGGGGGTCACACACACCCGCTGCCGAGCTAACCCCCTCACAGTTGGTGGAGAACCAGTGGCAGTTTTTTTTTAAGCCAGCATGGAGGAGATACTGAAGCAGCTGGCTCTAGCAAATGCCAATCAACAGCAGACAAATGCAGGTTTGCAAAAGAGCCTTGCAGCTCAACAACAGAACTTCGCAGCCCAGCAGCAAGCTCATCAACAGAGCCTTGCAGCCCAGCAGCAAGCTCACCAACAGAGTCTGGAAGCTCAGCAACAAGCCCAGCAGCAATCTGAGGCCCGCTTCATAGACCTGTTACAGAAGCAAGAGCAGAGACTACAACAAATGGAAGCAGTAATGCAGCAACGTCCGCAGACCAGTGAGGAAAGCCGTCCCACTAATACCGCGTCCTTTGGGGTGAGTCGTTTATTGACAAAAATGACTGGAGAGGATGATCCAGAGGTATTTTTGACCACATTTGAAAGGACTGCTGAAAGAGAAAAGTGGCCTGAGGAGCAGTGGGCTGGACTGGTGGCTCCTCTGTTAACTGGTGAATCGCAGAAGGCTTACTATGACCTAGAGCCTGACCAAGCAAAAGACTATGTGATGCTAAAAGCTGAGATATTGGCAAGGCTGGGTGTCACCCAGGCTGTCCGGGCTCAGCGTGTGCATAACTGGACTTTCCAGCTTGGAAAACCCCCCAGGTCTCAAATGTATGATCTCATTCACCTGAGCAGAAAGTGGCTACAGCCAGAGACTTTGTCCGCACCAAAGATTGTGGAACGTGTTGTAATGGATCGGTTTTTGAGAGCTCTTCCTACTGCCATCCAAAAGTGGGTAAGCCATGGAGACCCAGAGATGGCCGATGGTCTTGTGGATCGTGTGGAGAAATACTTGGCTACAGAGAACCTGACGGCCTCTTCCAGAGACACTCGGACTTTCCACCCTAAGACCAGACCATCCCCAGGGGCGGATAAGAGGATTCCAAGGGGTAAGGGTGGAGAGAGTGAGAGGGTGGGAGCTCTACCCCAAGTTTGGCGAGAACAGCCTGGGAAATCAGCGGCTCAAGAGGCGGCAAGAAGGATCGTTTGCTACCGCTGCCGGCAAGCGGGACATATTGCAGCCAATTGCCCGGTTGTGGAGGAACCCATGCAGTGTGACTTTCTGACGGGCAGACGTCAGTCGCTGTGTGCGACAGTCGCATGCACTGCCATTCGAGGAATTGAGAAACATTTATGCAAAATGTGTGTTAATGGTAGAAATGTTGTGGTATTGCTGGATTCAGGTAGCCTTGTGACCCTGATAAAGGCTGAGTTAGTTAAAACAGAGGTCTCTGGGAATAGCAAGGTAGCTGTTATTTGTGTGCATGGGGACACCCGAGAGTATCCAGTGACTACAGTGTGTTTCGAGACCCCCAAAGGTACCCTCTCTCATCCAGTGGGCTTAGTATCTCAGTTACCGTATGACGCCATTGTGGGAAGGGATTTTCCGAAGTTCTGGGAACTGTGGGATGATCCTGAGCCCCCCACTGGTGCCCCTATGTACCAGGAATGTGATAGCCAGAACTCCCCTGAGAGTGGTGAGGACTCTCCGGAATTTCCCTTATCAGTATTGGCAGGGGAGACTCAAGAAACTGGAGAGGAGCCCACCTCCTCAGACGAAAACCTACCGTCTGTGGAGTTTTCTGATCTTGAGGTTCACAGGGAAAACTTTGCCACAGAACAGTTGAAAGACCCCGCCCTAATAAAGGCACGCGAAAACGTAGTGAAAATAGATGGCGAATTAGTGAACCCAGATAATACCTGCACTTACCCATACTTCAGCGTAGAGAAGGACCTACTGTATCGGGTGGCAAAAAGGGCAGAAGAAACCGTTGAGCAGCTTGTGGTGCCCAAACCTTACAGGAAGTTGGTGTTGGAGTTGGCCCATGGGCACATTCTTGGAGGTCATCTGGGGACAGAGAAAACCCGAGAGAGGGTATTACAGAGATTCTATTGGCCGGGGGTGATGAAGGACATAGAAAATTATTGTTCCTCCTGCCCTGTGTGTCAGAGGTCGGCCCCGATGCCACATTTCCGTAGCCCGCTGGTCCCTCTACCCATCATTGAGGTCCCGTTTGAGAGGATCGCCATGGATTTGGTAGGTCCTATAATCAAGTCCGCTAGGGGGCACCAGTACATATTAGTTATAATGGACTATGCCACCCGTTATCCAGAAGCGATCCCTCTCCGAAATACCTCGGCCAAAACCATAGCCAAAGAGCTATCTCTTGTGTTTAGCCGGGTGGGTATTTGTAAAGAACTGCTTACGGACCAAGGTACACCCTTTATGTCCCGGGTTATGAAGGAGCTGTGTAAATTGTTCAAAGTGACGCAATTACGTACATCTGTGTATCACCCCCAAACCGATGGGCTGGTTGAAAGATTCAACAAAACCCTAAAACAAATGTTGAAGAAAGTGGTGGATAGAGATGGAAAGGATTGGGACTGTCTACTTCCTTATCTGATGTTTGCTATTAGGGAGGTGCCCCAATCCTCTACGGGATTCTCCCCCTTTGAGTTACTGTATGGGAGACACCCAAGAGGGCTGTTGGATATTGCCAAGGAAACTTGGGAAAGTGAGAGTTCTCCCCACAGGAGTGTGATTGAGCATGTGGCCCTGATGCAAGACCGAATTGCACAGGTAATGCCCATCGTGAAGGAACATTTGGCCCAAGCGCAGTTAGCACAGCAGAGAGTGTACAACCGTGGAGCCAAGACCCGTACCTTTTCCCCGGGGGATAGGATACTGGTACTTATCCCTACGGTTGAAAGTAAATTCCTTGCCAAATGGCAAGGCCCCTACGAGATAATGGAAAAAGTGAGTGAAGTGAATTACAAGGTCAGACAACCAGGAAGGCGAAAGCCCGAACAGATCTATCACGTTAATCTGTTGAAAGCCTGGAGGGATAGAGAGTCCCTAGTCGCAGACACTTGGTCACCAGCTCAAACTGGTTGCGTGATTCCTGAGGTTGGAATAGCAGCCACCTTGTCACAACCCCAACAACAGGAGGTTAAGGAGTTTGTGCTTCGCAACAAGGAGGTATTCTCTGAGCTGCCGGGACAAACATTTGGGGTAGAGCATGACATCATTACCCCGCCCGGTGAAAGGGTGAAGTTAAAACCCTATCAGATCCCAGAGGCCCGACGGGAGGCAATACGGGAGGAAGTACAGAAAATGCTGAACTTAGGGGTGATAGAGGAGTCCCAAAGTGATTGGTCTAGTCCCATTGTGTTGGTGCCTAAACCGGATGGGAGCTGGCGATTTTGTAACGATTTTCGTCAGTTGAACAAAGTTACAAAATTTGACACCTACCCCATGCCACGTATAGATGAGTTGATCGACCGGCTGGGAACAGCCCGATACATGACGACTCTTGACCTCACAAAAGGGTATTGGCAAATCCCCCTGGCCAAATTGGCCAAAGAGAAAACCGCATTTGTAACCCCAGACGGGGCGTTCCAATATAAAAGAATGCCGTTCGGGTTACAGAATGCGCCGGCCACATTCCAGCGGAAAATGGACCAGATGCTGAGGCCCCATCGGAAGTATGCTGCGGCTTACCTGGATGACGTAATTGTCCATAGCACAGATTGGGCCTCACATCTGCCAAAAGTGCAAGCAGTCCTGGACTCTGTTCGGGAAGCGGGGTTTACGGCTAACCCCAAGAAGTGTACCATTGGGCAGGAGGAGGCCAAATATCTTGGGTACACCATTGGGAGGGGAGTAATAAAACCCCAACTCAACAAAGTCGAGGCCATCCAGAGTTGGCCACGTCCCAACAGCAAGAAGCAGGTACGAGCCTTTCTGGGAATCGCTGGGTATTATCGGCGATTCATTCCCCACTTTGCTTCTAAGGCTGTGCCCCTAACCAACCTAACGAAGGGGAAAGGGTCGGTCATGATTAAATGGACCCCCGAGGCTGAGGCAGCATTCCAATTCTTGAAACAAGCCTTATGTAGCCAGCCAGTGTTGTACTCACCCGACTTCTCTAAAGACTTTGTCGTACAAAGTGATGCGTCAGATGTGGGGTTAGGAGCAGTATTGTCCCAGGTCTGGAACGGGGAAGAGCACCCAGTCATTTACCTCAGCAGGAAGTTGAAGTCCCATGAGGTAAATTACGCCACCGTTGAAAAGGAGTGTTTAGCGGTGAAGTGGGCTCTAGATTCCCTTCGGTACTACCTGCTAGGTAGGCACTTTGACATGGTTACGGATCACGCTCCGTTAAAGTGGATGGCTCAAAACAAGGAAACAAATAGAAGAGTGAATAGGTGGTTCCTGGCCCTCCAGGAATTCAACTTCACAGTAAAGCATCGCCCTGGCGTTCAAATGGGGAATGTGGATGCTTTGTCTCGAGTACATGAATGCCTGATTGCTGGTGTTCCAACCCCGAGGTTAAAACAAGAGGGGGGGTATGTGACAGCAGGAAGGTAAAGTCACCTGGTTGCATCCAGGGGGGTAGATATATTTCGCCCAGATTCAGGCTTTACGCCGACTTATACAACTAGGTGGAGAGTTGTATAAGCCCAGCTAAGGCTAGTGGGCTCATGGATGACTCATACCTCTAGGGAGAGTGTGGGGCGTCGTACAGACAGGGAGTTGATGAGGCCAGCTGAAGCTTGTCAGCTCATTTAGGCCTCTATAAGAACTCCCAGATTCATTAGGTGTTAGCTCATGCCTGGAAGCAGACCTGTGTGGACTTCCTGGAGAGAGTGAACCCTTGTCCGGTGAGACAAAGCCTGTGTGGCTATTTGCTTGGACATTTAAAACCAGGGACTTAGGGACTAGGACAGCACTAGGCTGATCCCAGTTGTTAGTTAGGAAACCTGTATGTTTAGTCAGAGGTCAAGTTGACCAGGATTTATTTTGTTTATATGTTTCTTTTGGCTTTGCTGTGTTTTGTCACTGTAAATAGAAAATAAACCGCACCTTTTTTTTGATTTTGAAAACCACAACCTCCGTTTGCTGGGCCTGTTTTTGTGTGGGGAGCCCATCCCGGGGGTCACACACACCCGCTGCCGAGCTAACCCCCTCACAGTGTGTAGTGTTTGTGATTTCTATGAAAAATAGAAATGGATAGATTGTGATTTTTGTAGGGGACAAAGACACATGTCTCCATAAGTGAAAAAATATTTTAACAAAAGTGTTTGGTTTTTAAGTTGAAAATTCCTGCCGCATATTCAAGTGGCCAGGCATTGTTGAAAGCCAGACAATAGTAGCTGTTTGTTGAGAGGAATACGCCCTTTGAATGGTTGCAGGCTGTTTTGGATGCTAGCTTTGAGGAGTTATATTTCTCAATGGCTTGTTATGGAAGCTGATGCCACAGTGTGTATATGAACTTTAGGTAGAGAAAAGTGTTGAATAATGATGTAACTTACATTTTTTTAAATGTGCTGTTAGTGGCCAAAGGGTTTTAAAATGTTTTAGTGGTCATGTGGTGTCTCAGGTGTGAGGCTTTGTGGAGATGGCATGAGCCTTGTGGAGTGTAGGTGACTCAAGACACACATTTTTCAGTGGATTTTGATGATCATTTAGAAAAATCTCAATGGTGTAGTCTGTCTTTGTGGAGAAAAACATTTTTGATTTTCTTTTAAAGAGATGCTGGTCTTGGCGGGAAAAAGTAATGGCGCCATTCTTGGCTTTTGTTAGCCTTGCAGGTTTGTCTGCCATTTTGAGGCACAGTTTTTCCTTAGCCTGTGGGTATCCTATAAGGGAAGGTGCAGCCACCTTTCCTTTGGGTATGATATCATGTGACCATGCTGTGGCATTCGTCAGCTATGTTGCTGGTGGAATTTCTCAGCCTTTGGGGCAGATTTTGATGTTTGGTGCGAATATAGTGCGATCTTTTCTGCGTTGGAACCTGGTGGAGGCCATTTGTGTTTTTCTTTGTGTGGGGGAACCAATGTGGTGTTCATTGTGACGTCCCATGCTGGTTTTGGCGGGAAAAATTGCATGCGTTAATGGCGCCATTGTTGTCCATGAGGTGTGCGGTGTTCATCCACCATTTTGCTGTCCTGGCTTGTCGGCCATCTTGAGAGATGTTTACAGTTTGAGATAGGAAGTTCCAGTTTAGCAAACACGGCTCCTGAATATGCTGTATTGGCATTTGTTGATCGGCGCAGTTTTCTTCTGTTTTATGCGTTTACAGTTTGACCTGTGCACTGCTGGGAAGAGTAGTGAGACACCAGGATGACATACTGAGAGACTGTTTTTTGTTTAATGAATTCGCTGGTTTAAATAGTTTTTCTAAGCATTGCCTTTTGAGTTGAGTAGAGTGGTATCTTGAAATAGCGCGGTCTTACCCCGAGGGGCCACGACACGCTTGCGGACACACACACATGCTGGGGCCTATTTATGGATGGGATCTGGCTGACCTACCAGCAGTTGGAGTGTGGGGGGAGGCCAACGCAGAGACAGGGACAACATGCAAACTCCATGCAGATGGTGTTAGGAGGAAGGTTTCTCTGTTTTCATTTAAGTGAATGTAAGCTATTGCAGGGTCAGCTGACTTTGCAGTATATGAGCGGCGTTTTTTTGCATTGTATTTTTGTTTTAAGAAAAACTTCACTTTACACTGAATTTTGATAGATTGTAAGACTAACAGAGTTTTTGTACAATGATGTGTTTTTATGTTTAAATATTTGGGAGTTTCCCAGAGGGCAATTCATTTTTTGGAACTTGTACTGTATAGCCATCTTTTGGCAGGAGTTTGTATTTTGAGTCCCAACTTATGGTCTGACTTCCAGGGAATGTGGGTCAGGGGGGATTCCCTCCCATTTGCAAAGGGGGGTTTACTCCATCATTTCCTTGACAAGGTTTTAAATGGTTGAAATATATATGATGTGTAGCCATGGATTTTTTTGAAGTCTTGATAGACAAGGCGATTAGGGCTAAGGCCTCCCCTCCCCCTCCCTCTTCCTGAACAATTGATATGTAAATAAAACAGTTTTTTTTTAAGTAGCTGAGCATATCCGGAAGTTTCTTTTCAGCATTTATATATCAGCAGAAAGTTGGTGGGAGGAGCTTGGGGTTTTTAAAGGTGAGCAATGAGATTTGTGTTTGGAAGGAAAATAGAAAAACATTTTTGCATTTAAAAGTGTTTTATATTTTGTTCCAGTTTTGTGAAAGTTTTGTAGTACTGTAATACAGTTTTGGGTAGAAAGCAAAACAGGGGGGCATCACCATTGTTTTATCATCTAGATACAGAGAGAAGCCACATTGTTCTGCAGGTGGTAAACTGGCGTAAGTGTTCTGTGAGGTTTAGTCTGACAACGCGGTGTATGGGTGTATAGCGGAAAATGCTTGTGTATGCATACACTGTGAGGGGGAGAGGCCTAATTTGGGGGTTGATCTGTGATTGTTGCTGTAGTTCCAAAAGTGTTGGGACAACAAGCCATAGAGTTGAAGCCTCGGTTACGGTTTCTAGTTGGAGGACTTGACCATATAGTGGTTGTAGTTCTTCAATTCACCGTATAAGAAGACACCGGGTGGTGATCTCCGAAAATGGGTGCAACGGTTTAACCTGGACGCAGGTTTAAGACGATAAGCCGATTTGAATCGCCATGGACACAAGGAGGTCTGTGCAAAGGGAAGGAATGGAGGCTTCCCATAGTCAGACGGTCACACGGTGCACAAAGCTTAGTTTTGGGGCAAAGGCCTTTGAACCCCAAAAAGATTAACATAGGTGGTCCAAGGATACTATTTTGGGTATCCCTCTGGAATGGATGTAGTTGAGCTGCGGCTTCAGAAATCTGTAATGATGAGTGTTGATGGAGGTTAAATTCTCATGCCCGTTTGTTTGAACTTTGTATGGCTGGTCCATGGAAGGTTCTCGAGCTGCTCTCGTGTTTTTCCCATTATATTTTTTTCGATTGCTGAAAGAGTAAAGGGAGAATTCTGTCTGTTTTTGTTTTTTCATTTGTGGATTTGGAAACTGGGAAGTATCTCCCCCACGTTCATATCTGAATGTTTGTATGTAGTAACGTGGATATGTTCGAACTTACCGCGGCGATCCTTCGATGCGTCGCGGCTGTTGTATTTTTGTAGGAACGGGAAAAGTAAGGGTTACAGAGGGTTTTGTTTGAATCAGTTTTGAAAGAATGTCATGGACAATTTACCAATGTACAGGAATGTCATTATTATTTTCCATTCTTTGCAGGTTAAATATGAAGAATAGAGTGATGATTTTGCTTATAAGTATTTTTCAGGTCCAAGGAGTTTGTACACAGAGAACAGGTGTATGTAGACAGCTGTACATATGGATAAATATGAGTCTAAGGGAGGTAAAAGTATCATAGGTTATTTCATTGTTTCTTTTTTCCTGCACCACGCATTTCTTCCTTCAGTCTGTAATGAGGAAGAAAAGGGGGGAGAATGATAAATGTAAGAGTGACAGTTTTTTTTTTTTGTCAAACTAATAATAACCTCTGTAATTCTAACCAAGTTTGTGCCAAGACTGTCTTTCTTTAATAGAATTTGAATCGGCAAGCAGCAGTCTGGTGAAGTAGGTTCCCATCCCAGAGGCTAAGAACCTTTTGTCAATGGTTCCAGGTATTGTAAGCCCCGCACAGGTTATGCAGTGACCACAGTCCCGATGTCTGGGTTATTGTCATATGAGGGTTGTTTGGAGGTCAATCAAAACCAGGGTCGTACTTTCCTCATTAGCTGTCACTTATATTCTCGGCTGATGGGGTGGGTGCGATCATTGTGACATGAACTTCAAAATGTCCACCACAGGGTTCACGAGTCCCTCATGGACCCTGACTCAATAATCAGTTTACATTCTTTCCAACCAGGTGACTGGGTCGTTGTAAAGAAGCTTGAGGGATGAGACCACGCCAGCCACTGCAAGAAGCGGCTCAACCACACCAAAGAATGAGGAGTATCTTTGTTTATTTATATTTTGGTTGTTTAGTAAATTTTAGCAAGGGTAACAATGAAAAGCATCCCAAGTTATTATGTAAAGTGTATTACCTGACTAGCTCAGAAAGCGAACAGGACCGATGGTCTGTTCTGAGTCTTCACCAAGTTTTAGTCCCCAGCGATGACAGCGGTACATGCCATTTATGATGTTATTATGGGTATGAGGAGTTTTGACAAACTGGTGAAGACTCCAAACAGACACTTGTCAATGGAATCTAACGATGCATTTTTAGAGGGTAAAATTGGTTAGTTTTAATGGCTCTGCCTCTTGTCGGTTTGGGTATCTAGGTAGCCCACAAGTGTGTTTGAACTTTAGTTTGGTGTTTATGTGGATCTGCAGCTTATAAAGGTAATTCCCCCAAAGCAAGAGGTTCATGCGTGATGGTGAAGCTGTCCCAGCATCTTATCTCATGGCCGATCGCGAGGATCTGATGGCGCAGGAAATTAAGAATGGCAGGGACAGCTAGAAGGGATTTGTTCACCAGCCCCGACCAGGTCTGGGCATGGTGTCCTGCATGTGGGGGGGGCTCGAGCTTGGGATACGATTGAACAATTCTCATCCGTTAAGGATAGGGTTCTTCATGTAATTGTTGAAGCCAGAGCTGTAGGTAAGTGAAGGTTGGGAGTCTATTTTAAGGGTCTGGGAATCTTTGGGGATCTAATTTTTATTTTACAGCGGATCGTGGTTAAAGGAAGTGGGAATATATATACTCATGTCGTTTTTATTTCTATTCTTTCTATGTCGTGACGAGGTGCTCCTGTTGCCTGATTTGACGCGTGACCAGAGTTTCTTTGATGAGACGCCCTGAAGCCGGACCCACATACAAGACAGAGAATCACAGACGGATTGGCGATTACTACAGCTCACCATGTCGTGTCCTCCTTTATAAGTCATGCCCCTGAAGAGTAGAGTCTACATGTCAAGCCGTGTTTTCCTTTTATGGACTAAGGACTGATTCATTTCCAGGTGTAAGAAGCAGATCAACTTTCATCGAGGGACACATGGGGTGCATATGACAAAAAAGGGAGGACTGTTGTGGAGATTTTTATGGAGATGTATTTAATATGTATTGTCATAGTGTCACCCAGTGTTAGTACTTCCGCAACCCGCTCTAAAAGAGCTGATTGGGGTAGTCTGAGGCTGGTTGAATCCCGTCTGATAGGGGAAAACGTCTTGAGGTTGAAATGTGATGTTTGCAGGGTGCGGATATGTCCGCCGATGGGGGGGCCCTCTGTGCATTAGCACGGACGATCGTTGAGGAGGGGATGTCCTCGCTCTGCAACAACATCATTGGTTATGAGCAAATGCGTGCTCTTGTCTCTGCTGTGTCTGATCAACATTGGTTGGGATTCGTAGTGCGCGTCTGCAGATAGCCTCCCTCCCCCATTCAATAATAGTATAATCTTAATATGCGTTATTCTATGGAATAGCACAGAATAAGAATTCCTATCAACGGTAACTTTAGCCATCCTACGTTATTGTATTCATTGTATGTATTATTGTATTGAATCCTTTAAACAATATTTCTTGAGTGGGATTCATGTATGGCATCTCCTGTTGGAAGGGATGTCCTTGTCATTTTCCCTGTGTGAAGGTCACATGCTGTGACCTCACTTCCTGTTGGTAACTTCTTTAGTGAGGATCACATGCTGTGACATCACTTCCTGTTGGGATTTTAATCCTGTAGGGATTTCAATAAAAGGTGATACACAAAGCTCCCAGACACACTATGCTGGTATGCTGAGATGAGAACATAGCTTTGGTGGTGCTGCCTTCTTGGGATGTATGGGACGTATGAATGGTGAGTGGATCTTAGCAAACTTAGCTAAAGATAGCATTATTGCAAAAAGAGGAATCTAAAGTGTGTGCTTAATTAGCACAGGAATTATAGGCTGTGTGCTCTGCAGACAACCAATAATTCCACGACAATAGGTAGTTATAGGTAGTGAGGAGTGAAATCAAAAATTTTATGCCCTTAGAAATCTTGAAGGCGGTGCTTGGTTTTTGGGCTCCCGTACGCAGCTAGGCTCCCAAAAAATCCCACACATGTGGTATCCCCGTACTCAGGAGAAGCGGCAGAATGTATTTTGGGGTGTAATTTCACATATGCCCATGGCATGTGTGAGCAATATATCATTTAGTGACAACTTTGTGCAAAAAAAAAAAAGTTTGTCATATTCCCGCAACTTGTGGCAAAATATAAAATATTCCATAGACTCAACATGCCTCTCAGCAAATATCTTGGGGTGTCTACTTTCCAAAATGGAAAAGGAGGAGTCGCCCTTGGGACTTTGAATGAGGTGGTAGAGATTGGCACTTGTTCACCCATATATGCAAAAAATATAATTTATTGGTTACAAAATGCTGTAAAACAACCGGAAACAACAATAATTGTGCGTCACCAGGCATAGTGGCCTATGTTTACAACATGAGTACACATAAACATAAATACATTACAAATATGTTACATCCATATAAAAACACAGTGATGGTGATGAGGGTTGCTGGGCCAGCGGACATAATTGCACAACCAGTAAAATACTCTTTGAAAATGATAATGTGGAACCAATTAGTGGGCTTCTAGCAGATAGCATAGATCCTCAACACATGCAGGTACATAAACGCATCAGTGGTGCCCTACGCGTTTCGCGAGGCTTTGCTCGCTCATCAGGGGCAAGTGCGTATCGCTGTATCTGTTGTGAGACAGTAAAAATGTAATACTAATGAAAACAGGGGGGCAGATAAAGTGGTAAGTAAAAAAGTAAAACTTACTTACCACTATAACCATGGCATATGTGAGCAATATACCATTTAGTGACAACTTTTTGTAAAAAGTATTTTTTTTGTCATTATTCAATCACTTGGAACAAAAAAAAAATATTCAATGGGCTCAACATGCCTCTCAGCAATTTCCTTGGGGTGTCAACTTTCCAAAATGGGGTCATTTGGGGGGGTTTATACTGCCCTGCCATTTTAGCACCTCAAGAAATGAGATAGGCAGTCATAAATTAAAAGCTGTGTAAATTCCAGAAAATGTACCCTAGTTTGTAGACGCTATAACTTTTGCGCAAACCAATAAATATACGCTTATTGACATTTTTTTTACTAAAGACATGTGGCTAAATACATTTTGGCCTAAATGTATGACTAAAATTTAGTTTATTCGATTTTTCTTATACCAAAAAGTAGAAAATATATTTTTTTTTCTAAATTTTCAGTCTTTTTCCCTTTATATTGCAAAAAAAAAAAAATCGCAGAGGCAATCAAATACCATTAAAATAAAGCTCTATTTGTGGGAAGAAAAGGACGCAAATTACGTTTGGGTACAACATTGCATGTCTGCACAATTTACAGTTAAAGCAGCGCAGTGCCAAATTGTGAAATCACCTCTGGTCATTATGGTCCGTATTGGTCCGGTCCTTAAGTGGTTAATGAAGCATGTGAAATGAAAATGAATCTGCTTCCCCACATCTCTCTTCCCTTAACCACTTCAGCCCCGGAAGGTTTTACCCCCTTCCTGACCAGGCCATTTATTTTTTGCGATACGGCACTGCGATTCTTTAATTGACAATTGCACGATCGTGCGATGCTGTACCCAAATAAAATTGATGTTCTTTTTTTTTGCCACAGATAGAGCTTTATTTTGGTGGCATTTGATCACCTCTGTGGTTTTTATTTTTTCGCGCTATAAACAAAAAAAGACCGACAAACTATGTTTTTTACTCTCTGCTATAAAACATATCCAATAAAAAAAATAAAAAAATAAAATGTCCTTATAAATTTAGGCCAATATGTATTCTGCTACATATTTTTGGTAAAAAATCCCAATAAGTGTATAATAATTGGTTTGCGCAAAAGTTATAGCGTCTACAAAAAAGGGGATCTTTTTATGGCATTTTTAAAGTCAGCAAGTAGGTAAAGTGTTACTAAACCCAGGACCCTGCATTCATTATATCTGGTCTCCCATAGTATACAGAACATAGAAACACAATTATTTAAGTAAATATAAACTGCTAAATACCTTTTCTCATCAGCAGTATATAGCCGTCTTGTAACTTCTATCAGTGTCCGGCCAAGCACTGGTTAAAGCTTGTAGGAGGAGTTTTCATTCTCCTCTGACTGTCCTATGAGGCTGCATGACCGCTGACTTTCTGTCTGGACAGTGCTGATTGGCCCTGTGCTGATCACATGCACCGTTCCACAGTGAGTATAACAAGCATGGTTCGAAACATATACAGACTGATTTTACTGTTGTGGGGTTAGTAACTAGTGTTGAGCGAACCCGAACTGTAAAGTTCGGGTCCGTACCGAACTTTAGCTTTTTCCCGAACCCGGACTTTGCGCAAAAGTCCGGGTTCGGGTTTGGGTTCGGCAATCTAATTACGCATTTAGAAATGCTTCAGGGGCCAGCCAATCACCTTTTGATTAGCTGGTGTTCCCTTAGAGGCCATCATAGCCATGCCTACTAATGGCATGGCTGTGATTGGTCAGTGCAACATGTGACCCAGCTTCTATATAAGCTAGAGGCACACAGCACACACGTCACTCTGCTTCAGAATAGATAGGGAGAGGATCTTGGCTGCTGCTGTTGCTAATAGGGAGAGATTGTAAAATACATGAGATAGTCCTGATTCTGCAATCTGAGGGAAAAGATAGAGAGATAGTGTAGTGTAGGGCCAGGTTCCTGTTGGTGCTTTCAGGGAGAGAGAATATTATATAGGAGTCCAGATTCAGAGATTAAAATCAGCGATCTGCATAGGTTTACCTGTTTGTGTTGCAGTGCACAGTCTTTTTACACTGCCATGAGCCCAGTGTCAGAGAAAATCTAACTTTTAGGGGAAAAAAAGGCACTTTATTGTGCTCTTTTTCAAAAGACCCATAGGGCAAAAAAAAAAAAAATTGCATTTTATTTTGCTCGTGCAAAAAAAGACCCGTTTAGGGCAAAAAAAAAAAAAATTGCACTTTAATGTACGCTTGCAAAAAGAGCCATTCAGGGCCACAAAAAATAGTTTGCAGTGTGTTATACATATGTGGAGGTGCGTGAAATAAACAATTTCTATATAGTTTTCTCCTACTGTGCTATACTAAAAAACAACATTTTTTTTAATAGCATTTTCTGCAGTTCTGTAGCTGTGCGATTCAGCGGTTACGTACTGTGGGTGTGTTCTGCTCTTCCAAAAAACGCCGTTTAGGGGCACAAAAAATAGTTTGCAGTGTGTTATACATATTTTGGAGGTGTGTGAAATAAACAATTTCTATATAGTTTTCTCCTACTGTGCTATACTAAAAAAAAAACATTTTTTTTTAATAGCATTTTCTGCAGCTCTGTAGCTGTGCGATTCAGCGGTTACGTACTGTGGGTGTGTTCTGCTCTTCCAAAAAACGCTGTTTAGGGGCACAAAAAATAGTTTGCAGTGTGTTATACATATTTGGAGGTGTGTGAAATAAACAATTTCTAAATAGTTTTCTTCTACTGTGCTATACTAAAAAAACAACATTTTTTTTTTAATAGCATTTTCTGCAGTTCTGTAGCTGTGCGATTCAGCGGTTACGTACTGTGGGTGTGTTCTGCTCTTCCAAAAAACGCCGTTTAGGGGCACAAAAAATAGTTTGCAGTGTGTTATACATATTTGGAGGTGTGTGAAATAAACAATTTCTAAATAGTTTTCTTCTACTGTGCTATACTAAAAAAACAAATTTTTTTTTGAATAGCATTTTCTGCAGTTCTGTAGCTGTGCGATTCAGCGGTTACGTACTGTGGGTGTGTTCTGCTCTTCCAAAAAACGCCGTTTAGGGGCACAAAAAATAGTTTGCAGTGTGTTATACATATTTGGAGGTGTGTGAAATAAACAATTTCTATATAGTTTTCTCCTACTGTGCTATACTAAAAAAACAAAATTTTTTTTGAATAACATTTTCTGCAGTTCTGTAGCTGTGCGATTCAGCGGTTACGTACTGTGGGTGTGTTCTGCTCTTCCAAAAAAAGCCGTTTAGGGGCACAAAAAATAGTTTGCAGTGTGTTATACATATTTGGAGGTGTGTGAAATAAACAATTTCTAAATAGTTTTCTTCTACTGTGCTATACTAAAAAAACAACATTTTTTTTGAATAGCATTTTCTGCAGTTCTGTAGCTGTGCGATTCAGCGGTTACGTACTGTGGGTGTGTTCTGCTCTTCCAAAAAACGCCGTTATGGGGCACAAAAAATAGTTTGCAGTGTGTTATACATATTTGGAGGTGTGTGAAATAAACAATTTCTATATAGTTTTCTCCTACTGTGCTATACTAAAAAAAAAAACATTTTTTTTTAATAGCATTTTCTGCAGTTCTGTAGCTGTGCGATTCAGCGGTTACGTACTGTGGGTGTGTTCTGCTCTTCCAAAAAACGCCGTTATGGGGCACAAAAAATAGTTTGCAGTGTGTTATACATGTTTGGAGGTGTGTGAAATAAACAATTTCTAAATAGTTTTCTTCCACTGTGCTATACTAAAAAAACAACATTTTTTTTGAATAGCATTTTCTGCAGTTCTGTAGCTGTGCGATTCAGCGGTTACGTACTGTGGGTGTGTTCTGCTCTTCCAAAAAACGCCGTTTAGGGGCACAAAAAATAGTTTGCAGTGTGTTATACATATTTGGAGATGTGCGAAATACACAATTTCTAAATAGTTTTCTTCTACTGTGCTATACTAAAAAAAAAACATTTTTTTTGAATAGCATTTTCTGCAGTTCTGTAGCTGTGCGATTCAGCGGTTACGTACTGTGGGTGTGTTCTGCTCTTCCAAAAACATCCATTTAGGGCAACATCCTAAATTTGGAAAATATGTGGAGAAGGTCAAAGGGACGTGGTGGCCCCGGTCGTGGTGCTGCTGGTGGAGCTCCTGTTGCAGGGAGAGGACATGGTGGATCTGTGCCAGATACACGCACAAGTGAAACACCTTCCTCAGGTGCGAGTAGGCGACCGAGCCTGCGGCGGTATTTTGTCGCGCCTAATGAGGCTGTACGAATGTTTAGGCCAGGACAAGTACAGGCGATAGTAGATTGGGTTGCTGACAGTGCTTCGGGTTCCTTCACATTGTCTCCCACCCACTCTTTTGATGAAAGATCAGAGTTGGCACCTGAAACCCATGTCCATCAGTCTTTCACCTCACCCCCTTGCAAATCAGCCAAGCAGTCTGAGCCCCAAATCATGCAGCAGTCTCTTCTGCTTTTCGATGACTGTTAGCAGGGTTTCCCAGGGCCATCCACCTAGCCCTGCCCCAGAAGTGGAAGAGATTGAGTGCACCGATGCCCAACCACTTATGTTTCATGATGAGTACATGGGAGGACCATCGCAGTACGTCTCGGATGATGACGAAACACAGGTGCCAACTGCTGCTGCTTTCACAATTGTGCAGACAGACAAGGAGGGCAGGGGTGAAGACTGGGTGGAAGATGATGTGGAGGACGATGAGGTCCTCGACCCCACATGGAATCAACGTTATGCAGGTGACCAGTGTAGTTTGGAGGAAGAGGCGGTGGTCGCACAGAGCCACCAGCACAGCAGAAGAGGGAGCAGGGTGCAAAAGCGGAGCGTCCGTCCCCTAGACAGTATGTCTGCTACTGCCCAACGCAGCAAGGGACCGAGCACACCAAAGCCAGGTCCAAGGAGTTCCCTAGCGTGGCAGTTCTTCACACAATGTGCTGATGACAAGACACGAGTGGTTTGCAGGCTGTGCAATCAGAGGCTGAAGCGAGGCATAAACGTTCTCAACCTGAGCACAACCTGCATGACCAGGCATCTAAGTGCAAAGCACGAGCTGCAGTGGAGTAGACACCTCAAAAACCAAGAAAGGTCTCTGGCTCCTCCTGCTTCCTCTTCTGCTGCAGTCTCGGCCTCTTCATCCACCTCTGTAGTGACAGTGGCACCTGCCACCCCGCAAACAGAGGATCTGCCAGCAACACTACCACCTGGGTCACCAACCATCTCCACAATGTCCCATGGAAGCATTCAGCTCTCTATCTCCCAAACATTGGAGCGGAAGAGGAAGTACCCCCTAGCCACCCGCAATCCCTGGCCCTGAATGCCAGCATTTCAAAACTCCTGGCCTTTGAAATGCTGTCATTCCGTATGGTGGAGACACAGAGTTTTAAAAGCCTGATGGCATTGGCTGTCCCACAGTACGTCGTGCCCAGCCGCCACTATTTTTCCAGGCGAGCCATCCCTTCCCTGCACAACCAAGTGGGGGACAAAATCAGGTGTGCACTGCGCAACGCCATCTGTGGCAAGGTCCACCTAACTACGGATGCGTGGACCAGTAAGCACGGTCAGGGACGTTATATCTCCCTAACAGCACACTGGGTAAATGCAGTGGCGGCTGGGCCTGAGGCAGATAGCAGATTGGCGCATGTCCTTCCACCACCAAGGATTTCAGGGCGCTTCAGTTTGCCTCCTGTTGCTAAGTCCTCCTACTCCGCTTCCTCATCCTCTACCGCCTCCTCATCCGGTCAGCGTAACACCTTCACCACCAACTTCAGCACAGCCAGGGGTAAACGACAGCAGGCAGTTTTAAAACTTTCCTGTTTGGGGGAAAAACCCCACACCGCGCAGGAGTTGTGGAGAGACATGGAACAACAGACCAATGAGTGGTTGCTGTCAGTGAGCCTCAAGCCCGGCCTGGTGGTGTGCGATAATGGGCGAAATCTCGTAGCAGCTCTGGGCCTAGCCGGTTTGACGCACATCCCTTGCCTGGCGCATGTGCTGAACTTGGTGGTCCAGAGGTTCCTTAAAAATTACCCCAATATGCCAGAGCTGCTGCAGAAAGTGCGGGCTGTGTGTGCGCACTTTCGGCGTTCTCACCCTGCTGCTGCTCGCCTGTCAGCGCTGCAGCGTAACTTCGGCCTTCCCGCTCACCGCCTCATATGTGACGTGCCCACAAGGTGGAACTCCACCTTGCACATGCTGGCCAGACTGTGCGAGCAGCAGCAGGCGATAGTGGAGTTTCAGCTGCAGCAATCACGCGTGAGTCGCTCTGCGGAACAGCACCACTTCACCACCAATAACTGGGCCTCCATGCAAGACCTGTGTGCCTTGTTGCGCTGTTTCGAGTACTCCACCAACATGTTCAGTGCCAATGACGCGGGTCTTAGCGTTACTATCCCAGTTCTATGCCTCCTTGAAAAAACGCTTCGGGCGATGATGGAAGAGGATGTGGCACAGGAGGATGAGGAGGAGGAGGAGGAAGTGGGATCATTTCAAAGGCTTTCAGGGCAGTCTTTCACAAGTGGCTACGAGGGTGGGTTCCTGCACCAACAAATGCCAGGTACACAATTGTCCGGCAGAAAGGGCACAGTTCTGGAGGATGACGAGGTGGAGGAGGAGATGGAGGAGGAGGAGGAGCCATTTTCACAGCAGGGTGGCACCCAGACCAGCTCGTGGCCATCACTGGTGCGTGGCTGGGGGGATACAGAGGACACAGACGATACACCTCCCACAGAGGACAGCTTTTCTTTGCCTCTGGGCAGCCTGGCACACATGAGCGATTACATGCTGCAGTGTTTCCGCAATGACCGCCGAGTTGCCCACATTTTAACTGGTGCTGATTACTGGGTGGCCACCCTGCTGGATCCCCGTTACAAGGACAACGTACCGTCCTTAATTCCCTCACTGGAGCGGGATCGTAAGATGCGCGAGTACAAGCGCACGCTGGTAGACACGCTGCTGGTGGCATTCCCACCTGACAGCGGGCGTACGGTGGAAGCACAAGGCGAAGGCAGAGGAGGAGGAAGAGGTCGCCAACGCAGCCGGGGCACCGGCAGCACCTCAGAAGGCAGGGTTAGCATGGCTGAAATGTGGAAAAGCTTTGTCAGCACGCCACAACAACCAGCACCACCAGCTGAGATGGAACGTCTTAGCAGGAGGCAGCATTTCACCAACATGGTTGAGCAGTATGTGTCCACAGGCCTACACGTACTGGATGACGCATCTGCCCCCTTTAACTTCTGGGTCTCCAAATTGGGCACATGGCCTGAGCTTGCCCTTTATGCCTTGGAAGTGCTGGCCTGCCCTGCAGCCAGTGTATTATCTGAACGTGTATTTAGCACGGCAGGGGGCGTTATCACAGACAAGCGCAGCCGCCTGTCCAGAGCCAATGTGGACAAGCTCACGTTCATTAAAATGAACCAGGCATGGATCCCACAGGACTTGTCCGTACCTTGTACAGAATAGACATGTATACCGGTGTTGTGACAAAAACTGTCCGGCCATCGGATTGTGTCCGGCCCATACTGCGAAGGCGCAGCGCTTGCGCAGTACAGAGGACAAGGAGATTCACAAAATTTCCGAAGATGAACGGCGCCTGCGCTGTGAGTGCAGGTTCAAGCCCCACCATCCAAGTGGACATACGGTAGCACATAGTAACAGGGCCCCTCACGGGCTCGGTTCGATCGCCACGCTTCGGGCACGGCCTCACTTGGCTCGGCTTGAACCACGGATGGTGTGGCCTTCACCTGAACTCACCACGCAGGCGCCGTTCGTCTTGGGAGATTTTCGAAATCCCCTTGTCCTACATACTGAGCAAGCGCAGTACAGGGTGGACACTATTTGACGGGGGACAGAATTCGACACATCACCGGCCTTACCCAGCCATTGTTGTATTTTTGAACCAGTGTTGGCTACCTCGTCCTCCTCCACCGCCGCTTCCACCTACACAGCCACATCCACCGCCACCTCAACCTCCTACTCCATATGGACCTCGTCCTCCTAGGTCAAGATTATAATTTTTATTTTATTTTTTTGTAGCGTACAGATCCTTTCCCCCTTACCTGCCTTTATGTTGTTGGCTCCTCGCAGGAGGGAGAAAGGCACACCGCAGTACCAGCCCGTACCCTCCTATATAAAGAGGTTGAGCGGTGTACTTGACGGGCCGTGTCCACAGCCGGAGTCAAAACTCCTCCAGAGGATGATTCTCACCTCTACTGTAGGTAGAGGCAAGTCCTTTAATTTCCAGTAAAGTCAATGTCCACACCAGCTGAAATTACAACTCTTATTCTCTCATGGCAAAATAAACTCTACTCGGATAGAAAAGGTTAGAGCAAATAAACAGGACAGCTTAAGGTGTGGAGGAGGTCCAGGCACAAACGTAGCACATTCACTTCACTGCTTAGGTTTCTCAAACAGTTTTAGGTGCACGGTCTCTGCCACAGACCTTGAGGTTGGTCTCTGCCACAGACCGGGTGTACAAGGCCCCTGCCACGGACCTGGAGAACTTTGGTCTCTGCCACAGACCAGGGTGTATAAGGCCCCTGCCACGGGCCGGGTGAATAAGGCCTCTGATACAGTCAAGATGACCTTGAGCTTCTCCTTCTACGAACCTAGCCCATATCAAGGGGAAGACATCTTTCCAGGGAGTCAACAGACCCTTACTTCAACGTGACTCCCGCATCGGTCCATCAGAATGATCCTCCCTTCCCTGGAACATGGTCCCCTACACGAGGCGGCACCCTAAGACACCTCGACCCTTAGCGGACTCCAGACGAAGGCTCTGGACTCCAGGCTTTACTCCCGCACCTAGGCCTCCATACCCAGGGCAGCAGGAACTCCAGGATAGTACCTCACCCCGGGCTAAAGGTACCCGAGATGGAACAGGAACACATGCACCCAGGCCGAAGGCACCTGGGCGTGGACCCCACTGGACATCAGCCCCCAGACCAAAGGTCTGCAACTTTTATATGCTCTCCCGGCATGCACAGCAGGTTCCCCGCCCCGCTGTACTACTGCCAAGAGGGGACACAAAAGGCACAGCACTGTATCGGCGGTTCAACCCTAGCCTACCATGGCAGCGCCACCTGTAGGCCGCAGGGAACTGCACACCAATACTGTCCCCGAGGACAAAATGGTCCATGAATCCTACAGAATTAGGGTGTTTGAGCCTATTTACCACTCAAACACTTCCCTTAAATTTAGCACCCCGCTACATTTTTATTTCAAAGTATTTTATTTTCCCACTAGCTTATCCATTAAATTGAATAATTTATTCCAGAAAGGGCATATTCTGGGGCATTCCCACCATATGTGTGGCATCGTGCCGTTGAGTTTCTGAGGTTCTTAATGACTTCCCGTACCTCTCCTGCTGAAAAGGGGGCCTCCAGCATATTTTTTTATTTTTTTATTTTTTTTATGTTATTTTAAGTTATTTCCCTATCCACATTTGTTTGTTTGCACTTGCCATGCTCTTAACAACATTTTGCAGCCCTCTAGCCCTTTCCATTACTTTTTTAGAGCATTTTTAGTCCTTAGAAGTCCGGGTCCCCATTTACTTCAATGGGGTTCGGGTTCGGGTCCGGGTTCGGGTTAAAGTTCGGTCCCGAACCCGAACTTTTTTCCGAAGTTCGGCCGAACCCGTCGAACCCGAACATCCAGGTGTCCGCTCAACTCTATTAGTAACACTTTAAGGACCAATTTTGATGGTAATTTTTGATTCTTTGAGAGGCTTTCCGAGAAATGCTTGTCACTCAAATTGCATTAGAACCCCACAACCCCAGCTTGGTATTTCTTTGTTTGGCATGGAAACCCCACTTTTCAGCAGTCCCAAATAACATAGGTTTAATATTTCCAACAAGAATATAGTAGCTACAGTGACAAAGCATATTCCTACACAAATCTATTTAATCATAATCACTAATAACCCATTTGCAGTTTGTTTTTCAAATCTTTTCAAAGATTTTCAAACTTTTGCCTTCAGTCTTTAGCAGAAAGCGGATGATTGGCCGGGTGTGAAACTCATGAATTCCCTGTAGAGTCAACTTTTGCTGATATGCTTATTTTTGTTACCCACACTGAATACCATATTTGGCATTGCTATATAGACCACAGGAAAACTTTCAAGAACTTTAACACCCTTAAGTTTTTCCATACCAGGAATCTTCCTGGGACCCAAATCAGGGGATTGTTCGAGGAAGCCTGGTACAGTGTTCCTCAATAGGTAATCTGGCAGAAGCCCCAGTTAACAGTTAATTACAAGATTTGATTATAAGAATTACAAGATTTAAGCCCCTCCCTCCTCCCACCACACTCCTCCCCTGTAACTTATGGCTGTGTTAAAAAAAAAATATATATATCTAAAGTGCCATTTTTTGTTTAACCACTTCATTACCATGCACTTACGCCCCTTCCTGCCCAAGCCAATTTTCAACTTTCTGCGCTGTCGCTGTTTAAATGACAATTGCGCGGTCATGCTACACTGCACCCAAACAGAATTTTTATCATTTTGTTCCCACAAATAGAGCTTTCTTTTGGTGGTATTTGATCGCCTCTG
Source organism: Rana muscosa (assembly GCA_029206835.1). Classification (NCBI taxonomy): domain Eukaryota; kingdom Metazoa; phylum Chordata; class Amphibia; order Anura; family Ranidae; genus Rana; species Rana muscosa. The sequence continues at coordinate 817,414,464 of CM055117.1, read as the reverse complement.
GGGTTTTTATTTTTTGCTATACAAATAAAAAAATTAGCTTTTCTTTTTTTTCTGTTATAACATTTTGTAAATAAGTGCGTTTTCTCCTTCACTGATGGGCACTGATAAGACGGCACTGACGGGCACTGATAAGGCAGCACCGTTGAGACAGCGCCAATGAGGTGGCACTGATGGGCACTGATGATGGGCACTGATATGCGGCACTGATGGGCACTGGTAGGTGGCACTGATGGGTGGCACTGATATGCAGCACTGATGGGCATTGATAGGCGGCACTGATGGGCACTCATGGGTGGCACTGGTGGGCACTGATTGGCACTGATAGGCGGCACTGATGGGCACTGAAAGGCTGCAATGGTGGGTACTTATGGGTGGCATTGATAGGCGGCACTGCTGGGCACTGATAGGCAGCACTGCTGGGCAATGATGGGCATTTATACATGGCACTGATGGGCACTAATGGGCACTGACATGCGGCACTGATGGGTATCCCTGGCGGCACTGGCAGGGATTTTGGGTGGGCACTGGCAGAGATTTTGAGTGGGCACTGGTTGGCAGCTGCCTGGGCATTGATTGGCAGCTGCCTTGGCACAGATTGGCATTCCCTGGTGGTCTAGGGGGCATACCTAGTGGTCCAGTGTGGATGCCTATCCCTGGTGGTCCTGGGCGGCATGCTGGTGGTCCTGTGCGGTGATCCAAGGGGGGGCTGCGCTGATAAACTATCAGCACATACCCTCTGTCAGGAGAGCAGCCGATCAGCTCTCCTCTACTCGCATCTGTCAGATGCGAGTGAGGAAAAGCCGATCAGCGGCTCTTCCTGTTTACATTGTGATCAGCCGTGATTGGACACGGCTGATCACGTGGTAAAGAGCCTCCCGAGATCGGTGTAGCGGTGTGTCAGACTGACACACCGCACCACCGATCGCTGTGATGCGCGCCCCCATGGGCGCGCGGCGGCTGCTATCCTGCTGGACGTCATATGACGCCCAGTCAGGATAACGAAACCACTTCAATTTGCTATTGACCGGGCGGGAAGTGGTTTTAATTAAAGCAAAGGACATATGATGCTTTGGTCAGAAGCATCCTCTTCTGTGTACTGTCGGTGGGGTCCTTATTCATCTGTCCACATCACTACCTGTGTGATGTGGACATTTTTTATTGGATGTCCAGCAGTGTGGTCCTCCTAGGATTAAGAAGAGGAAGGACATGCAGTAGGACTGTCAGTAACTAGCTAGCGAGGGAGCCTTTGTAGCACTAGATTAGTGGTTTTCTGCATCCAGAAATGGTAGCAGTGATGGACCTGGAAGGGGATTTAGGGGGGTACAACTCACTTCACTTGGCAAGAAGAAAAACTAAATCTTGAAGGATTGGTTAGAGCAGGGGTGCCCAACCTTTTGAAGGCCGAGGGCCACTTAAGCGACTTAGTAACCAGTCGCGGGCCACAATGAGCGGAGTGGGCAGATGACAGGTCTGTGTCAAGTCTGCCTATGCAAAGCAGACACAGAAACAGCCCAATCTACTCTATTGGCCCTCTGATCCAATCAGATGAAAGGGGACGTATCCACTTCTGTTTTTTTTAGCAGATCAGATTGGAGGATGGCAGGTGTAAACAGACAAAAGTCTGTTTACATCTGCCGCTCCATAGAGGTGAATGGATGGTCCGATTGGGTCAGACCGATCGTGTGAAAGGGGCCTAAGGCTGATTTTACACTGATGGTCTGCGGACTACCCACCCTGTGGGTGCGGCGCAGTGTACCTGTGGTTTTCCCGCCGGTTAGCTGCACTTTGCCATTGACGTCTATTATATCCTGCAGGTGTGGTGCACTTTCTGAAAAGCCGCTTGCTTCTTCTACCACCAGCTTCATTCACAACACTGAAGCTCTGGGATGGCAGGTCGACAACCTGCAATTTGGGTTTGCCAACCAGCCATCCCAGAACAGGAGGTCGCGGGCCACATCAGAGGGCTCCATGGGCCACATGTGGCCCCCAGGCCACTGGTTGGGCACCCCTGTTGTAGAGGGAGGTGGGAAATAGGAACGGAAAAAAAAAACAGTTAAAACAGGGCTTATATTTTTATTTTATTTTTTTAAATAGAAGTGCCTAGTCCACTGCCCTAGATCCCTAATCTAAACAAAACTACAACCCCACCTAATCATCTCCATACTTATCTTAAGTATCTAGCATGATAGTTGCTGGCTGCTCTGCTATTTACATCCTCTAGGGATAAATTCATCTTTAGTGTTGTCTGTGTGTGTGCAGTGAGTGAATGGGGCTCTATGTTTTTTCAGTTTCTTCTAAACATTAAAAGTACCCAAAGCACTTTCAATATTATGGACAATGTAGGACAAACTCCTTCTTAACATTTACTGTAACTGGTGTCTGCTTAAAATGAATGCTAATTTTAACTGTAGTATTACTTACATTGACATACAAGCAATAGAATGCATGTGAAGGATGAGCTATGAGAAAATTAAGATGCATATTGGATGGAACAATTAAACTTAACAATGTCATTTAAACTGAAATTTTAAAATGGAACATAAAAGTCTTAAAATCAATGAGGCTTCCAGAGTTACAATTTTCTTTGCAACTATTCCAAAATTCAACTGTACAGAATTAAAGTCTACATATACTCAAAACTTCTTCAGGTCTTGGATAGAATGGGGAAAGGTTAGAACCCCTGTCATGTTTTGCTGTTATCCAGGACTCCCTTAGAGAGATTTCCCCTCACTTTTGTTCTGTGGACAAGTTTTACCTGTCAGGAAATATTGGGGAAATGTTGGGCAAAGTTGACAGCAGAGAAACAGACAACGAAAAAGCTGACAGTGGTTTTAGCATTTCCTTACACAACTTAAAAAAAAAAAAACATTTTTCTTCTGTCCATGTTGCTGTATTAGAGATTTCTCCTCACTTCCTGTCCTGAAGGCATTTTTTTTTACCAGACAAGAAGTGATGGAATCTGTTGAACAGAGCCTATGACAAAATTAAACCTGGCAGGCAATCTAATCCTAAATCACACTATCCAAAGATAAAAAAAAAGTTTTGGTTACATATGTTACAGGCAATGTGTGAAATCAGGCATTCTATAGAGTGCCTAGGCAATGTATGAAATCGCGAATTTCAGACATTGCCTGTAATATATATGTAATAGATATGTATAGGCTCTGTGTCACGCTCAATATGGGTACAATTGATAGGTACATATATATCATAACATTTAATCCTCTACAAGCACAAAACAACATATAGCCACCCCCCTTATTTTTTTTAATAAATACTGTATTTATTGGCGTATAACACTCACTTTTTTACCCCGAAAATAGAGGGTAAACTGTGCCTGCGTGTTATACGCAGGGGGCTGTGGAAAGTTTTTTCCCTGAAACTTCCCTCTTAAATTTAGGGTGCGTGTTATATGCCTGTGCGTGTTATACGCCGATAAATACGGTAAGTAGTAAAGAGAATCCATCCTTTATTTAACCTTTTAGCTGCAGAACTCAAGGGAAAAAAATTTGGAAAATTATTTTTATTAAAGTTTTCGTAATAATACATAAACAGAAAACACGTACAAAAAAAAAACAGCCCGACTGACAGGCAACACATTACTAACAAGACCTCAGCACTAGGCCAATAGTATTGCTCAAAGGCTAATATAGAACTGTAAGAACAGTAATTCCATTACATCTTACGTACCAGTATAACGTGCTATAAAATGTATTTACGGACTCCCAATTCTTATAACCATCTACTGGTCTATAGGGATAAACAACAGACTCTGGATATAATAGAAAACTGTACATATAAACAGTATGGACACTATTAGAAGCCGTTTATTATAAACCAACTCAGTCAGACACTGTAGAAACACTATTCATCCACCCGCCCCCCCCCACCCCCACACACACACACTTTATCAAATTTATTGGGAAATCTCCTACTAGTGTATGTGGCTTTGTAGAAAGGAAGGGCTTTGTTAATAACTGACTTCCAGGCTAGAGCAGCAGGAGGTGAAGAGAGAATTATCATCTTTCTAGCACAGTAGAGTAGTAGTGTTAAAATAGTATGTGTTACTCTCTAGGGGCCAGGGTATCAACTAGTCCCAGGAGACAGACTTCAACAGTGGGTCTAACACAGAGAGTAGTCACTTCCTCTATACATTCAGTAACCTCCATCCAAAACTTCTGCACAGCTGTACAGTTCCAAAAAACATGCATAAAATTAGCCCTGGATGAGGTGCACCACCAGCAACAGGACGATTGGGAGGGAACAATTCTAACCAGTCTGACTGTAGTAAGGTATGTTTGATGCAGGAATTTGTATTGGATGAGATGGTCTCTGGCCGAAAACCAACCAATCTGGAGAAATAATCTTCCCAAAGATCATCCCAGTCATCCCCGTCCATCTGAGGGAACACCCCCTCCCAAGATGCTCTGCAAGGTGTAAGGATCCTGCTGTCAGGGGAGAAATTTACTAAAAGTGGTACATTCAGAATCTGGTGCAGCTGTACATGTTAGCCAATCAGCATCTAACTTTAGCTTGTTCAATTAAGCTTTGAGAATAAAACCTGGAAGCTGATGCGCCAGATTTTGCACCCGTGCAGTTTTAGTAAACAACCCTCAATGAGTGTCTTTCACGGATAACATAGCCATTCCCAACCATATGCATGATGAATGTTTTTTCTAGCACCTGTTTCTAAATTCCGGTTTGTTTCTTATGGCTTCCTATTTATCACATTGTTTTCCGTGCTAGTTTATCTGTCGGTCACCTTACACGCTAAAACCTGACCATAAAATCTTTGTACAATGAACTTTAGATTTACCAAAACGATGCATCTAACTAATCTAACAAATCAAACCAATTAATTTGTACCCAGTCAGGCAGGCCCTTTAATAAATAATTGTTGGTAGATTTAAAAAGATTGTACAATCATATTGTAATGTGTGTACTGTGTAGACTATGCTAGATATTAAACCTAATGTGTTGTTATACAAAGGGGTTGATTTACTAAAACTGGAGTGCAAAATCTGGTGCAGCTCTGCATATAATCCAATCAGCTTCCAGGGTTTTTTTTAAAGCATAAAGGGGTCCGATGCATTAGGGTGAAAAAGCTTCTAACAGTGACCGGCCCCCTAGCCCCCCCCCCCAGTTTTACTCACCCAAGCCCTGTAATTCCCACGGCGGAGATGCGCTCTTCCTTTCTGCCCGGGGTTCCCAGCTCTTGATTGGATAGATTGATAGCAGCGTAGCCATTGGCTCCCGCTGCTGTCAATCAAATCCATTGAAGCGGGGGCCGGGGGCGAGGACGAGTTCGGCATTCTGCGTCTATGGAAGCAAATGCTGGACTCGGAAGCGTGCCAGCAAGGTAACCCCCCGGGAGAGCTCTTCTCCTAGGGGGTTATACGATGCGGGGAGGAGCTTATAGCTCCTCCGAGGGACCCCAGGAAAGGAGGATCTGGGCCACACTGTGCAAAACGAACTGCACAGTGGAGGTAAGTATGACATGTTTGTTATTTAAAAAAATGTAGCTTTACAATCACTTTAATTGAACAAGCCGAGGTTCAAAGCTGATTGGCTACCATGCACAAGCTGCACCAGATATTGCACTTTACAGTTTTAGTAAATCAACCCCAAATAGGGATGAGCCGACACCCCCGGGTTCGGTTCGCACCAGAACCCGCGAACGGACCGAAAGTTCGCACGAACGTTAGAACCCTATTAAATACAATGGATGCGAACGTTCGAAATCTAAAGTGCTAATTATAACGACTATTATGCATGTTATTGTCCTAAAAAGGGTTTGGGAACCCAGGTTCTGCACCAGGGGACATGTATCAATGCAAAAAGAAGTTTTAAAAACGGCCGTTTTTCAGGAGCAGTCATTTTAATGATGCAAAAAGTGAAAAAAAAAAGTCAAACATTCCTTTAAATATCATACCTGGGGGGTGTCTAAAGTATGCCTGTGAAGTGGCACGTGTTTCCCGTGTTTAGAACTGTCCCTGCACAAATTGACATTTCTAAAGGAAAAAAAAGCCATTTAAAACTGCTTGCGGCTTTAATGTAATGTATGTTCCCGGTAATATGGATGAAAATCTTTGAGAAAAATGGCATAGCTACCCCATCACCCCCCCCCCCCTACCCCAGCCCATTACCAGCCCCTTTGGGTCTTGTATGGATATTAAGGGGAACCCCGCACACAAAATAAAAAAGGCCCTATATACTCTGATCAGCAGTATACAGGCTGTGCAAACAAGACAGGGACTGTAGGTTTGTTCTTAAGTAGAATCTGTTTGTAATTTGGAACAGGTACATTGTTTAAGTGTAGCTCCAGCCAAAAAATATATTTTTAAGCTTTTTGGAAACATAGGGAAGGGTTATCACCCCTGTAACATTTGTTTTGCTGTCTGTGCCCCTGTTCAGAACATTTCACCTCACTTTCCATCCCAATGACAACTGTTTTTGAAAAGTGGGGTTTTTATTGAAACAAGGATTGGTGATAAAGCATCAGTAGAGAGGAGACACCTTTTTCCCATATTAACTCTTACAGGAGAGAATTTCCCTTCCTAGGGGTAGATTTCCTCTCACTTCCTGTTGTCTCCTTCCATTTGCAAGTAGGAGTCGTATGTAAGTTGGATGTTTGAAAGTAGGGGCCTGCCGTATATACTCTGCTGAAATTTGCCCCTTACATGTTGGTGTTGCCACAACACTGTAAGCCCTCACAGTTACTCTTGGTGGGCGCTGGAACGCCCTGCTGTGAACTATTATATCAGGAATTATATTTACATGCCATTGTTGAACAGTGGTAGGAAAAATTGGGTCTTTGGTGGTGGTGCTGGTGCCACAACACTGTAAGCCCTCACAGTTACTCTTGGTGGGCGCATGAATGGGCCCTGCTGTGAATTATTAGATCAAGAATTGTATTTGCATGCCCCTGTTGAAAGGGGCTGAAAAATTGGGCCTTTGGTGGTGGTGGTGTTGCCACAACACTTTAAACCCTCACAGTTACTCTTGGTGAGCGCATGAATGGGCCCTGCTGTGAATTATTAGATCAATAATTGTAATTACATGCCCCTGCAGATGCCTGTTAGTGTAACACAAAAGAAAAAAAACACGAGCAATAAGTGGTAGCTTCAGGTGTATATTTTTCAGGAATCACACTATGCCTGCTTTAAGTGCTGCAGATGCCTGTTAGTGTAACAGAAAAGAAAAAAAACTACGAGCAATAAGGGCTAGCTTCAGGTGTATATTTTGCAGGAATCACACTACGCCTGCTTTAAGTGCTGCAGATTCCTGTTAGGGCTCTTTCACATGGAGGGTCCGTTCAGGTCCGCCTGTCAGTTTTTTAGGCAGACCTGAACGGATGCTACATGTCCTCCTATGGAGCCACGGATGTCAGCGGTGACATGTCCGCTGACATCCGACCCGCTCCGATCCTCAAAAGTGTGACGGAGGAAAACCCTTTTTTTCCTTCCGTCTGCGGATGGGATCAGATGACAACGGACTCTACGGTCTGTCATCATCCGATCCCCCCATAGGGGAGAGCGGCGCTCTGACAGGGCGGTCCCTGCACAGTGTGCGTGAACCGCCCAGTCATCCGCCAGATCAGCGGGGATCAACGGAGCGATCCCCGCTGAGCAAGCGGAGCTTCACGGGGCGGATCATTACTGATCCGTCCTGTGTGAAAGAGCCCTTAGTGTAACACAAAAGAAAAAAAACTACGAGCAATAAGGGCTAGCTTCAGGTGTATATTTTGCAAGAATCACACTACGCCTGCTTTAAGTGCTGCAGATGCCTGCCTGTGTTACACAACAGGAAATCACAGCAATAAGGGCTAGGTTCAGGTGTATACTGTGCAGGAGGCTTAGCAAAAATATCACTGACACTGTCCCTACCTATCATTCTCTCTCCCTGCACACAATATCACTGACACTGTCCCTACCTATCCTTCTCTCTCCCTGCACACAATATCACTGACACTGTCCCTACCTATCCTTCTCTCTCCCTGCACCCAAGGTTTAGCAGAATATCACTGACACTGTCCCTACCTATCCTTCTCTCTCCCTACACACAATATCACTGACACTGTCCCTACCTATCCTTCTCTCTCCCTACACACAATTTCTCTAACACTGTCCCTGCCTATGTACGTCTTTCCCTGCACGCCAACACACTACACAAGGCCGCCGCGCTGACGGCCTTTTATAGTGTGGGGCGTGTACTAAACCCCCCTGAGCTATAATTGGCCACAGGCATCCTGCCTGTGGCCAATTATGGCTCTCCTCGCTGCCGACGCTGTGATTGGCCAAGCATGCGGGGTCACAGTGCATGCTTGGCCAATCACAGTGCTGGGATTTTGGACCGTTCGCGTCACTCGAATTTGGCGCGAACGACCCAAAACGTTCGATCTTCGTCGAACGATCAAACACACGATGTTCGAGTCGAACGTATGTTCGACTCGAACGCGGAGCTCATCCCTAACCCCAAAGTGTTGTAATAAATATCTACAGTATATCTCTACTTTCTTAAATACTTTTGTGGGGCAGATTCAGATATTACATTTGGCTATTTTGACATGGTGGTGACTGAGTAACAGGTCAATAGCCTATTGATTATAGTAGAATGGCTAAACATTTTACTTTTCTTCCTACGTGTGTGTCTGTGTGTGCACCTGTTTATATATTTTGAGATTGGAATCAAAAGGCAGAGATTTTAGCTTAACAGCCCAAGTGTTTGTGCACCTGTTTATATATTCTGAGATTGGAATCAAATGGCAGAGATCTTAGCTTAACAGCACAAGCAAATGTGAAAACAGGAGGAGACAGGGTATATCAAATAACAAACATAGAAAAATACAGCTCTCTCAGTCAATCAGGTTAAGCATTCAAGTAGTTTCTTCTGGATATTTTGATACTAACCATATTACGATCAGTAACAGGCCAACATTCTAAAAAATACAGTAAGGCTAAGCAACAAACTGAAAACAAATAATGCTGTGCTAGTGATAATAAATGTATCCAACCACTTATGCCCCATACACACGATCATTTTTCATGCCATTAAAAATGCCATTAAAAAAAATGGCCATTAAAAATGATCGTGTGTATGCTCCAGAGCATTTTTAACGACGTGAAAAACGGCCATTAAAAATTTCGAACATGCTCTCTTTTTTCACGTCGTTTTTTATGTCGTTTTTTTTAACGACGTGAAAAACGATAGTGTGTATGCTTTAACGACGTGAAAAAAAACGCGCATGCTCAGAATCAAGTATGAGACGGGAGCGCTCGTTCTGGTAAAACTAGCGTTCGTAATGGAGATAGCACATTCGTCACGCAGTAACGGACTGAAAAGCACAAGACTGAAAAGAGCGAATCGTCTCTCAACAAACTTTACTAACATGAAGGGTGGCGCCATTCGAACGGAACTTCCCCTTTATAGTGCCGTCGTACGTGCTGTACGTCACTGCGCTTTGCTTGAACATTTTTTAAAATGATGGTGTGTACGCAAGACAGGCTTGAGAGGAAACAAGAAAAAAAATGACAAGAAAAACGTCAGTTTTAAAAATGACATTAAAAATGATCGTGTGTATGGGGCATAAGTGTATGAATTCTCCTGTGCAAATATGAGTGCCAACATGATAACATGTGAATATACAATGTTGATATGATACATTCATGTGTATTTCTTCTTATAATAATATAAATCCCGTGCTTGAGTGCAGTCAAATATTTAATTAATGAAAATGTCATAAAAAACTTGTCGAGTCTTCACAAATTCTCAAAAATCTGTGCTTTGTATCTATTCACCTCAGTGCTCCCCCATAAGGAATGCGCTCATCTCACAGAGTGTGACCTCACACTTAAAGAGGAAGTAAACCCTGATGGGCTTTACTTCCTCTTTGTTCTCTGCAAAGTAAAAGCATAATGGGCTAGTATGCATCGCATATTAGCCCATTATGTGCCACTTACCTGCAGAAGAAGCCCGCAATGTCACCACTGTGTAATCGCGTCCATCTTCAACCCCTCTTCCTTCCGGGCCGTGGACTCCGGCTCTGCTATTGGCCGGAGACACATGACTTCATGCGCGGGAGCCAACGGTCACGGCATAAGCACTATAGAAATGGCACGAGCGTGCCCTTTCTTCAGTGCGCATGCGCAGATAATGTTGGCGTTGGTGTATATGGCGAATATCTCCTAAACCATAGAGGTTTAGGAGATATTTCCAGTACCTACAGGTTAGCCTTATTATAGGCTTACCTGTAGGGAAAAGTGGTTGTACAGGGTTTACAACCACTTTAAGTTTGGTCAAATAAAGCTTTTTTGTCACCCCGGACTAACAGATCATGCTTTTCTCCTCGTTGCTCCATTGATGTGCCTCCATTATGACTCAATATATATGAGAGAAAAATAGCTCCAAATAGTGCTTATATCGTTTCTTAAATAATAATCAATTCATTAAAAAATGTGCACAGAAATCACATTTAAAAGGTGCTCCAGTGCACCAACTGTATACAGCGTATATCATAAAAAAACACAATGCTGCAGCTACTTCGTGCCTCTCCGTGAGAGATGCAAAAGCATCTTGCCAAACCAATCTGCCCTTCCCCTACGCATTACATCACAGGGTCTTGTGACTCATCAGGAGGATTTACCCGCACCCTTCCTCCTCCCTGTCCTGCCCACAGTAATAGATTTAAGTATATCCCCGGCTCCTGTGTGTCCCACACTGCAATCACCGGGGAAGTAATTGTCAGCCGGAGGAGGCAGGGTCGGAACCAGGTGGATGCTTGGGGGGTACTTGCTATAGCACCCTGAAATTTCTCACAGCACCCCCACCAGCAGCTGCCTTGGGTGCCTCCAGAAAGTTTGGAGTCTGGGTCTCCTGCTTGTCATGATGACTGCAGGCAGACTTGGCCCCTGATACAGCAGTGATCTGCCCCTGTGTGTACAAAACAGGACTCCAACCAGTAAATGACCGGAGAATGGCACACAGCATAAGATGCAGGGATGGGTGATCTTATTCCAGTGCTCTAACCATTAAAGAGAGGGAGGGATCTTTACATTGCAATCATGTAAAAAAAAAAAAAAAAATTGGTGTAATACTCTCAAAAGGGAAATCACATCTAAAGGCATGCAGACCCAGCAGCTTTCCTCATTAGAGCCCTGCAGGTGCAGCAGCTGATTAATAATTATAAAACGAAACCCAAACAGATTCACTCTCCACATGGACACAGACAAACAAGCAAACAAACAGCTATTTATTCCAGAATAACAAAAAGGTAGGAATATGTAACACAGTTTGCTAAAATCCTTGCAATGTACACAGATCATCCAGAAGGGAATATTTTTACTCTTTAATGCAAAACACGTTAAATTGCAGCATAATGCACATTAATGAGCATGCAGTAATGAAGCACAACTGTGTGAACAGGGCCCTTAAAGATGAACTCTAAAAAAAAGAAATTACATACACAGATTACCACTTGACCTACGGAAGGTTTACACCCTTAAGGATTAGGCCATTTTTGCGGTGCGGAAGGCACCTGCTGAGCAAGAGGGCTGGCTGTTTTATTGTAGACCCAATCTTCTTCTGAATGAATGAATGAGTGACTTGCAAACTGAATCGCCTCTAGGTGCTTTTTGCGGCCAGTGTCTGCTTGGCTGATGCAGTCATTTTACCCTGTAGGATCTCGACACACTTGGGACTCGCAGTTGTACACACATATACTGGGCCAATTTGGACAAGATCCAATTAACCTAACAGCATGTCTTTGGAGTGTGGGAGGAAACCAGAGTACCCGGAGGAAACCCACGCAGACACAGGGAGAACATGCAAACTCCAGGAAGACGGTGTCGTGGTCGGGATTCCAACCAGCGACCTTTTTGCTGCTAGGTGAAAGTGCTAACCACTACACCACTGTGCTGCCCCTTCTGCCTCCCCCCGCAGCACTGCCAGCTTCTCTTCCTCTTTGTCCCTACGACTGCACTGCAAGGGGATTGGTTCTAGTACATGCACCGCTTCCATCTGCTCTCTGGGCCCCCTTGTGTGCTCCTTTCCCCCACAGTGCTTCTGGCTTCCCACCTCTTCTCTCCTGCCAGCAGCTGCTGCAAGCACACAGGGGGGTGTTTCAGAATAGAGAGCATGGCAGGGGCCAGTAAAATATTTTCTGTCCCCTTCCTTTCCTGAATGAACACAGTGAGCAATTGATACCAATTACTCCTGTGTCCATTCATCACTTAAGCGTAATAAACTGTCTTTTTTGAGCAGCCTCAGTGCACTTCCTATTCATTCATCTGTGCAGCTGAAGTTGCAGAGAAAGGGACTGATAAATATATGTGCTCAGTCACTTTCAACTGGGGGGGGGGGCCCTGTCAGCTAGGCTGTATGGGACCCTGTGATTTGCTAATTTACTAGGTGTTACTTCTTTCAATACTGGTACAGAGTGGGTACACTGTCACTTTCAGCATTTCTATCCCCTATCTTTCCATGCCTCGTATTTCTATAATAGTTGATCTTCTTAATTGGATATAAGCCTGTTAATTGAGGTAGGAAGGGCTGCCAAAGACAATATAAAGATTGCAAGAAAGTTCAGTGGCTGGTAGTCAGAATGAACTTTGAATTTGGATCAACCATGAGTTGGACCCAAACCCAAGCCATTTGCGGATTGAGAAAATGGAGAATTAATGCAGCCATTCATGTCTACTGCAACTAATTACCAACAATGCACTTTATTGCCTCAGGATGTATAGAAGTGTTAATCAAGAAGGCTTTCTTAGCAGCCAGACCCCTCCCTAAAAAAGCCAGGGTTTCCAGCATCTGTTTGTCAGTGTGTTTTGGAGGAGAAAGGTAGTAGTTAGAGAAAGATTAGAGAGTGTTTGTGTAGATGGTAGTATTAGGTCTGTCCAACACAAAGGGCTGCTATAAATCCTTGAGGAGGAGGAGGAGCATTAGTTTGATCAGAAAGTGTCTGCTATGCACCCATGAAGGAGGACTACATGTTTTTTACTGCTGACCTGTCTCACTGAGGTTCTGTCTGCTTCCACCAAGCTCTTTGCCGCAGAGTCATGTGTTTTTTCATTCAAGTGGTACCCATGTGCCTGGTAAATGTACCACATCTGATACGATGCAGGCAGAGGCTACAGACCACAGTGCCACCTTGCAGATATGAAACAGCCACAGTAAAAAATTAGACACTATAGAACTTTTTCTATTGACTGTCTTTTCAAGTGCATGCATACTATCCTGATGCCGGGCAATTTCTAGCAAGCATATATCTGAAGACTATTTTGAATAATGAATAACTGGGGATACTCATATGCAAGGGAGGTCTGGAGAATTTGGGGTTGTGGTTGTTGCCAAATAAAACTCTGTTTTTATATTTTGTTTAACTTTTAAGAGTGTGGTACAGGAAAAAATGTTCAAAAGCAATTGAACAATTTTGCCACTGCCCAATTGTTTTGCACTTGAGAGGTGTAGCTTTATATTTTAATAGTACACTTTTCTTATTGCTTTTAGATCTATGGCTGCTACTGCCATCATTTAATTCAGGCCTATTATTGCTGGATGAAAAATCAGGTATCACTGCTAAAACATAAGAAAACCTTTTTTTTTTCCCAAGTTTAAATTAATTAGATAGGGTGCTGCTGCTTTATTTAAGCAGTTTATAAAAAATCATAATGTTCTGTAGCACCACATACAGCTTGACCACTTGCCTACAGGGCACTTTCACCCCCTTCCTGCCCAAGCCAATTTTCAGCTTTTTGCGCTGTCACACTTTGAATGACAATTGCGCGGTCATGCAACTCTGTAACCATGTGAATTTTTTATCATTTTCTTCACACCAATGGAGCTTTCTTTTGGTGGTATTTAATCACTGCTGGGTTTTTTATTTTTTTCCAAAAAAAGTCAGAAAAAAAAAGATCACTGTGCTGGGGGCGCGTTAGAGAAGCCATTCTGGGACAACATCATATGATGTTGTCCCAGAAGGAGAGCTGCACCGCTCCTCTGTCATTTGATGGTGGGTGGGGGGGGGGAAGCGTTAAAGGCATTGCCCAGGCATGTCATAAAAAATAATGGTTTTTTTTCTCCCCCTGAAGTCACATTAGAGGAGGAACCTCTTTAAACTTTTTTTTTGCATTGGTACATGTCCCTTATGGCAATGCCCTCCTCCTTACATAAACTGCTTGACAATCTACTAGTCATGAAAATTACCACACACACACACACGTCCCTGTTCTGCCTCTCGTGCCGGCAATCGCACGTGGCTAGCGGTCATCGAGACCGCCGGTCTCGAGCATCGGCACCCCCGCTGTGCAGTGGGTACACGCGCACCTGCTATCCCGCTTAAAGGAACCGACGTACAGCTACGGCGGTTCGCGGGATTGTGCCGACCTGCCGCAGTATAATGACGACGACTGGTCGGCAAGCAGTTACTTGACATGTATTTTATCAGACCTAATGGGTTAGAATGAAGTGTGTGTGTGTGGTAAATTAGCAACTTCTAACGCAATATCACAGATCCTTTAACCTTTTTATGCATTCATTTTGACAAACAATATGAATGAGCTATTTGACCTTTTGGTAATAAGAATTCTTATTTGTTCCTAATTTAAATTTACCAGATGCTCTTTGATTAAGAACAAGGTGCTAGTTGATGAGTGATGTTTGATTGTCAGAATTTCCTGTGAATATTATATTGTTCTGATCTTTTGAGGATTCAACTTTCATGAGTGCATTTGGCTTGTAGAACTTGTCAGCCATGTACCTCCTGCTGACTTTATGACATCCTTTATTCACCTTGCCTTAACTCACTCATGTACAAAGGAGATGAAGGAACTGATTTAAATATCAAAAGGCTCAGTACTTTCAAGGAGAGCAATTAGGGGGTAATCAAATATTTTTATACTACTGACCACAGATTACATCTGTTGGAACTTTCAAGACCATAGATAAAACTTTGGTCAACTTGAAAATGTCTGTTCTAGTTTTTTTTTATTTTTTATAAACAACAAAAAAAGTGTTACATTTTCTCATTATATCTTTGTAAAATATTTTTAAGTAATTTTGAAGGCTATGATGAACATCTAAAGTATTATTTTAAAGCACAGATTTGTTTTGCTGAATAAACTTTTCAGCACAGTAGTTTTATTGACAATACTGTTACCGTACATTTTTTCTTTTCAATGTTTTTTAATTAGGCAGTACCTGGACGATGTAAGCACACCACGATTTATGGACCTTTTATGAGAATCTTTGCCTGTTATCTTCTTATGGAAATGTGAGTGTACTATATGTTTTTTTTAAATAAAATAGAGTTTTTTTTTTTAGAATTGTAGTTTTTTTATTATTTCAAAAAAGTAAAATAATATTACAGTACAAATTCAACAGATACATCTCAAAGCATACATCCAAGATAAAGTGTGACATATATATAAAGGCAGTTGGTGCACATAAAAGTACACCTACAATATTATCAAATTTACCTCTATACATTGCATATATGTCATTATTAAATTTTTCAAAGGGCAATCTGAGCTAGTACAGGTTACATAGCTGTGCATGTCAGCTCACAACGAAAGGGTCTGCGTTGGATTAATCTCAAGCCCCTCGATCTCCATAGCTCGAGGAGTCCCACGGTTCCCATACCCTATCAAATTGAGTTACTGTGTCATGGGCTTTAGCTGTAAGAGATTCCATGTTCCTAACTTCTGCTATTAATTGTAGGAATTGTAGATGGGAGGGGGGGTAGTGGACAACCAGCATAATGGTATAGCCCTCTTAGCTGCCAGAAGTATATACGAGGTCAATCGTTTAATTGATTTTGGGACACCTGGGAACGGGAGTCCAAGTAAATAGTTGACAGGATCTAGAGGAAGAGGAAGGCCTGTTATATTCTGAAGAGTTTGCATTACTTCCGTCCAGAATTTCTGTATAAGCGAACAGGACCAAAATATATGAAAATGTGAGCCTATCTCAGTTTTGCATCTCCAACATGTAGGAGAAATGGCAGGGTTCACTCGGTGCAGTTTATCAGGGGTTTTATACCAGAACATTAGAATCTTCACTGCCGTTTCCCTCTGGGCTACACATTTAGATGATTTAAAGGTGGATGACCATACAATAGTCCATAATCGCAAAGGGATAGGGCGGTCCAATATCAAACTCCATTTGCGCATGTATAGGTATGTTTCAGCCGATAAATCTATAGATTCATGCAGAATGTGATATATGGAAGATATGAGATGCAGTTGGTGAGGACCTTCCGCACACACACGCTCAAAGGGAGTAGGTCTTTCTAGGATAAGGGTAGGGGACAGGGATTGAAAAAAATGTCTAACCTGAAGGTAGAAATAAAATAACTTATGAGGAATAGAGAATTTTTCCTGGAGGGTTGCAAAATGTAGAAATTTGCGGGTGACTGGATTGACCAGGTTTCGTAATTGGAACAGTGGAGACTGCATCCATGGCAACAGACGACCATAAACCAAACTATCCGGCAATGCCGGATTCAGTAGTACATTAGTCAAAGGGGGACAAAATGATGCTAGTGGGTATTTCGATCTACATTTATGCCATATAGATCTGGTGAATATCATAGATGCAAGACACATGCTTTTCAAAATGGGATCATTGTGTAGGGATCTAGACCATACTAGAGAGCACGGATGCAAAGGATATATGATACCTTTTTCTATCTCTGACCACCGATTTGGGCTTTTTTGACATGACCATGATACCACCGCCCGTAAATGAGAGGCAAGGTAATGCCTAGTGATGTCAGGTGCCCCCAGACCCCCCTGCGACCTTAAGGAAAAAACCACCGAGCTGGCGATCCTATGCGTTTTATTGTCCCATATGAACTTCAAAAATCCTCTATGGAGGGCCTTGAGCTGACCTGTAGGGATAGCCACAGGTAGCGTCTCAAAAAGGTATAAAAGCCTGGGTAGGACAGACATTTTCAGCACATTAATTCTACCCAGCATAGTAATAGGATAGGCGGCCCACTGGTGGAGATTTTTATAAATGTCCTGGAACAAGGGGGGGAAGTTTGCAGAGTATAGGGTATTATATGAGGAGGTAATCTTGACACCCAGATATGTCAGGGCTTGTGAACACCACCTATATGGGTAAGTGCTTTGCAATTGTGCCAACAAGACTGGTGGAACATGTATGGGGAGCACTTCAGTTTTAGTTGTATTAACCTTATAGCCCGATATAGATCCAAATGTCTGAAGGAGCGCATGTAGGGAGGGGAGTGACGTGATGGGGCTCGTTAATGTGAGTAGGATGTCATCCGCAAATAGGGACAGTTTGTATTCCCGTTGTCTCATTAGGATCCCCTTAATATCAGGATGACACCTTATGGCCTCTGCTAAAGGCTCCAAGCATAAAATAAAGAGAAGGGGGGACAACGGGCAGCCCTGCTTAGTACCATTAGACATGGGGAGGGGTGGGGATAAAAAGGAGGCCATTGGTACCTGGGCAGATGTTCCCATGTACAAGACCTGTAAAGCGTTAAAGAAAGGGCCATCAAACCCAAACCTCCGCAATACGGAAAACATATAAGGCCAGCTTAGGCGGTCAAATGCTTTTTGAGCGTCCAAGCTCAAAATAAGTGTTGGGTGGGGGAATTTGTTCACCAGGTCAATCAAGTCTATGGTACGTCTTGTGTTGTCTCCAGCGTGTCGGGAAGGGACAAAACCTACCTGGTCACTGTTTATTAATTTGGGTATGTATTGGGAAAGTCTGGATGAGAGAATTTTTGTGAAAATTTTATAGTCCGAGTTTAATAGGGCTATAGGCCTATAGTTATCCGGTAGAGAGTGATCTTTCCCTGGTTTTGGGATTACTGAGATATATGAGTGTGTGAACTGGCCATGTGGGATCTCCCCCCGTAACAATGACGTAAACAAATTAATCATATGTGGCATTAGAGTAGGCAAAAAAGTTTTGTAATATAGGTAGGTAAGGCCATCAGGTCCCGGGGACTTATGCGTGGGTAGTGCTTTAACTATTTTTGTAAGCTCCTCAGGGGAGATGGGGGCATTAAGCTTTTCCAGATCAGAGGAGTTCAGCTTTGGCAGGGCAAGAGTCTAGATAAATTGGTCAAACTTTTCCTGTGTGAAATGAAAGTTGTTTTCAGGGGTAAGACAATTATATAATTCTTTATAGTAGTTACCAAAAATGTTAGTCATGGTTTTGGGGCAGTGAGTAGGAGTACCATCCTTTTGGACTAATAATTCAGGAAAGGAGTGAAATGGACATGGTCTAAGTTTGTTCACCATCATTCTATGTGGTTTGTTAGCAAATTCATAGAATTTTTGTTTCACCCACATGAGAGATTTTGTTGCCTTACTGTATGCTAGTGATTTTAGTTGATTGCGAATAGCCACAACCCTACGAAGAGCTTCAACCATTGGGGACCCCAAAAGGCCCCGCTCCGACTGTTTTAAGTCAGCTATTAAAGAAATCCGACGGCTCTCGCTATCTCTCTTCAGGCGAGAGCCCTCGGCAATACAAGTACCGCGGAAACAGGCCTTATGAGCCTCCCAAAGGGTGGAAACCTTTTGAACTGACCCCACATTTATTTCAAAATAGTCATTCAAGCTTCTG
This sequence comes from Rana muscosa, assembly GCA_029206835.1. Taxonomy (NCBI): domain Eukaryota; kingdom Metazoa; phylum Chordata; class Amphibia; order Anura; family Ranidae; genus Rana; species Rana muscosa. Next base: position 817,395,861 of record CM055117.1, on the reverse strand, counting down.
GCCAGTCTGTCCCTGATAGGGGGTGTGTTAAGGAGCTGTTCATTGAGTCTCCAATGGCAAGTCCTAGAGGGTGAGTTATGTAGCAACAGTTCCAAGGAAATAGGGGCGTGATACGACCACGTTATAGGAGAAATGTCGGAATCTATTATGAGGGGGAGTAATGGTGATGTGATAAAAAAATTATCTAGTCTGGAGTACATCTTATGTGCCATGAAGTAAAAGGTATACTGTCTTTGGGTTGGGTGTTTGATCCTCCATGCATCAAGCAAGCTATGAGATCTGACCAGTTTCCTAAAAGAAGTGGCTTGAGATATCACTCGCTGGGAAGGAGTGTCTCCAAAGAGTGTATGACGATCACGCCTATGTGACATGATCAAATTAAAGTCTCCCCCTAAGATCATGAATGGCCTTGAGTATCGCTGCAGCTTACAAAAGAAATCATCTAGAAAAACCATTTGGCCTGAGTTAGGTGCATAAACATTAACCAACGTAAATGTGGATGACATATAATCACAAACCAGGATGACAAACCTCCTGTGAGGGTCAATGTATTTCTCTCTGACCTTTATAGGACAGGACTTTTTTATCAGAATAGCTACTCCAGCTTTACCAGAAGGTGCAGAGGCTACAAAGGAGACAGGATAATATTTAGATGCAAATTTCATCGAGCCCCCATCACGGAAGTGAGTCTCCTGTACTAGAACTACGTCTGCCCCTGACCGTCTAAAGTCTTTAAGAGCAATCCAACGTTTAGAAATAGAATTTAGGCCCTTAATGTTGTGAGATACTATCCTCAAAGCCATATTAAATCAGTGATACAACCGCATTTGAGAGCTTGAAAACTTATCACCTGTAAATCGCTTAACTATAAGGTAGCCCTAGACCCTAATAGACATATAGCACTGGTGTATAGTGATTGAGATGTAGCACGACTAAACAAAAAAAAAAGAACATCAATGAAAATGATAGAACCCAGGGGGGTTCCAAAACACAGAAACATAAGAAACAAAGTTAATACACCTGGGTAGTATAAACCACTCAGGAGTCCCATACCGAAGCCTGGGACCATTTGGGGCCACCTGGCAACTCTCATCAAATGGAGGAGTGCAGAGGAGGGATCCCACCACTCTCCAGCAAAAACAAGCTTTTATGAAAGTCATCTTGTAGAGAGAAAGAGAAACTTTCAGAACTTTTAAAACTTTCAAAACTGTCAAGACTTTCAAAACTTTACCCCATGGGCGAGCAGGGTTGGTTCTCTGGATGTCGGGGAACAGATCCACTGGTTGTTTAGATCAATATCTGCAAAAAACAAAAAACAAAAAATAACACAGTTCGACCGTTTGACACCAGGGCAAAGACTTTCCAGCCAAAGAGGATAAGGCCAATTTTAACTTTTCAACCCCTCAGGGGGGGCGTCTGGAGGTACGCTGAGGAGTGGAAAAATATTTCATCTGTCTTCTACGGACTGGGGTCCAGTCCCTGGAAGGCGTAGGAGGAGCAATGCGATTTTGCTGGGTTGCTGGTAGTTGCATGAAGTCATCAGGCATGGGGGGTAGGCCCAGATTTTTAATGAAAGCTTCGCCTTCATGTATATCACGGAGACAATGTTGGTTTCCATCCCGAGGGACAATCAAGCGAAAAGGGAAGCCCCAGAAATATGGTATGCGCAGATTTTGCAGATGGGAAGTGATCGGGCGGAGGTTCCTGCGTTTCGCCAGAGTTGCTGGGGACAGATCATTGTAAATCTGTATTTTAGCCCCATTATATTCAATGGCTGACTTGTTACGTGTAGCAAGGGTCAAGGCCTCCTTGCTATCATAATAGTGAAAACGTACTATGACATCCCTTGGCCTGGTGCCAGAGGGTGGCTTAGGGCCCAGAGAACGGTGTGCCCGATCAAGGAGCCAGTTAATATATGCAATTCTGGGGGCTAAGGTGTTAAACAGCCCCAGCAGGTATTGGCGTAGAGTGTTGTCTCCCACCGACTTTCCTTTCCCTATTCTCTTGGTCCTCCTATTGTAATTGGAGTTGTGAGAAAGAGCTTTTTAGTGAGGACATTTCCTCCTCCAATTCTTGCACATAGCTGACCAGATCGTCAAATTTTGATTCTAAAGCATCTGTTCTATCCCCAATGAGAGCTATTTCACTCCTCAATTCCTGTGATAGCTTCCCTATTTCAGCAGCCATGTTGCGCGTCATTTGTGTGAGGAGGGCCTGGAGATTTTCATCCATAAGCTCGGGGGTTAAAATGTTCTGCAAGGCTGGGGGGGCCACTGCGGGGGGGATCCGAGCATCCTGGGGTTGCAAATTTTGCGTAATGCAAGGACCGTCCACCCCCCGCGAAGGATCCACATCCGCGAGCGGTTCCGCTATCATAGGCAAGGCTGGGGATTGCAGCCTAGTGACAAATCTGTCCATCGCGGGTAGCGTGCGCGGATCTGTTAGCGGCTTATAGTACTGTTTCTGCTGGCCGATTTTACCCATGGGGTGCTGCAGACATACAGGATGTTGGTGTGCTTACCCCCTTGGCGATCGTAGCTGTAGAGAAGCGGTACGGGGGTCAGGAGAGCGGGTGAGATCCGGAGCTCAGCCCCTACACGTCCGCCATGTCCAAGAGCCGCGCATGCGCCCCCCTAAAATAGAGGTTTTAAAGCAATATTACACTATTGTGGTGCCCTTACATCTTTTGAGGTAAAAAGGCTGCAGTATATTCATACTGTATATACATCCACTTACCTGGAGAAACTGCTTCCTGGACTGGGATCACGTTTTCCATAACTGACAGGAGTTGGAGTGATGCAGTTAAGGATGCTCATCTTCATCATATATGCGTTCCCTGACTCTTTATGATTTGAGAGGCAACTTCCTCTGGCAAGCAGGATTGCCTCTACACACTGACGGTGACGTGTGCATTTAAGCCCTTTTCACACTGCTGGTGCTGGGACTTCTTTACCAACTTGTCATCCATCATTGTTGGTGGTTTTTGAATATGACTGTTCCTCACAGAGCTTATATTGCAAATTTTTCCTTTTGGCGCTGCACCCTTATATGAATGTTTTTTATTAGATTTTTCAAAAGGAAGTACAAACAGTGCCCCAAAAGGAAGCAAAACACAATGAGTTGATTTACTAAAGGCAAATGTAAGGAAAATAAAGAAAACAGCAGTTTTTCTTGCACATGATTGAATGATAGAAATCAGCAGAGCTTCTCCTAATTTCAGAGTTTCCCCTTAGATCTAGAGCAGCTGCAGTTGCAGTGCACAGTATAGTTGCCTTCAGTAAATAAACCTCACCATGTCCTAAAGATTCAAAGACAGTATACAGAATATTGAACAGCAAACAAATCATTCACCACCGTACTTGGCATATTATATAAAAAGTAGAAATAGTCATACAGCAAATATTACATAAAGACATTCCTCAGGAAAAAGAGGGGAAGTAATCTGGTGGAACCCATATTAACCTTACCCATGCCTCCATCCCTCGTACATATGAAAAAAGGAAAAGCGGTCTCGTGGGACTTTAAATGAGATATGGATGGTTATAGAAAATGGGTCTAGGATAACACAATTGATGAACACAATCCCAAAAGGGAAATAACTGTAACCATGAAGAATTGCTGAACAATCACCCCAAGAGAACAAAATCAAGACATATGTATGAGTATCAAAATATATTGTATTAAAATTAATAATACAGAGATCATGCAATCAGAGGCATAATACAAATAATAACAGTCACATAAGTATGGTTTATAATTGATGGTCAAAGACATGATTATAGAAGCAAGCACAATACATGGGCATACAGGTGCAGTGAACAAAGTTATCCAAAATTTGGTTATGAGAAAGCTTGGTAAAAAATATGAATTTATTTAATTTGGGCAGACTTGAGCTTGGCATCCCTGAGTGTGGACTCAACGCGTTTCTTGGTGTTTACAGCCAGTCATCAGGAGTGGGGTGCATGTAATTTTTAGCTAAAAAAGGGGAAAGAGGGATGAATATATAGATCAATGAGGTCATACAGTTATGTAAGTAATACTTAAGCCAAAAAGCAAAGTGTGGTGGAGTTTATACATTACCCATGTGAAAGCCCAAGAAAGGTCAATTCAAGCATTCCAATAAGGAGGTAAAATGGTGGTCCTGAGTGAGCCAAAACTCCCCCGGGGTTGAGGCGGGGGTGAGACCCCTGCAGTCCAAAAAACCCTCCCATGGGAAGGAGAGCCATGGAGGTGGAGTGGGACATCAGCCAAGGAAAAGCCGGACAGCCACAGAATTCTTCATGGTTACAGTTATTTCCCTTTTGGGATTGTGTTCATCAATTGTGTTATCCTAGACCCATTTTCTATACCCATCCATGTCTCATTTAAAGTCCCACGAGCCCGCTTTTCCTTTTTTCATTCCTCAGGAAAAGTTACACTCTAATCCAGTTTTTTGGGACTGAGAAACATGAGGGGGAAATAAAAGTGTGGGGAGATAAAACAAAGGAGATACAGGGGGTATAGAGTATACACATGTGCACCATGTTGGCGTAGATGTAATCTTCATTTAAAATATGGTTTATACCATATCGAATAGTGTTCCCAAGCTTGTCTCTTGTCCACTTCAGCCCCGGATCATTTCGCTGGTCAAAGACCAGGCCACTTATTGTGATTCGGCACTGCGTCGATTTAACTGACAATTGCGCGGTCGTGCGACGTGGCTCCCAAACAAAATTGACGTCCTTTTTTCCCCAAAAATAGAGCTTTCATTTGGTGGTATTTGATCACCTCTGTGGTTTTAATTTTTTGCGCTATAAACAAAAATAGAGCGACAATTTTGAAAAAAAATCTATATTTTTTACTTTTTGCTATAATAAATATCCCCAAAAAATATATATAAAAAAATGTTTTTTCCTCAGTTTACGCCGATACGTAGTCTCCTACATATTTTTGGTAAAAAAAATCTCAATAAGCGTTTATTGATTGGTTTGCACAAGTTATAGCATCTACAAAATAGGGGATAGTTTTATGGCATTTTTATTAATATTTTTTTTTTTACTAGTAATGGCGGCGATCAGCGATTTTTATCGTGACTGCAACATTATGGCGGACACATCGGACACTTTTGACACCATTTTGAAGGGGTTAACCACTAGATGGCACTGTAGGGGTTAAGTGTGACCTGGTGAGTGCTTCTTACTGTAGGGGGGATGGGCTGTGTGTGGCATGACACTGATCTCCGCTCCGATTACATGGAGCGGAGATCAGTGTCATTGTCACTAGGCAGAGCGGGGAGATGCTTGTTTAAATTAGCATCTCCCCACTCTATCTCTCAGTGAGACGATCGCGGGTATCACCGCGGCAATCGAGTCCGCGGGACCCACGGCCGCCGCCGGCGGGCACGACCACACAGCGGCATCCTAAAGGGGACGTACCTGTACGACCATATGCCTGTCCGTGCCTGTCTGTCAATGTAAATAGGCGTGCGGCGGTCCTTAAGCGGTTAAGGTAAGTACTTCTTTCAACCGCTAGTAATGGTTTAAAAATAAAATGATCTTGACATTTAACACTGACAGGGTATTAGTCTTCTTCCAAAGCTTAGTAATGTTCAGTCTAGCAGCTAATAGAATGTGGGTTACTGTTTTATGGGAATAGCGAGGCAGGGATTTGATAGTTAAAGAGGGATAAAACATTGATGGGTTTTTCTTTCCTTCTTTAAACAAAAATTGGGACCCACCTCCCCTGGTTGTGGACAGAGTGCTGCTAGACCAAATATCGTATATAGAAAAAGGAAAGAGTACTCCCAGGGGCCTATACGCAGCTTGCAAGTAAATAAATACTTATGTTTATAAAAATATATTGTTTATTTGTATTTATAAAAATAGTTTTCTTGTATCACATTACTTCAAAAACAATATCATGGGGCTGGAGAGGGGGAAATACATACACAAAAAGGGTCGGGGTTGGCCGGCGCTCATCGCTACCGCTGGGCCCGCTGATTGGCTCCCGCTGTGATTGGACACAGCGGGATCCAATATGCAGGTCCGGCGACCAACTGCTGGAGAGACAGAGCGGGGGTCTGCCTATGTAAACGTGACCCAGAGGCGATGAAAGAAATCACGTACATGTACGTAATTTGCGCATAAGAGACGCCCTGCTGCAGTATATGTACGTGGGGTTTAAGTGGTTAAAGCCCATCGCCAGCTGAACAAAAAAGAATACCGGGATGATGCCTGTAGTTGCACAGGTACAGGTATGTCACTGAGGCTGGACTGGTTACGTTTGTGGTGCTCAGGTACAGTTTAGTCCAGTTTTAAGGGGTCAGGGTTCCCGGGACCCAAGGTTCTATGTACCTTAACAGTATTCCACATTCATATTTTAACGAAAATATCTCTGACTGTTAAAAATGATGAGCCGAACACCCCCCGGTTCGGTTTGCACCAGAACCTGCAAATGGACCGAAAGTTTGTGCGAACTTTAGAACCCTATTAAATAGAATGGACTCGAACGTTCAAAATTAAAAGTGCTAATTATAACGGCTAATATGCAAGTTATTGTCTTAAAAAGGGTTTGGGGACCCGTGTCCTGCCCCAGGGGACATGTATCAATGCAAAAATAAGTTTTAAAAACTGCAGTTTTTACGGGAGCAGTGATTTTAATGATGCTTAAAGTGAAAAAAAAAAATATATTTCTTTAAATATTGTACCTGGGGGGGGGGGGGGGGGGGGTGTCTAAAGTATGCCTGTGAAGTGGCACGTGTTTCCCCTGTTTAGAACTGTCCCTGATCAAAATAAAATTTCTAAAGGAAAAAAAGTAATTTAAAACTGCTTGCGGCTTTAATGTAATGTTTGGTCCTGGCAATAAGCATGAAAATCATTTAGAAAAATGGCATGGGTACCCCCCCACCCCCCTCCTCCAGCCCACTACCAGCCCCTTTGGGTCTTGTATGGATATTAAGGGGAACCCCGCACCCAAATTAAAAAAAGGCCCTATATACTCTGAACAGCAGTATACAGGCAGTGCAAACAAGACGGGGACTGTAGGTTTGTTCTTAAGTAGAATTTGTTTGTAATTTGGAACAGGTAAATTTTTTAAGTGTAGCTCCAGTCAAAAAATCTATTTTTAAGCTTTTTGGAAAACATAGGGAAGGGTTATCACCCCTGTAACATTTGTTTTGCTGTCTGTGCACCTGCTCAGAACATTTCTGTCCCAATGAAAAATGTTTTTTGAATTTTTTTTTTTTATTTATTGAAACAAGGATTGGTGATAAAGCATCAGTGGATAGGAGACACCTTTTTCCATATTAACTCTTACAGGAGAGAATTTCCCATCCTAGGGGTAGATTTCCTCTCACTTCCTGTTGTCTCCCTCCATTTGCACTGTCTGGATAAAGGGGCCCTTGAGAGGTAAGGAAGTCCTCCTCTTTCTGCCTCTGTTCTGCCTCAAGTGCCCTGTCCATTATTCCATGCAGCGTGTGCTCCAACAGGTGAACAAGAGGGACAGTGTCACTGATGCATGCACTGTCACTGCTCACCATCCTCGTGGCCTCCTCAAATGGTGCTAGGACAGTGCATGCATCCATGGTCATGGCCCACTGGCGTGGGGAAAAAATCCAAGCTCCCCTGACCCTGTCCTGGTGCCATTTTGCAACAGATACTCATTGATGGCCCTCTGCTGCGTGTGCAGCTGCTGCAGCATGGCCAACGTAGAGTTCCACCTGGTGGGCATGTCACAGATTAGGCGGTTCTTGGAAAGGTTGTAATCCTTTTGCAGGTCAGCCAGCTGAGCACTGGCATTATATGACTGGCAGAAATGCCCACAGAGTTTCCTGGCCTGTTTCAGGACCTCTTGTAAGCCCGGGTACCTGCCCAAGAACCGCTGCACCACCAAGTTAAGGACGTGAGTCAAACAGGGCACATTGGTCAGTTGTCCCTGTCGGAGGGTGGAGAGGAGGTTGGTGCCATTGTCGGAAACCACCTTTCCTGGCTTAAGCTGGCATGGCATCAACCACCTCTGAGCCTCCCCCTGCAGAGCTGACAGAATCTCTGCCCCAGTGTGGCTCCTGTCCCCCAAGCACACCAGCTCAAGCACTGCATCCACTCTACCAAGTCTTGGGCATGTTTGCGGCTCAACATGGCCTGCTGCAGAAAAGAATGACAAGCGTGTCCCACTGCCACATGCTGATGAAGATGCACCGTGTCCACGACCAGCACTGTTGCCTCTAGACACAGAGCCTGCTTGACCTCTTTTATTGCCTCGTGACTGTCTGCCTCTCCTTGTTTGCCTTCCAGACATACTAATGGCCTGCAGTGAGATGTAGCTGCACAAAGGTGGGATGTATATATATATATATATATATATATATATATATATATATATATCTGTACTGATAATGCAGCTATCAGAATCAACTGCCTGCTGTGGTTTTAGTATGGGAAAAGCAGCAATTGTCTTCAGTTAGTTTTAGGTGAAAACTGTGCAGAGGACAAAGTACACTGAAAATACTTGCAGCTCTCTGCCTGTGGTTTTATTATGAGAACACCACTATAATAGTCACTAACTGTATTCAGGTAAGCTCTAGGTCAGAGATCCTCAAACTATGGCCCTCCAGCTGTTGCGGAACTACAAATCCCATGAGGCATTGTAAAACTCTGACATTCACAGACATGACTAGGCATGATGGGAATTGTAGTTCCTGAACACCTGGAGGGACGTAGTTTGAAGACCCCTGCTTTAGGTGAACGCTATGCAAAGCACACAGTACACTTAAGCCATGTACACATGATCGGATTTTCTATGGATTCAAATCCGATGGATTTTTCCATCGGAATTCCGATGAAGCTGACTTCCATCAGTCTTGCCTACACACTATCAGTCAAAAATCTGACCGTCCCAAACGCCGTGGCGTAAAACACTCAGATGAGCCGAGAAAAATGAAGTTCAATGCTTCTGAGCGTGCGCCGACTTGATTCTAAGCATGCGTGGGTTTTATTTCTCTGATGGAGTTCCACACAGACGATCGGAATTTGCTATCTTTTTTTTTCCATCGGATAAATTTAAAACATGTTCTATTTTTTCTCACCAATGGAAAAAAAAACAATGGGGCCCATACACGATCGGTTTGTCCAATGAAAAAAGTCCATTGGACTGTTTTCATCGGTAAGACCGATCGCGTGTACAGGGCATAAGTGAAACACTGTCACAGTATAGAGAATAACAGGAACGGATCTAGCTAAACTGAATACAGTGTATAAATATATATACAACACCTAGGATGCATATATATCCTCTACACACTGTAACTGCAGCTAACTGACTCGACTGTCTCTCTCTGATATCTCTTTCTTTTAACAACTCCAACACACTACACAAGGCCGCCAAGCCGGCGGCCTTATATAGTGCGGGGCGTGTACCAAACCCCCTGAGCCATAATTGGCCAAAGCCACCCTGGCCAATTACGGCTCTCCGTTTTTTCCACGCTGTGATTGGCCAAGCATGCGGGTCATAGTGCATGCTTGGCCAATCATCAGCCAGCATTGCACTGCGATGCCGCAGTGAATTATGGGCCGTGACGCACCACTCGAATTTGGCACGAACGGCCCATAATGTTCGCAATTTGGCGAACAGCCGAACAGCCGATGTTCGACTCAAACACGAAGCTCATCCCTAGTTTTAAATGACTTTTTTTCTTTAGAAATTTAATTTTGTGCAGGGACATTTCTAATCACGGGAAACACATGCCACTTCACATGCATACTTTAGACGCCCCCCCAGGTACGATATTTAAAGGAATATTTCACTTTTTTTTTTTTACATTAAGCATCATTAAAATCACTGCTCCCGAAAAAACGGCAGTATTTAAAACTTTTTTTTGCATTGATACATGTCCCCTGGGGCAGGACCCGGGTCCCCAAACCCTTTTTAGGACAATAACTTGCATATTAGCCGTTATAATTAGCACTTTTGATTTCAAACGTTCGAGTCTATTGTATTTAATAGGGTTCTAAGGTTCGCGCAAACTTTCGGTCCGTTCGCAGGTTCTGGTGGGGTCTTTCAGACTAAAAAAATGTATACAGCAGTTTATATTGTGGGGCCTTAAAGTGGATGTAAACCCAATTCATTAAATTTGAGCTAGGCACATATATCTGCAGTGTTTTGCTATCTCTCTTCAAATCTCTCTTCTGTCCCGTAGCTTTCTCCTGCCTCGTTCTTCTGTTAACAGCCTGATAACTTCTGACAAATTCTCTGTCACATGTGATAAAATCTGCAGGATTTTTGTGTTGGGGAGGATGCTATAAATAGATTAGCAGAGCCCTGAGCAATTCAACGCACAGTGCTTAAAGTCTCTACCTATGAGGAGAGGGGGTGTGTGCCTTTCCTCCAATCAGCTGTCTTGGCTGTTTGCCCAGGCTTCACTGCAGTGCTAACCAGGAAGGGAAAATCTCCTAACACGGTGTGCACTTTTCAAACAGTATATAAAGATGAAGACAGCAGATATACATGTAAAACTTAAGTAGAAAGATTTGTTTCATTCCTGTGTATCATCTGAGGCTGTTCACTTCACTGGGTATATGTGAGGGTTTACATCCACTTTCAGGGCTCTGGGTTCCTGGGGCCTAGGATTCTATGTGCCTATTCATTTCCTCATTCATATTTTCTGGGTAATTTAGTAGTTTAATGAGGATATCACTGACTTTGAGAAACAATTTGGCAGCTCTAGTGGCCTTAGTCTCCCTAAGCCTAATTTTATTATGACAATTCCTATTTGCAAGATAATCATTCAGATAAAAGAGGTTATAGATATAAGACTTCTGTATGTCCAAACATGGTGTCTGTGTAGAAACAGTAGCCTGAAAGTAGGTACAGGTGTTTTCCAATGCAGTAGTTTTAGCCTATTTTGACTGAATTTCTGCCCTGAGTGATTGGATCTTAGATGTATAGCTATTTTCCAGCCTTTGAACATGCCATTCCATCTCAAATCTGATAGGAAGGACCCTAATGCATTCCCTCCAGTAGAATTCACATTCGTATAATGGAGGATGAGGGGAGAAAGCCAACTGACCTTCAAAGGAGTCTGGAGGTGGCAACTCCAGACTAGCCACAGTAGGTATGTAATTTTCCTGCTGGGTGGATGCATGGGCTGCTCTGCATGGTTTTGTGGGGCTCAGGGGGGCAGTTACTGGTATTGGTCAGACTGATTTCTAGCCTGATCCCTGTCCTCAGCATCCCATTAGCCATCAGATCACTGTAAGAGGCATAGATCAGTAAGATTCCCTGAGCCACAGCAGGAACTCTGTGGATTTGCTTCCTCTCCACCGCCATGAATTGGCCACCCCAGTGGCATCTTTTTTTGTATTGTAATACATGTACAGATATACAGTACATATAGAATGAAAAAGACAATGCACTTTCATGTTTTTTAAGCGTGTGATTAAAGCAGAACTGTACTCACCCGCTTCTCCAGTAATGTCCCTCACTAACTCCCTCCACCAGGTTCATCATCTTCTTCAAGTCTTAAAAGTTCCTGGTAACATATTTTTACCCATTGGGTGACCTTTTCTAGGGCAACTCCTGTGCCTGCACACAGGAGTTACATCATCCCTGACTGTGGTAGGGGATAAGCCAGGGTGAGCATCAGTTGGTGCCTACATATACTGTATACATACTTTGTACATAGGATTTTCCAAAACTTTATTATAATAATTCCATTTTTTTATGTGGACAGCAACAAATGGATAATTTTTTTAATATGTTGTTGAAGAATATAGCAGGAGACAGAACTTTTTATTCTTCTGCCTTCAACAGAAAAATAAATTAAAGTAAAAAAAAACAAACACATGGCTTTCTTTTATTGGTTAAAAGTAAAACTTTCGATTCGAATTAGACTTTCTAAACATCCTTTTCTAATTTACACGTTATAATTTGTTTGCAACTATTTGCGGTTTTAAAATGCTGGTTGGAAGAGTAGGAATATTTCACAGATTTTTAAGGGCTTACAAAGTGAAGTGCAGTGTCAAAACACAATCCCTTAATCAAATGGAAATCGCCGTAAGGCCTGTTACAGGGTCAAAATAAAATCCCATTTATTTTTGCCTTATGTAAAATAATAGAAATTACATTTGCTTTTGTACAACATTGTATCTTTTTCTATTCCCTTTGTAATAACTATTATTCGAAGGTGTGCATTGAATTAACAGCATATTTTTGTATGCCTTTACCTTCAATATTATCTTCTTTGGGTCTTTCTGGTTTAACCTCATGAGTTTCAGACTTTGCATAAAATAATAAAAAAATAGGATCCTATAGGGAGACAGGAAGAAGCTACAATATTCATCAAATGCCATTAACAGAGAATATTTTTGTTTGCCTGACATTGGGGCATTTTCAGCATAAACACATTTCAGTGAGGACCAATTACAGTCTACACTATTTTATGACATTGATACCTTTAATTCAGTGTTCCTGGTGAGTAAAACTGCATGGATTTTATAGATGGCAGTTGAAGAACAAAACTATTGCAAGCTGGTGAAAGTACAGTATTTTATAAAAAAGAAAAAAAAAGAAAAAAGGAAACAATTTTCTAGTTGCTAATGCTCTCACGCTTTACATATTAAAAAAGCATACATTTTTCAATTTGTCATTCCTTCATCGGCATGATACTGTGGGAAATTTTAGAACTATTACACTGTAGCTGTCAAGCACATTAACCAGGACTGGAACGTACATGTGTTCATGGGATCTACTAAGTATTTTACTAAATAGATAATTTTTTTTATTATTCCAACACAGATTGAAAGCACAGTAAGAAAAATAACAGAAATGTCCAGTAATTTTTTGCCTCTTCTGTCTGCAATAAATAAGCATTGCTATTTGGAATTTCGTTTGAATGTTTTGCAATAAAGGTGAACATCAGTTAAAGACACACTGAATCAGTAAACCTAAATTATTTGAGGTTCTGTCCTCTTTGTATTACTTCTGTCATAATATGGAAGTTTAAATTCCCATTGTCCCCAGTTGCATGCTAAGGAATAGTAATGATGAATTTACATGGGTTGGCTGACTTTACAGTACAGGGGGTCCCCGGGTTCCGAACAAGATAGGGACTGTAGGTTTGTTCTTAAGTCGAATTTGTTTGTAAGTCGGAACAGTACCTTTTTTATTTTTGTCTAATTTTCTTATTATTTTTCTTATTCTTTACTTTTTAATTACATTTTTATTTTATTAATTTAATTATTAGTTCTTATTACCGTATTTATTTTTTATCAATTTATTTTTCACTTAACTTTATTGCTATCACACAGGAGAAAACAATTCCCTGTGTGATAGCAATTGGAGGTGACAGGTTCTCTTTATTGACCCTGTCACTTCCAAAACAGGAGTCTTAGCACTGTGCTAGAACTCCTGTCACAGCTGAGATGGGAAGTGCACAGCTCTCCCCTCTCACTGTGTATGTCGGTGGCACAGAAACAGGAGACAAGAGACAGACTCGGCGGCCGGGACAGCCAGCAGAGAGAGGTATGTGGGGGGGGGAGGGGGGGGGGATGGCAGCAGCACACATATTGAGTGATTTTTGGCGACATCGGGTACAAGTACAGTACTGTATACATAGGCATACTTCCGGGCAGCTCACCTGATGGCACAGCAGGGAGATGGATGCGATCCGAGTCCAGTCAAGCCGGCCGCGATGCTCCTCCATGGCGGGGCAGCGGCACAGGAAAGACCGGGGATCTGGAGGCTTCACTAGGCCGCACAAGGCCACGGCCACGACGGGCAGTTTTAGCGGCCTGGCAGGTCACCGGCGGGCCACCAGACCATACCAGGCCTGTGGATGGGCAGGCAGGATGACAAGGGGGCCCTTAACCTCACAGCAAGGCCAGGAACGGAGGAACGGCTTTCTCCAGCAATGGCGGCAGGCGGCTGTGACGTCACTCGGGCCCCGTTCGTAAGTAGGGGTCATATGCAACTCGGATGTTCGTAAGTCAGGGACCCCCTGTATCTATGTTTGCTAGAATCATTATTAACATATGCTAAACCTTTTTTTGTTTCAAGCAGATTGTTTAGAGATCTAGGCCAAAATCAGAGCAAATCTTTATCTATTCTGGCAAACAAAGAGTACAAAAACAACATCCACAAGCAGAAAAGTAATTTTTTTTTTTAATACAGTGCAATCATCCACACTGGCATTGTCCAAAGTAATAGATATAACAAACCAGTGGAGTACAAGCAGCATAATACATACATTGCTTCAAAAACAAGTAAGACAGCTGTTTAGAGAAATGCGTAAGGCAAAAATGAAGGAGAATTTGGCTCACACAGGGAAGTTACATGTAGTGTGCCCCTAAGGTGTTGCTGGTTTGATGATGCCCTTTGAGACTTTGTTATTTTCTCAAGATAGTGAGCTACCGCCCATATAACACAGGTTAAATATTGAGAGTAAATTGGTTAAATGAGGCAAAATAATACAAATTGTATCTAGGATAACTTTGAGTTGTCACCAGAGCAGGAATAGAGAGGACATTTTCTAATGGGGACACTAGTTTTGCTGACCTTGGTGACAACCAAGGATCCTCTCATTTTGAAGGGATTTCCTGTCACTTCTTGTTTGATGGCAAAATAAATAAATTAATGGGGTTATAACTCTCTCTAAAGCCCTGTACACATGATTGGATTTCCTATGGTTTTTAAACGGATGGATTTTTCCATCGGAAAACCGATGAAGCTGACTTCCATCAGTCTTGCCTACACACCATCAGTCAAAAAACCGACCGTTCCAAACATGGTGACGTAAAACACTCAGATGAGCCGAGAAAAATTAAGTTCAATGCTTCTGAGCATGCATCGAGTTGATTCTGATCATGCGTGGGTTTTTTATCCGATGGAGTTCCACATAGACGATAGTATTTTGCTATCGGTTTTTTAACCATCGGATAAATTTAAAACATGTTCTATTTTTAAACACCGATGGAAAAAAGACCGATGGGGCCCATACACGATCGGTTTGTCAGATGAAAACAGTCCATCGGACTGTTTTCATCGGTAAAACTTATCGTGTGTACAGGGCTTTACTCTATCACGGTTGCCTGCAGAAATCTTACAACAGTCATAGCATATTTCAGTAACTGTCAATAGATATATGTTCTGTCAACAAAAATTGCTGCCTTAGGCAAAGCCACTGCTTTAAAATTTAACTGGGTACAGCAAATTTAAATGCACATCCTTTACATTTTGTTTACAACTTGTAAGTTCTGTAGGAATTCAGAAAGGCTGGCCCTAGATGGACTGTTTTTTTATTTATTTATTTTTTATCCAGATCTAGGTTTACGATCCATCTATAGCCAGCTTAAAGAGATTGTAAAATGTTTTTTTCTAAAATAACAAATATGTTATACTTACCTGCTCTGTGCAATGATTTTGCAGAGAGCGAACCTGAACATTTTCTTCTGGGGTCCCCCACCAGTGCTTTTGGCTTTTTCTCTTCTTTGTGTGCCCTTATAGCAAGCATCTTTTTATGCAGGCCACCCCTGCATCCTCGATTCCAAGCTATGCTGTATCCAGCTATTAAGACACACACAGCTCAGTCCAGTTTAGCTTATGACTAAAGTGAGTTATAGTTTAAGAAAGCGGAACTTCAGTAAATTTTTTCAACTTTCCATCTATTAAATCTTCTGCCCTTGTTGTTTTAACTTTGGATAGTAAAACATTTTTTTTTCTGCCAATAAATACCTTATACAGCCCCCTTCCTGTTTCTTGTCTGGTAAAAAAGCCTAGGCTTATGACAATATGCACAGCTCTCTCCCTTACTCTCGTGAGAGTTTTCCAGGAAGGGAGGGGGGGTGAGTCATAAGAGGGCCAATGAGAGCTGCAGGGCTGGAGGTGTGCCTCTGTGTGTCTGTGTAAATCCAAGAAGTGAGCAGGCAGCAGCTTCAGCTGCCCACAGTTAAAATGGTTGCAGCCAGACTCAGTGGAGGTAGATTTCTGCAGTATATTTGACAAGTACAGAATCACAGTATATATAAAATAATATGCAAAGTGGTTGGAGGGAAGCTTCAGAATGGCAAAAAATGTTTTTATTACAAATGATGTGAGTAAACTGTAGTTCCTCTTTAAGAAGTGCTTCAGTACTATCTCCCCATCTCCACATGCACACATGTGCAATGAATATATTCATATATACTTTAATTATACTAACATTAAAAGAACAATTGTGCCTCATGTCCTTTATGCAAGGTACCCAGACCTTCTCTATCCCACCGCTTCTGGTCCTGCTCCTTCATTTCCTCATTTTGGGATCAAGTCATGTCTTACATATTCAAAACCACTTTATTGAAACTCCCCAATGACCTTTTACTCCTAATATTCGGATATTGGGACCCTCTATTGCTACCCTGGTCTCTGTCCCCTGCTGCACCAATCTCCCCCGGGACCACCAATCATCCCTCCTCCAAAGACTGGATTTTGCTCTGCCTGCTTATTGCTAGGAGACTCATTCTTAGGCACTGGATCTCTCCTCAAAGCCCTTCTCTCATCCAACTCGAAAAGGACTGCCTTAACCGCTTCTATAAAGAACGATTTCTCACAGACTTCAAAGAACCCAGATATAGAGCTCGCATTTTCTACAGATGGGAATCCTTCATCATTTCAATGCTCTCGTCAGCTGATCAGGCGGCTCTGGAACAGCTTTCCTTCTCCTATGCTGACCCTATCTCAAAGGGGCTGTGAAAATCAGTGGCAATACCTAGACTCTACTTTCCGGTTGGTCCTACCATGGCTGTTTTACTTTCGGGATCATCCATGTTTTGGAACGAACAGCCCGCCATTGTCGCTTGACCCCCACCCCCCCTTCACTTATTAGTTTCTGTTATGCTCCTTCCCCTATTCCCGATTTTAATTATAGGGGGGCGTAGACAGATCCATCCATTATCTACCTTCTGGTCATATTGCAGTATTGGTATTTGTCTAGGATGACCTTTTGTACCCTCACTAGGTGAGAATTATGTCTATACAGCGCTCTCTCTATAACCCCACAATGTCAGACTTCTAGTGTTCTAGTGTCAAGTTTTATCTTTGGTTCTTGCCCTCCTTGATTTACCCAACTAGCTAAATCTTTGTTTATATGTACCATTGTTTGACACTGACTGACGATCTTTTTTACTTTTTGTACTTTTTTTTACATTTGTACAATTGTCTTTTATTTTCCAATAAAAACTTGTTAAAAAAAAAAAAGAATAATTGTTTCACTGAGTCTAATTAAGGTATAAGGTAATTGTAATGCACATCATTACCTGCAGATTGCCAAGCTTCTAGAATTTAGTCTTCCCATCCTATTACTAAAGTTCTGTGGTAAAAAATTAGGTGTCATAGGGCAAATCACCTGTATCAAAAGACTCGTACAGAAAAGCATGCATGGACTTATGCCTTGTACACACGATTGGATTTTCCGTCGGGCTAAACTCCAACTGATTTTTCAGACGGAATTCCGTTCAAGCTGTCTTGCTCACACACTGTCACACCAAATTCCAACCGTCAAGAACGCAGTGACGTACAACACTACGACGAGCCGAGAAAAATTAAGTTCAATGCTTCCGAACATGCGTCGACTTGATTCTGAGAATGCATGTTTTTTTTCTCCGTCGGAGTTCCATACAGACGGGCGGAATTTCTGATAGAAATTTTTTTCATCGTAAAAAAAGAGAACATGTTCTCTTTCTAACTCCGTTGGAATTTCGAAAGGAAAAATTCCAATGGGGGACACACACGGTTGGAATATCCAATGAAAAAATTCCATCTGACTTTTTTCATCGGAAATTCCTACCGTGTGTACAAGGGATTATGGACCACGTTCTAGTTCTGGGGCAGTTCTAGTTCTTTGCTCTCTCCAAATCCTAATGGATTAAGCATGACTGCTCTGCAACAAGTATGTAGCTGCGAAATGGGGAATAACTGCTTCCACTGGAGATTCCAACACAGATTTAAGATCACACAATTATGAAATCTTAATATACCCACCAATTAAATTGTAATTATTTCATTTCATTATGGACAACGTTAAATCAGTTGTCTTTGTGGTTTATTTTTACTGATGCCCTTTTAGGATTTAGGTCATTAGGATATTACCTTTTAGTTGTGCTATAATGCTTTCTGCGCCACAGATTCTTAACATACTGTACATCAATGCACAGCATTTGTACAAAGAAGTAAAGCTATCTGGCTTGGTGCGATGCTTACACAAACCTATTTATTTTACCGGGATCCATAATTGTTACAGTGGCAGGGACAGAAGTACTTTGTAGTGTGACTACACAGACAGTCACTTAATTAAGATAAGTTTATGAATCCTTGACCTCCAATATATTTCTGTGCTGTTGTGTCTCTAGAATTTATAACAGTTACCTCGGTACTTATGACTTCTCAATTTCCATCTCTTTTTAAACTGATTGCTTGCTGCATCGTGATATCGCTTTCTACCTAACCGTTTTCCTTTATGTAGTGGTACAGGAAGGGAACAAATAATAATACTGTTCCTGTCCCAGCTTAATGAGTTTTCTTTAAAATAACTCAGGCAGTTCACTGGGGTTTGTTCTTCCATGGGATTGCGAAAACTATAAAATTCCCCAGTGGTTTTGAGTCATAACTCGTCTCTGGAGGCACATAATTCTTCATGATCTCTTTCATTGTTAGGAAATTCCCTTTGTAAAATCCTGTAAAGCATGTTCTATATCCTTGTCTTATGCATTATGTATTCTAACATCAGTAAGAAGATTGTTCCGCTGTACTAGTAATTCATATATTTTAAAATTATTTTAAAGCAAAAATAATGCCACCAACTCATGTGTGCTTAGAAGGGAGATTTAGTTAGTGCCTGGAAAGCTCAAAGGAATACAGTAACTGTTTATTCCAGATTGACATACCACATCTTGTTGTAATTTGCATTAAATGATTAAATCTGACTCCTTTCACCTTCACCTGCCTTCATCACTTAGTATGCATTTCTTACTGAATTTATAAGACTAATTTGTCAAGAGTAATTTTAATATAATGATATCCTTAAACTTTATAACTCGGAATACATTCAAATTAGGATAGATGACAGATGGGAAGAAGAACACACCTATATGTGCAATTTGAAGTGAAGAACAAAAGGGAATAATGAAGAAAACAATTCTCAGGCTTACAATGAATAATGATTGTCTCATTAAGAAAAATGTGCTAAATTGATGTTGGCAATACAGACACAGAGGCACACATCTGATCATTTTGCAATTAGAAAATTGTCGCTTTTAAAAGTGCTAACAAGCTCACGTGTGTAGTCATGAATAGTTTACCATCATTTATTTCTCATGGTAATGGCAAACAGGCATAAGATGTGAATTGTTTAAGGATACTCGTCCTTAAGTTTTATTTTAAAGTCCTTGAGACAGTGTGTTTTACATATGATTGGCTTTAAAGTAAGCCATGCTTGAACCCACTGACTTCTGCCTACAGAATGTAATTAGACACAGATTTCTTTCTCTCTGTCATAGTATTTAATACGTCTCCATCACAAGTATGGAAGATGGTGTCATGAGACGCTCCCATGGCAAATATATTCTTCGCTTCACCCATATGGCATGTCACAACATAAAAATATATTTAAATATTCAAACTGTAATCCTATTTTAAATTTCTAATTTAGGATTAATACTGGCATAGGATAAGTCGTTTGGTCATGAGGTTCTGTTTCCATAGACTTTGAGCTTTTGGATGCCAAAGATAATCAGAATATCTTGTTTGAAGAGCAGTATCACCAGGGTTAATAGAAAGAGTTTGCCCTACATAAACTTCTTCCTTCTGGTAAAGAGAGTCCTATTTTGATACATAAAGCAATAGGTCTTTAGGTTAAAATAATAGCTCATGCCAAAATTGGGTTAACTTACAACCTCTTTCAGTTTTAATTGCTGTCTGTATCCCTGCTGGTGAGCTCTACTCTCACATTATGTCCGGAGGACCATTTTCACCAGTAAAAGAAGTAAAATAGTCCAAAAAGTAATGCCCCGTACACACGGTCGGGATTTCCAATGGGAAAAGTCCCTCGGAAATTCCGACTGGAAAATTGAGTACCTGCACTCAATCTATTTCTGTCGGAATTCCCGACAGAAAAAGTCAGATGGAGCATACACACGGTCAGAATTCCCGACCAAAAGCTCCTATCTGACTTTTACTGTAGGGAATCCTGACCGTGTGTACGGGGCATTACAGTTGTTACTGAAGCAGGGAGAGAAGGTAAATGCTCCAGTGGGGATACTTGTTTTGATAACAACTGTCTAAAATGGGATTTCCTCTAATCTTGAAGATATTTCTACAGGCATACCCCACTTTTAAGTACACAATGGGGTTTATTTACTATAGCTGGAAAGTGCAAAATCAGGCTCACCTCTGCATAGAAACCAATGAGCTTCCAGGTTTTATTACAAAAGCTTAATTGAACAAGCTGGGGTTAGAAGCTCATTAGTTTCTATGCAGAAGTGAGCCTGATTTTGCGCTTTCCAGCTTTAGTAAATAAACCCCATTGTGTACTTAAAAGTGGGGTAAGCCTGTACTTACATACTTTTGTGTCTCAGCGGACAGGAAATGCAGTGGTCAAATCTCCCCAATGAGGAAACAGACAGAAATAAAAAGGGTTCTAACCCTTTCACACCCTATTCAAAACTTAAAAAAGTTCTGGATGGAGTTTCACTTAAAAAAATGTGAGCACAGAGTTCCCCTCACTTAATGAGCTATATTTCTGTCACACAAGATTTATGTTACCTGCCATAAAGATGTGTATGGCATACAATATACCGTATATATAGCCTGGGTATGGTCTTTTTTTTCCATTCATCTGGAATCTTAGCAGGTGCCCCAGTGAGACAGAATATGTGATGCAGGCCTAACCTACACCTTGACAAATTAATGAGCTTAGAAGAATCCTTCCATTTTAAACACTACTGGGTTGTGTTTATGAGTAATACTAGGGTTGGGTGTTAATTTGGCAGTTGATTGGCAGAAGTTGTTTAGATATTACAGCAGTCTGTGCCAGGAATATGCTAAACCTAGTCCGTGGGTAAGCCATGCCATTTCCAGTTAGCGTTGCTGTAGTCACTCTGTCAACAGCTGGTAAAAACTGCAGTGGTGACTTCACCCATAGGCTTCAATGGCCCCATCCATTGTTGGAGCTTCATCCTCTCTCCAGAAGCTGCGCTGGGTGACACAGGGGACCTGGATCACATGACCAGATCAGAACGACCTCAAAATAGGTTAATATAGCACAGTACAGTGGCTAAGTGGTTAGCAGTTCTGCCTAGCAGCACTAGGGTCATCAGTTTGAATCCCAACCACGACACTACTAGCCCAGAGTTTGCATTTTTCCCCCTGTGTCTATGGGTTTCCCCCGGGTAGTCCGTTTTCCTCCCACACTCCAAAGACATGCTGGTAGGTTAATTGGATCCTGACAAATTTGACCCTAGTATGTGTATGTATGAATGTGAGTTAGGGACCTTAGGTTGTAAGCTCCTTGTGGGTAGGGACTGATGTGAATGTACAATGTACTGTATCTGTGAAGCGCTGCATAAATTGACAGAGTACCTGTAGTAATAAAAATTTTAGTTTTAAGGCTAGTTAGGTGTATAGCAAGGTTATAGCTGGAATTTCACTTTAAAGTGATTGTAAAGTTTTGTTTTTTATTTAATAATAATAAACATGTTATACTGGAATTTCAGAGTAGCCTCAATCCTCCTCTTCTAGGGTTCCCAGCTGGTGCTCTTGACTCCTCTAAATCAGCTGATCTCCAATTCCAAAAGACTCCTGATATGGGAAAACGCATCGGGCAGAGTTAAGGTAGTGATGTCATTATGTGCGGGCAGGCTTGAGTGTTTGCAGCTGCTTGATGTCTTTAAATTTCCGCTTGAATCTTCTCATGCTTGTAAGTGTAATCATTTTTTATTAAAGTCCAGATTTGTACGTTATATGCTATGAGATTTCTCCTTTTTTTGCATTTAATACATACAACTGTTGGGGAGTGTTTGACCGAGTAAAGAACAGGATACATAGCCAGCTGATGAGGTCAGAGCTGCTATAACTGGCTGTGGAAGACACTGACTGATTAAGTGATCCGGTGGTGAGGGCATCAGCTCTATCTTTCTGAGCCACTACAAGTGCTTATTATCTCTATGCCTTGATATAATTATGACCTGGCAAGAGGCTTTACCATTCAGTGAAATGCTCACAAACACTGGAGCATTTTTAGAATTAAGAACACCTAACACTTACTTAGGAGCACTTTAATGGACTGGATTTGATTTAAATGAACTGCTCGGAATTTATGAATTTTATACATTTATTTGTTTTTTCACTTTTTTTGCATTTAATTGCTTATTCATGAATTTATGTATTTGTTTAATTGTTCACATCATTGAATTATTTATTTTGCACACTGGGACTTCACACTTTTAGCAATTATTCGCTAGAGTATATTATTGCGTTTATTGCACATTTGTGTTTTTTTTAGCAAGGTTGCACATCTGTTGAATTCATTTATTTTTATTTGAGTATATTTTGCACAGATTCATTTATGATTGATTTTATGCTATGGTTGATTTCATTTTTTATTGTTGTAATATCTTTTTATTAATTAATAGTTATTGTCCTTTTTGGGATAGACACAAACTTTGACAGGAGGAATATCATTTAATGAATAGCACACTTTTTAATTTCCTTTTTTTTCTTTTTTACACAGTTGTTACAATTGTGTTTTACCTTAATGCAGAGAATGCATTAAGGTAAAACTCCTGAAACCTTTACAACCACTTTACCACAACCAGGACTGCTTTCTACAAATACTCCATGATACCAGGCAGGGCCACATGTTAAAATAATATTAAAGATAAATTAAAAACAAAAAATAACAAACTTGTTATACTTACCTGCTCTGTGTATTGGTTTTGCACAGAGCAGCCCGATCCTCCTCTTCTCAGGTCCCTCGCCCCTCAGGTGCTTAGGGCTCCTCCCCCATGCTGAGTGCCCCCATAACAAATGGGCTCATATGTGCTCGCTCCCGAGCCACTCTCTATGTGTCCATAAGACACACAGAAAGGGTCTCAGCCCCACCTCGACCCCGCTCCCTCCTCACTGACTGTGATTGACAAAGGCTCCTGCTGCTGTCTCTGAGCAAATGAGGAGGCAGAGTGCCAGGAGAGCAGCTGCTCTTGTGCACATCACTGGATCGAGATGGGGCACGATTATGAAGGTAAAAATTCATGAAGGTAAAACAACCTTCAGCCTTTAGAACTACTTTAAAGACTTTAGGAGTGGGGCTAAAGATATTAAGCTAGGTGGCTATCACTCAAGGGAAATGGAACTTAAAGTGAAGGTGTCTTTCAAAATATTGATATATCAAAAATAGTTACTACTAAAGCCATTTTGAAACTCACTATTGATAAATGTTTAGAGCAATATTTATATAAAATGTATATAAAATTGGCAACATTTTAACCACTTCCTGACCGGCCTATAGAAGATTGATGGCCGGGCGGTTGTTTCATCGCCATATGATGTCCAGCCTGATAACATGAAGGTGCGCGCGTGAGCAGCGATCGGGGATGGTGTGTGTCCTCCGGACATAGCCCGTCCCCGATCATGGTAAACAGCCAATGAAATTGGCTGTTTACTACGTGATCGGCTGTGTCCAATCACAGCCGGTCACATTTGTCAACAACAGAGGAGGTCCGCACTACAGTGATTGGAGATGGTGCGTGTCCCTCGGACATAGCCCATCCTTGATCAGGGTAAACAGCCAATGAAATTGTCCAATCACAACCGGTCATAAGTATAAACATAACGGCGGTTTCCAGGGATCTCTTCTTCTCTCTTCTCACACACCGATCATGTGAGGAGAGAGGAGTAGAGATCTGAGATCTGTGAGTGATTACATTACTGTTTTACTGTCTGCACAACACGTCCCTCCAATAAAGAGAACCTGTCACACAGCCCATCTGGATCTGTAACAGCCCACCTGGTTCTGTCACAGCCCATCTGGACCTGTCACAGCCCATCTGTCACACAGCCCATCTGTCACACAGGCCACCACCAGTACCGCCATTGGTACCGCAATCGGTACCGCCATTGGTACTGCCATCAGTACCATCTGGATTTGTCACAGCCCATCTGAATCTGTCACAGGCCATCTAGATCTGTCACAGCCCATCTATCAAACAGGTACGTCATCGGGACCACCATCAGTACCACCATCAGTACCACCATCAGTACCGCCATCGGTACCACCATAAAGTACCATCACACAGGCCCGACATCCGTGACCTGTAAGTACCATCACACAGTCCCCCCAATAAGTACCGCCATGTCTCAAAGGGTTTACACACCTAAGGAGGGATATGTCATCCTTACCATGTCGGATGATGAGTGCAGCAGGGAGCTCCCATCATCCAATTCTAGTTTGGAATACGAGCCAGTAGAGGGTAGTTGATCGGAGTCAGGGTCAAAGGAGGAAACCGTCTCTCCTAAAAGAATAAGGAGATCAGGACCAAGATCAGGACCATGATCTGAAGACCTGCCCACCACCAGCAGCACCAGACCCCAGGAAGAGGAGCCCAGTACAAATACTGGAAGTACACGCCCAACCTGAAGAATCCAGGCCCAGTCCTGCCTTTCTGATGCCCTGGTAAACCCCATATGGTTGCCTGCCAACTCAGGATCCACTATAATCCCCCCTTTCACCGCACAGCCAGGTGTGCAGCCCAACACTACAAATTTTTCCCAATTGGATTATTTGTATTTATTTTTCCCACAAGATTTGCTGCAGAATGTGGTGGAACAAACCAATCTGTATGGAGAGCAATTTATTGCTGCCAACCCCAATGCATCCTTAGCCCGCATGTTCCAGTGGTGACGTCTCACACTGAACGAATTTAAATTGTTTTTGGGCCCTACGTTCAATATGGGGCTTGCAAAGAAGAACAAACTTCATGCCTACTGGTCCACCAACCCCATTCACCACATGCCTATATATTCTGCTGTCATGTCCAGGACACGCTACGACATGATTATGCATTTTCTACACTTTAAGGATAATTCGCAGTGCCCTCCCTGAGATCATCCCAACCAACACAAATTGTACAATATATGCCCCCTAATAAATTAATTTTCCCAACGATTTGCTGAAGTATTTATCCCAGATCAAAACATTTGTGTGGACCAATGCCCTATACATTTTACTGGCCATGAAGGCAAAGACATATATTGGAAACAGTGGGAAAATTGTCTGGGAGCTGGCATACCCCCTGTTCAAAAAAGGATAACATTTATATGTGGACAACTATTATACCAGCCTGCCCTTTTTTCGCCATCTTCACCATAAACAAACCCTGGCCTGCGGTATCTTAAAAAAAAAAAAAACAGAAGGGCTTCCCACAAAATCACTTAACAAAAAAATTACAAAATGGAGAATTGGCATTCATGAGAAATGAGGAAGTGTTGGCCATGAAGTGGAGGGACAAGAAAGATGTCCACATCCTCCTACTTTCCACAATGACACCTTGGTGAAGATCCAGAGAAGACGCAGCCCCATTGTAAAGGCTGAATGTGTCCACGACTACAATCTGTACATGGGGGGGTGTGGATTTAAAAGATCAGATGCTGCAACCCTATTTGTCAACCCGAAAGTCCCGTTACTGGTATAAGAAAGTTGCATTTCATCTGTTTCATATGGCCCTGTTTAATTTGTTTGTCTGCTACCAAAAAGCAACTGAAAACCAACAAATCACCTACCTCAAGTATATTGAAGACATCATCAGTGCCCTGATTTACCAACCCGCCCCAGTAAGCATTCGCTCTGATAGTGTGAGTCGGCCTCATGAGCAACATTTTCCCTATAACATTCCCCCCACAGAATACGGAAGAAGACACCAAATTGTTGCGTATGCAGCAGATAAGGAATTAGAAGAGATACTTTGCTTATAGTTATTATTGCCCCCAATGTCCCTCTGAACCTGGCCTGTGCATCGGAGATTGCTTCAGAAGTTACCACACATCTATTAGATATCAGTTCCCCTTCTTTTAACAGACTGACATTTCCCCATTTCTAAAACCTGGGTGGATCATTTGCCTGCTACCATGTTTCTACCTTCCATGCTAACTGACCCTGGCCTATTTACCGACGATGTCTTTGCCTGCCTTTTTAAACCAAGTTTCTGACGTCCACATGCACCAACCTCAGCCTGTTTACCGACGATGCCTCTGCCTGCCGTTTTAAACCATGTTTCTGACTTCCACGTGCACCGACCTCGGCCTGTTAAGCGACCATGTTTTTGACTGCCACTTGGACTGATCTTTTGCCCTTCTATTTTAGTACACAGGGGTCTCACATATGTGAGGGGCTTCACAATAGCATTCTTAATAGAGAAAAACTGTTTTTGGTTTTCTGTGTTTCCAGAACAGGGTCTGGTTGTCCGGAGGCTTCAAATAGATTTGGGTGGGAGAAGCCTCTACCCCTGTCCCCCTGGCCTTAAGCTTGATGTTCCTTCCTGCTGCCTGGACCATGACTTTGGCTGTGCTGACCATATCGCTGCCTGTAATTACTCAGGACTTCATGGACCATGTTTCTTTCTACTGCCTGGACCAATACTTTGGCTGTGCTGACCATATCGCTGCCTGCTGCCTCTACTGACTATGGACAGTAATTATGCCTAGAAATCCCTGCCTGCTACCTGGACCAATGATTTGGCTGTGCTTTGGCTGTGCTGAGAGTATCTCTGCCTGTATTAACTATGGAGAATATTCCTGCCTGCTGCCTGGACGATTGCTTTTGCTGTCGATGACCACATCCCTGCCTGCTGCCTGTACTGATGCTCTCCTCTGTGGACCACTGCACTACTAAAACCACAGGTAATATTTTGTTATTTGGAATGTACATTCTATGTGTTAGAAATATGAAGGGCCTTCAAAAATGTGATCGGTAGTCAAAAAATTATATGTGTAATTTATGCTCCTAGAACGCCTGGAGGTGCTACTTCAATGTTGGGCCTCTGTATGTGGCCAGGCTGTGTAAAAGTCCCACACATGTGATATCGCCATACTCAGGAGGAAGAGTAGAATGAATTTTGGGGTGTCATTTTTGCTATGTACATGCTATGTGTTAGAAATATCTTATTAAATGGACAACTTTGTGTAAAAGAAAAATGCGTTTTAATTTTTTTTCCACATTTTCCAAAAACTTCTGGAAAAAAATTAACCATTCGAAAGACTCATTATGCCTCATAGATTATGCGTTGGGGGGTTAGCTTTCCAAAATGGGAAATTCCATTGTCCTGGTGCTCCAGAGCCTTCAAAAGTATAATAGGTGGTTGAGAAATGAGATGTGTAAATTATGCTCGTAGAATGCCTGAAGGTGCTACTTCAATGTTGGGCCTCTGTATGTGGCCAGGCTGTGTAAAAGTCTCACACATGTGGTATAGCCATACTCAGGAGGAGTATCAGAATGTATTTTGGGGAGTTGTTTTAAATATGCATATGCTGTGTGTGAGAAATAACCTGTTAATATGAGAAGTTTGGGTAAAAAAATGAAAAAAAACCCCGTAATTTTCACAAGAATTGTGGGAAAAAATTACAACGTCAAAAAACTCACCATGCCTCTTACTAAATACCTTGGACTGTCTAATTTCCAAAAAGGGGTCATGTGGGAGGTATTTGTATTTTCCTGGCTTGTTAGTGTCTTAAGAAATTAGGCTGTCAGTACATCAGTTGTAAGAAGATCAGATCAATTTTCAGTGATTGGCACCATAGCTTGTAGACTCTATAACTTTCACACAGACTAAATAATATCAATTAATTTGGGTTATTTTTAACAAAGATATGTAGCAGTATCAATTTTAGCCCAAATTTTTTGAAGAAAAATTACTTATTTGCAAAAATTTACAATAGAAACAAACTTGACGTAATTGTAGCCGTATTAGTGCAATTGTGACAGAGAAAATTAAGTACTGTCCGTGATACTTTTTTTATTTGCACTAACATAGAATTTTTCAGGACAAGCTTTCGGGGTATGTCCCCTTCTTCAAGGTCCAAGCAGTACTGATTCACAATTTTTTAGCAGAATGTTAAAACAAAGCAAGAAAAAAATCTCAGAGGGAAAGGAAAAAAAAAACACATACAAAGCAATGGTAATAAAGATAGCAGCAGAGTTAGTGAGATAAGACAGAGTTAGTGAGATAAGACAGAGGGAGAGCTATAGACTTGAGGGGGGAGATGCTAGTCACAGAGGGGGTCATAAAACCTTAGTATAATGGGTAAGGAAACCAATATCTAAATTTAGGCCATTCGTTTTTGTGTCAAAAAGAATTATCATTCTTAGTTCAAATGTTTTCCTTTCCTGGATAGTTCTGAAATTCCCTTTAAGAACTAAAACATTGAGGTCTTCTATAGTGTGGTCCGGTTGTGAGAAGTGATGTCCCACAGGTGTGCAGAAACTGTCTTCTTTATGTTCTTTGATGGTATGTCTGTGAAAATTCATCCTCGCTTGCAGCTTCTGTCCTGTTTCACCAACATAAGATCCTTTGCCACACCTGTTGCATTGGATGAGGTACACAACATTACTGGAGGTACAGTTGTAAGATCCCATGATAGTGAAGGTCCCATTTGTGTGTGTGACACTTTTGGATGGATTGATCTGGTTGCACAGT
Source organism: Rana muscosa (assembly GCA_029206835.1). Classification (NCBI taxonomy): domain Eukaryota; kingdom Metazoa; phylum Chordata; class Amphibia; order Anura; family Ranidae; genus Rana; species Rana muscosa. Next base: position 817,367,176 of record CM055117.1, on the reverse strand, counting down.
TTGCAGCGTTTTTTATTGCAGGGTTTGCTTCCATTATTTGTGACTTCATAATCAGAGTGAAGTTTCCTGCTGATTAGTTTGTGTCTGAGGTTGGGTGGTTGTCTGAAAGCCAATAATGGGGGTTGTTGGAATATTTCTTTCAGAGTTTCATCCTCTGTTATAATGGGCTGTAAATCTTTGATTATCTTTTTGATCCCTTCTAGTGTTGGGTTGTATGTGGTGACCAGAGGTACTCTGTTATTTGTTTTTTTCTCTTTGTATTGGAGGAGATTTTCTCTTCGGGTTTTCAAGGCTGTGTTTATGCTGTTGTTGATGGTTTTGTCTTTATATCCTTTCTTCTGGAAAGAGCCTGCCAGTGTTCTGAGATGTTTATCTCTGACTTCTGGGTCTGAACAAATTCGGTGGTATCTGATGGCCTGGCTGTGTATGATGGCTCGTTTAGTGTGTTGGGGATGAAAACTGGAACTATGAAGATAGCTGCATCGGTCAGTCGGTTTTCTGTATATGGAAGTGTGAAGCTTGTCATCCCTGATGTATACTGTAGTGTCTAGGAAGTTGACATGTGTGTTCGAATAGTCCATTTTTAGTTTGATAGATGGGTGAAAAGTGTTGATCAATGAGAAGAATTGGTTTAGATTTTCTTCACCTTCAGTCCATATCATAAAGATATCATCAATATAGCGATAATATCTGTATGGCTTTTGTTGTATGCTGTTCAGGAATTTGTCCTCCAGGTCAGCCATAAATAAGTTTGCATATTGGGGTGCCATTTTGCTTCCCATAGCAGTACCCATACATTGGAGATAGATGTCATTGTTGAAAGTGAAGTAGTTGTGTGTAAGAATAAATTCGATGAGCTGTGTAACATCCTCAGCCGTGTATTTGTGGTTTGGTGTGGATGATAAGAATCTGTGACATGCTGCCAACCCATCCTTGTGAGGGATGTTACTGTACAGAGATTCTACATCCATAGTGACTAGAAGTGTATTTGGTGGTAATTGTTGTATATTGTTAAGCTTGTTCAGAAAATCAGTGATGTCTTGCAGGAAACTAGTAGTGTTCATGACTAACGGTTTTAACATTTTTTCTACAAGGCCTGAGATATGTTCGGTAAGTGTATTCATACCTGTTATAATGGGTCTGCCTGGATTTCCTGGCTTGTGAATTTTGGGCAGCATGTAGAAGTCTCCAATATCTGGATTATCTGGAATCGCATTGATGAGTTCTGAATGCAGGTGGCTTGGTATTGTCGCAATCAGACCTTTTAATTGCTTAGTAAAATCCTGGGTCGGATCATAATCCAGTTTTTTGTAGTAAGTAGTATTTGCCAGCTGCCTCTGACCCTCTTGTATATATTTGTCTGTATCCATCACAACGACTGCTCCCCCTTTATCTGCTGGTCACAAAAGTGTCACACACACAAATGGGACCTTCACTATCATGGGATCTTACAACTGTACCTCCAGTAATGTTGTGTACCTCATCCAATGCAACAGGTGTGGCAAAGGATCTTATGTTGGTGAAACAGGACAGAAGCTGCAAGCGAGGATGAATTTTCACAGACATACCATCAAAGAACATAAAGAAGACAGTTTCTGCACACCTGTGGGACATCACTTCTCACAACCGGACCACACTATAGAAGACCTCAATGTTTTAGTTCTTAAAGGGAATTTCAGAACTATCCAGGAAAGGAAAACATTTGAACTAAGAATGATAATTCTTTTTGACACAAAAACGAATGGCCTAAATTTAGATATTGGTTTCCTTACCCATTATACTAAGGTTTTATGACCCCCTCTGTGACTAGCATCTCCCCCCTCAAGTCTATAGCTCTCCCTCTGTCTTATCTCACTAACTCTGTCTTATCTCACTAACTCTGCTGCTATGTTTATTACCATTGCTTTGTATGTGTTTTTTTTTTTTTTCCTTTCCCTCTGAGATTTTTTTCTTACTTTGTTTTAACATTCTGCTAAAAAATTGTGAATCAGTACTGCTTGGACCTTGAAGAAGGGGACATACCCCGAAAGCTTGTCCTGAAAAATTCTATGTTAGTGCAAATAAAAAAAGTATCACGGACAGTACTTAATTTTCTCAATAGAAACAAAAAAAGTATTTGTTTTCAAAATTTTCGTTATTTTTTAGCTTATATCGCAAATAATAAAAAACCCAGCGGTGATTAAATACCACCAAAAGAAAGCTCTATTTGTGAGAAAAAATTATAAAAAATTTGTTTGGATACAGTGTAGCATGACTGAGTATTTGTCATTCAAAGTGTGAGGGCACTGAAAGTCTGGGCAGGAAGGTACATACATGCCTGGTATTGAAGTGGTTAAATATGTTCACACGGCAACAGTTAGGGTGCTCTATGCAGATTATTTTGTCATTTCCTGCTCATGTGAATTTTAGTGTGTCTCCTGAACTACTACAAGCACACATTTGCATATATATATATATATATATATATATATATATATATATTGTGAGGGGGTTAACTCAGCATCGGGTGTGTGTGACCCCCTGGATGGGTTCACCACACAAAAACAGGCACAACAGACAGTGATAGGAGAAAACAAAAGGGTGTGGTTTTATTTGCACTATATACAGACAAAAAAATACAGCAAAAACAAAAGAAACAGGAAAATAAATCCTGGTCAACTTGACCGCTCACTACACACGTTGGTGTCCCTAACTAACAACTGGGTACAGCCTGGTGCTGTCCCAGTCCCTAGCTCCCTGCTTTTAGAAGTTCTAAGTAATAACCACACAGGCTTTGGCTCACCGCACAGAGATCACACTCCCCAGATTATCCACACAGATCTGGTTCCAGGCTGGAGCATCTCCCTTAGCATGCTGGGAGTTCTTGTAGAGGTCCTAATGAGCCCACTTGATTCAGCTGGGCTCATTAACTCTTCCCCTGTAAGACTCCCAGCACTCCCCCTAGTGGTATAAACTGGCATAAAGCCTGAATCTAGGACATATATATCTCCCATCCTGGATGCAACCTGGTGATTTTACCTGCCTGCTGTTACATACCCCCCTTCTTGTTTTAACCTTGGGGTTGGAACACAAGCAATCAGGCATGCATGTACTTGAGACAAAGCATCCACATTTCCCATTTGAACGCCAGGGCGATGCTTTACTGTAAAGTTGAATTCCTGTAGGGCCAGGAACCACCTATTTACTCTTCTATTTGTCTCTTTGTTTTGAGCCATCCACTTTAAAGGAGCATGATCAGTAATCATGTCAAAGTGCCTACCTAACAGATAGTACCGAAGGGAATCTAGAGCCCACTTCACCGCTAAACACTCCTTCTCAATTGTGGTGTAATTTACCTCATGGGACTTCAATTTCCTGCTGAGGTAAATGACTGGGTGCTCTTCCCCGTTCCAGACCTGGGACAATACTGCTCCTAACCCAACGTCTGATGTATCACTTTGTACGACAAAGTCCTTAGAGAAGTCTGGTGAGTGCAACACTGGCTGGCTACATAAGGCTTTTTTTAAGAATTGGAATGCTGCCTCAGCCTCTGGGGTCCATTTAACCATGACAGACTCTTTCCCTTTTGTCAGGTTGGTTAGGGGTACAGCCTGAGAAGCAAAGTGGGGAATGAATCGCTGATAATAACCAGCGATTCCCAGAAAGGCTCGTACCTGCTTCTTGCTGTTGGGACGTGGCCAATTCTGTATGGCCTCGACTTTATTGACCTGGGGTTTTATTACTCCCCTCCCAATGGTGTACCCAAGATATTTGGCCTCCTCCTGTCCAATGGTACACTTCTTGGGGTTGGCCGTAAACCCAGCTTCCCGGATAGAGTCTAGGACTGCTTGCACTTTTGGCAGATGTGAGGCCCAATCTGTACTATGGACAATTACATCATCCAGGTAAGCCGCAGCATACTTCTGATGGGGCCACAGTATCTGGTCCATTTTCCGCTGGAATGTTGCCGGTGCATTCTGTAATCCAAACGGCATTATTTTATATTGGAACGCCCCATCTGGGGTTACAAACGCGTTTTTCTCCTTGGCCGATCTGGCCAGGGGAATTTGCCAATACCTTTTGTGAGATCAAGGGTAGTCATGTATCGGGCTGTTCCCAGCCGGTCGATCAACTCATCTATATGTGGCATGGGGTAGGTGTCAAATTTTGTAACTTTGTTCAGTTGTCGAAAATCGTTACAAAATCGCCAGCTCCCATCTGGTTTAGGTACTAACACTATGGGACTGGACCAATCACTTTGGGATTCCTCTATCACCCCAAACTTAAGAATTTTCTGTACTTCCTCACGTATTGCCTCCCGTTGGGCCTCTGGGATCCGATAGGGTTTTAGCTTCACCCTTTCACCGGGCGGGGTAATAATATCATGCTCTACCCCAGACGTTTGTCCCGGCAGCTCAGAGAAAACCTCCTTGTTGCAAAGCACAAACTCCTTAACCTCCTGTTGTTGGGGTTTTGACAAGGTGACTGCTATTCCAACCTCAGGAATCACGCAATCAGACTGAGCTGGTGACAAAGTTTCTGCGACTAGGGATTCCCTATTCCTCCAGGCTTTCAACAGATTAATGTGATAGATCTGTTCAGGCTTTCGCCTTCCTGGTTGTCTGACCTTGTAATTCACTTAGCTCACTTTTTCCATTATCTCGTAGGGGCCTTGCCATTTGGCGAGGAATTTGCTTTCAACCGTAGGGACAAGTACCAATACCCTATCCCCCGGGGAAAAGGTACGGGTCTTGGCCCCACGGTTGTACACTCTCTGCTGTGCCAACTGTGCTTGGGCCAAATGTTCCTTTACGATTGGCATTACCTGTGCAATTCTATCTTGCATCAGGGCGACATGCTCAATCACACTCCTGTGGGGAGAACTCTCACTCTCCCTAGTTTCCTTTGCGATATCCAACAGCCCTCTAGGGTGTCTCCCAAAGAGTAACTCAAAGGGTGAGAAACCCGTACAGGATTGGGGTACCTCCCTAATGGCAAACATTAAATAGGGAATTAGACAGTCCCAATACTTTCCATCTCTATCCACCACCTTCTTTAACATTTGTTTTAGGGTTTTGTTGAATCTTTCAACCAACCCATCTGTTTGGGGGTGATACACAGATGTACGCAATTGTGCCACTTTGAACAACTTGCACAGCTCTTTCATAACCCGGGACATAAAGGGTGTACCCTGGTCCGTAAGCAGTTCCTTACAAATACCCACACGGCTAAAAACAAGAGATAGCTCTTTGGCTATGGTTTTGGCCGAGGTATTTCGGAGCTGAATCACTTCCGGATACCGGGTGGCATAGTCCAATATAACCAAAATGTACTGATGCCCCCTAGCGGACTTCATTATCGGACCTACCAAATCCATTGCGATCCTCTCAAAGGGGACCTCAATGTTGGGGAGAGGGACCAGCGGGTTACGGAAATGTGGCATCGGTGCCGACCTCTGACACACAGGGCAGGAGGAACAATAATTTTCTGTTTCCTTCATGACCCCAGGCCAATAGAATCTTTGCAATACTCTCTCTCGGGTTTTCGCTGTCCCCAGATGACCTCCAAGAATGTGCCCATGGGCCAACTCTAACACCAACTTCCTGTAAGGTTTGGGGACCACAAGCTGCTCAATGGTTTCTTCTGCCCTTTTAGCCACCCGATACAGTAGGTCCTTTTCCACGATCAAGTACGGGTAAGTGCAGGTCTCATCTGTGTTCACTAACTCGCCATCTATTTTCACTACGTTTTCCCGTGCCTTTATTAGGGCGGGGTCTTTTAACTGTTCTGTGGCAAAATTTTCCTTGTGAACCTTGAGATCAGAAAACTCCACAGACGGCACATTTTCGTCTGAGGATGTTGGCTCCTCCCCAGATTCTCGAGTCTCCCCTGCCAATACCGACAAGGGGAATTCTGGAGAGTCCTCACCACTCTCAGAGAAATTCTGGCTATCACATTCCTGGTATATAGGGGCACCAGTGGGGGGCTCAGGACGATCCCAGAGTTCCCAAAACTTTGGAAAATCCCTTCCCACAATGGCATCATGTGGTAACTGAGACACTAACGCCACCTGATGAGAGAGGTTACCTTTGGAGGTCTCAAAACACACTGTAGTCACAGGATACTCTCGGGTGTCCCCATGCACACAAATAACAGCTACCTTGTTATTCCCAGGGACCTCTGTAGTGACTAATTCAGCTTGTATCAGTGTCACCAGGCTACCTGAATCCAGCAACACAACAACATTTTTACCATTAATACACATTTTGCATAAATGTTTCTCAGTTCCCCGAATGGCAGTGCATGCAACTGTCGCAAACAGCGACTGACGTCTGTCCCTTAGAACGTCACATTGCATGGGTTCATCCACAACTGGGCAATTTGCTGCAATATGTCCCTCTTGCCAGCAGCGGTAGCAAACAATCCTTTTTGCTGTCTCTTGAGCCCCTGACTTCCCAGGCTGTTCTCGCCAGACATTAGGTATAACTCTCACCCTCTCATTCTCATTCCCCTTGGAATCATCTTACCCGCCACTGGGAATGGTCTGGTCTTAGGGTTGAAAGTCCGTGAGTCTCTGGAAGAGGCAGTCAGGTTTTCCGTAGCCAAGTACTTCTCTACACGATCCACAAGATTATCGGCCAATTCTGGGTCTCCATGGCTTACCCACTTTTGGATGGCAGTAGGAAGGGCTCTCAAGAAACAATCCATCACAAACACGTTCCACAATATTTGGTGCGGACAAAGTCTCTGGCTGTAGCCACTTCCTGCTCAGGTGAATGAGATCATACATTTGAAACCTGGGGGGTTTTCCAAGCCGGAAAGTCCAGTTATGCACACGCTGAGCCCGGATGGCCAGGGTGACACCCAGCCGTGCCAATATTTTATTTTTTAGCATCACATAGTCTTTTGCTTGGTCAGGCTCTAGGTCATAGTAAGCTTTCTGCGATTCATCAGTTAACAGAGGGGCCACCAGTCCGACCCACTGCTCCTTAGGCCACTTTTCCCTTTCAGCAGTCCTTTCAAATGTGGTCAAAAACACCTCTGGATCATCCTCTCCAGTCATTTTTGTCAGTAAACGACTCACTCCAAAGGACGCAGTATTAGCGGAACTACTTGCCTCACTGGTCTGCGGACGTTGCTGCATTAATGTCTCCATTTGTTGCTGTAGTCTCTGTTCTTGCTTCTGCAACAGGTCTATGAAGCGGGCCTCAGATTGCTGCTGGGCTTGTTGCTGGGCTGCCAGACTCTGTTGATGAGCTTGCTGCTGGGCTGCGAGGCTCTGTTGCAAAGTTGCATTTGTCTGCTGCTGGGCTGCGAGGCTCTGTTGTTGAGCCACAAGGCTCTTTTGCAAACCTGCATTTGTCTGCTGCTGATTAGCATTTGCTAGAGCCAGCTGTTTCAGTATCTCCTCCATGCTGGCCTTTTAAGAAAAAAAACTGCCACTGGTTCTCCACCAACTGTGAGGGGGTTAACTCAGCAGCGGGTGTGTGTGACCCCCTGGGTGGGTTCACCACACAAAAACAGGCACAGCAGACAGTGGTAGGAGAAAACAAAAGGGTGTGGTTTTATTTGCACTATATACAGACAAAAAAATACAGCAAAAACAAAAGAAACAGGAAAATAAATCCTGGTCAACTTGACCGCTCACTACACACGTTGGTGTCCCTAACAAACAACTGGGTACAGCCTGGTGCTGTCCCAGTCCCTAGCTCCCTGCTTTTAGAAGTTCTAAGTAATAACCACACAGGCTTTGGCTCACCGCACAGAGATCACACTCCCCAGACTATCCACACAGATCTGGTTCCAGACTGGAGCATCTCCCTTAGCATGCTGGGAGTTCTTGTAGAGGCCCTAATGAGCCCACTTGATTCAGCTGGGCTCATTAACTCTTCCCCTGCAAGACTCCCAGCACCCCCCCCTAGTGGTATAAACTGGCATAAAGCCTGAATCTAGGCCATATATATCTCCCATCCTGGATGCAACCTGGTGATTTTACCTGCCTGCTGTTACAATATATATATATATATATATATATATATATATATATATATATCAGTTATATTTATTAAGACACATAATTGTAGAAGTCAACATGAACTATTAATTTAGTCTAACTGCTATATAATAGCACACTTTTTACATTGCTCTTAGCCTTTATGCTATTAAAAACATTTTTCAGGTAAGTTTGGGGCATATTTTGCTGTTGTCATAACCTGCATTTATATAAATCAGAAGCCATTTTCTTCTATCATCACTTATATTTTCTGTTTCTTACACTGTATGTGCTTTGTGTTTTGTGTCTTGGTTCTACAGCAGTATATTTTTATTTCTGAGCTAATGCTCTGCATGTGCATGTCACTAGTGGAATTTTCAGTGAGTGCTTTCAAATCTGTTGAGTAAAGTATTGATATCAAATGACAAAATTAAGTATAGATTAAAGTTCCATACAGCATGTGGCAAGTGGTGTATTAGTATTGCATAACTGCAATTTTGTTTGAATTATTATGCTTTTGTGCAGGGCCGCCATCAGGGGGGTACAGGCAGTACACCTGTAAGGGGCCCGGAGGTCCCCAGGGGCCCGGATGACACCCCCCCTTTTTTTTTGTAAGGGGCCCAGAGGTCCCCAGGGCCCCGGATGGTAACCCCCCTTTTTTATGTATTTTTTATTTAAAAAAAATATATTTTATTTATTTTTATTTATTTTTTGTAAGGAGCCCAGAGGTCCCCAGAGGCCCGGAGGTCCCCAGGGCCCCAGGTGGCAACCCCCCTTTTTTTTCTCAATTTGTGGCACCCTCGCTTCTCAATTCGCGGCTGCCCCCCAGCTTCTCAATTTGCGGCGGCAGCACCCCCCCCGGTTCTCCTCTGCTCCAGGGGGCCCATGCCTGAAGCTGTGTAAGGGGCCCCAAAATTCCTGGTGGCGGCCCTGCTTTTGTGGATGGTTCATAAGTATAGTTTGATATCCTGTTGTGTCAGTTTTATGGATGACATTTCTTGGGTATTTCTACCAACACTTTCTAGTCTGGATCATTACTGCCTGCTATATTATGAGAACTAGAATGCTTTAAAGTGATCTGCTGACAGCGTATATAACATTTATTTTTATTTTATAAAAAAGCAGAAAACGTGAAAATAAAAAAATATTTAAAGACATGCAATGAAAAAGCTGAAATATATAAATATATTCCAAAATATATAGAATAACATATTGTTTTATAAACATATAGATATACAGTATATTAGATTTGACTATATTAGATGTATAACAAATATTTTCACTAACAAGAGCAGATTTTTAAGTTTCAAAATTACATTTTGCTAAACAGAATGTTTTCATGTTTCTTTCTGCAGTATACAGATGTACACAGATGTTGTACATATTTTTGCATCTATTAGGGAGCACTAGTGGGTAAACGAATGCATCTCACCAGATAAAAAGTTGTATCAGCGCCAAATAGATGGACAGAGTGAACACTCATGCTGTTCACAGTCCATGACAGAATATTAACTAGCATTGTACTTCTGTAGGTCAAATACCAAAATAAACAAAAAATAAATATGCAGTTTTGTGCTAAAAAATAAGTTGTTTCTCGCCGTTGTGCAGAAATAGACAAAATGTTGTGGGAATTTTATATATTTATAATCACAGTAATATGCAATTCCTAGTCTGGTTTCATACAAAGGATGTACTGGGCAAAAAGCCCAGTGGTGGGTCCAAGTACATGACAAGTGTAAGAATAAGACATTTTCATTTTCAGCAGCATTAACATAGCACATTGCTTGAAGCATTGCCATACTCCAGATTAAAAATAAAAAACATTTACTGAAGTCATATACCGTAAGTCATGGTATATGGTTTTCTGTAGCAGAGCTAAATGTATATCCATGCTTTGTCTATCTGTTTTTGTATCTAACTGCATCATTACAGCAGGCAGAACAGACAATTGAAAAAAATAAAATAAAATTACATTTAATAGCAGAGGGTTCATTTTTGCTGAGGCCTGGTTCACACTGGGGCGACAAACGCTCCAACATTGGGAGCTCATGTCGCATGACGTGTGAAAATCAATGTTTCCCTATGGGAGCCGTCCTAACTGGTCCGACACATGTCGGTCCGACTTTGAAAATGCTCCCTGTACTACTTTGGTCCGACTTTGATCCGACTTCAGCCCATTGACTATCATTGAAGTCGGATCAAAGTCGGACCGCAGTCTTGCATGGTCCGACTTTGGCATGCGACTTGTGCTGTACTGCTCTTGAGGGGGAACTCCAGGCCAAATTTTAAATAAAAAACCGGCGTGGGTTCCCCTCCAGAGGCATACCAGGCCCTTGGGTCTGGTCTGGATTTGAACGGGCGCCCCTACGCCGAAAAAACGGCGTGGGGGTCCCCCCAAAATCCAAACCAGACCCTTATCCGAGCACACAACCTGGCAGGCCGCAGGGGAAGAGGGGGGGATGAGAGAGCGGCCCCCCCTCCCTCATGAACCGTACCAGGCCGCATGCCCTCAACATGGGGGGTTTGGTGCTCTGGGGCAGGGGGGCGACCTGCGGCCCCCCCACCCCAGAGCACCCTGCCCCCATGTTGATGAGGACAGGGCCTCTTCCCGACAACCCTGGCCGTTGGTTGTCGGGGTCTGCGGGCGGGGGGCTTATCGGAATCCGGGAGCCCCCTTCAATAAGGGGGTCCCCGGATCCCGCCCCCCCCACCCTATGTGAATGAGTGCCCCCATCAGAGCCCAGTCCTTACATCAGTGTCCCCATCAGAGCCCGGTCCTTACATCAGTGCCCACAGCAGAGCCCGGTCCTTACATTAGTGCCCCCAGCAGAGCCCGCTCCTTACATTAGTGCCCCCAGCAGAGCCCGGTCCTTACATTAGTGCCTCCAGCAGAACCCGGTCCTTACATCAGTGCCCCCAGCAGAGCCCGGTCCTTACATTGGTGCCCCCAGCAGAGCCTGGTCCTTACATTAGTGCCCCGAGCAGAGCCCGGTCCTTACATTAGTGCCCCCAGCAGAGCCTGGTCCTTACATTAGTGCCTCCATCAGAGCCCGGTCCTTACATCAGTGTCCCCATCAGAGCCCGGTCCTTACATCAGTGCCAACAGCAGAGCCCGGTCCTTAGATCAGTGCCCCCAGCAGAGCTCGGTCCTTACATCAGTGCCCCCATCAGAGCCCGGTCCTTACATTGGTGCCCCTATCAGAGCCCGGTCCTTACATCAGTGTCCCCATCAGAGCCCGGTCCTTACATCAGTGTCCCCAGTGGCTGTGTCCTCCATCGGAGCCCTTCCACACTTTGTCCTCCATCAGAGCCCCCGCCGCCGCTGCCTCCCAGATCCACATGTTCAGTATAGGGGGAGGGGCTGCCAAAAGAGAGAAGCCGATTGGCTGCCCCTCTACTCTGCACTGAACACAAGAGGACAACACAGTGGCGGCATCGGAGGCCATTTTGGTGTAGCTGCTGCTGCTGTTTGTTTTACTAACACTCCCAAATTTCCCGGGACATTCAAAAAGTCCCAGGGGGGGAAAATGGGACAAAAACAATCCGGGACAAGGGTCCCAAATCCGTGAATGTCCTGGGAAATCCGGGACTGTTGCCAACTATGCCTGAGGCGAGATACTTCACCAGGCACCAGTCAGAAAGTGACCTGCACTTAGTAATATATAGCTACATACTCTATGTTCCTTGTGATAATAGTCCCTGGTAAAGGAGAGTCTTCCAGCACCGACTTCTTTTGGGACTCTGAGATGTTGTGTGACACTGAGAGCCACAATGGGAATAAGGAAACGTAGAAACTGAAAGGAGTGACAGCAAAAAGGACTATGATCACAGGGAACATAGAACAAGGAGGTCTATAACAAAGGGACAAAGGAAGCTGTTGTTGGAAGATGTGAAAAGGTGTGCCACGATCTACAGGGAAACCCAAATATCACCATGTCCATTAATCAATAAGCACCATGGCACACTTTGCATGGTACACTTTTTTAACTTACAAAAATCTGTCCCTACTATGAAAAGGCAAGTTAGTTATGTCTGCCCCAAGCCAAAAGTTATTGGCTCTCCATTGCTTGGAGCTATGTTTCGAAAATACCACTACCCTCTGCTCTGTTTACATCTCATCAGCAAAATATCACTAGTGATATTATTGTATTTGGATCTGCTTTTTGCAAAACAACAGAATCAACCAGACAAATTATTCAAAAAGGCAATGCAGAGAAATTATGTAACAAGCACAGTAACCCAATACAACAAGAACCTTTTGTTAACCTCCTGTGTCTCCAGCACTATTTCAACCACTTGCTGACCAAGCCTTTTTCTGACATGTGTTGTTTACAAGTATTTTATGCGATAAAATTACTTAGAAACATTATGCACTGCTCCAAAAAATTTAAGGAACACTTTTGAATCAGAACTCCTGGGATATTGATCTGGTCAGTTAAGTAGCAGAGGGGGAGGGGTGTATACAGAGGGGGTTGTTAATCAGTTTCCGCTGCTTTGCTGTTAATTGAAATTAACAACAGGTGCACTAGATGGGCAACAATGAGACAACCTCCAAAACAGGAATGTTTTTTTAGTTGGAGGTGTCTGACATTTTTTTTCCCTACTCATCTTTTCTGACTGTTTTTCACTAGTTTTGCATTTGGCTAGGGTCAGTGTCACTACTGGTAGCACAAGGCGATACTTGGACCCTATAAAGGTTGCACAGGCAGTCCAACTCCTCCAGGATGGCACATCAATACATGTCATTGCCAGAAGGTTTGCCGTGTCTCCCAGCACAGTCTCAAGAGCATGGAGGAGATTCCAGGAGACAGGCAGTTACTCTAGGAGAGCTGGACAGAGCCGTAGAAGGTCTTTAACCCATAAGCAAACATACTTCATGGGGGTGGCCTGAGGGCCCAACGTCTTCTAGTGTGCTTTGTGGTCACTGCCGGACACTGTGGAGCTTGATTGGCATTTTCCATTGAACACCAGAATTGGCAGGTCCGCCACTGGTGCCCCATGCTTTTCACAGATGAGAGCAGGTTCACCCTGAGCATATGTGACAGACGTGAAAGGGTCTGGAAAAGCCGTGGAGAACTTTATGCTCCCTGTAACATCGTTCAGCATGACCGGTTTGGTGGTGGACCAGTGATGGTCTGGGGAGGCATATCCATGGAGGGACGCACAGACCTCTACAGGGTACACAATGGCACCCTGACTGCAATTAGGTATCGGGATGAAATCCTTGGACCCATTGTCAGACCCTACGTTGGTGCAGTGGGTCCTGGGTTCCTTCTGGTGCACGATAATGCCTGGCCTCATGTGGCAAGAGCATGCAGCCAGTTCCCGGAGGATGAAGAAATTGATACCATTAAATGGCCCCCACGCTCACCTGACCTAAATCCAAAAGAACACCTCTGGGACATTATGTTTCGGTCCATCCGGTACCACCAGGTTGCACCTCAGTCTGTTCAGGAGCTCAGTGATGCTCTGGTCCAGATCTGGGAGAAAATACCCCAGGACACCATCCGTAGTCATTAGGGGCATGCCCTGATGTTGTCAGGCATGCATACAAGCACTTGGGGGCCATACAAACTACTGAGGACCATTTTGAGTTGTTGCAATGAAATTTCAGCAAAATGGACTAGCTTGCTGCATAATTTTTTCACTTTGATTTTCGGGGTATCTTTGAATTCAGCCCTCTGTAGGTGCCATCCTTTCATTCCTAACACATTACCCAGTCCATATCAGTATAGATATCCAGCATGAGATTTTGCCCCGTTGAGATCTGGTGTGTTTTCGAAGTGTTCCTTTATTTTTTTGGAGCAGTGTATATATATTTTTTTAGCAGAGACTTTAGAGAATAAAATGGCGGTTTTTCAAACGCAATTTTTGGGGAAAAATACACTTTAACCACTTCAGCTTCGGAAGTGACCAGGGCTCACTTCCTGACCAGGCCATTTTTTTGTGATACAGCACTACATTGCTTTAACTGACAATTGCACGGTCGTGCAACGCTGTACTTAAATAAAATTTATTTCCTTTTTTTCCTCACAAATAGAGCTTTCTTTTGGTGGTATTTGATCACCTCTGTGGTTTTTATTTTTTGCGCTATAAACAAACAAAGCTTGAAATTTTTTAATAAAAAACAATATTTTTTACTTTCTGCTATAAAACAATCCCAGTTTTTTTTTTTAAAAAGATTGAATTACTTCATCAATTTAAGCCAATATGTTTTCTGCTACGTATTTTTGGTAAAAAAATCCCAATATGTGAATATTGATTGGTTTGAACAAAAGTTATAGTGTCCAAAAACGATGGTATATATTTAGGGACTTTTTTTATTGATTTTACTAAGTAATGGCGGTGATCAGCAATTTTTATTTGGACTTCCGCATTGCCGCCGACAAATCTGACACTACGTGACACTCTTTTGGGGACCAGTGACACCAATACTGTGCTAAAAAAATTCACTGATTACTGTATAAATGACACTGGCAGGGAATGGGTTAACACCAGGGGCAATCAAGGGGTTAAGTGTGTGCCTGGGAGGTGCTTTCTAATTGTGTGGGGGACTGATGCACTGGAGGAAAAGAGAGATCATGTTTCAGCTTAGCTGAAACACAAGATCTCTCTTTTGCTCCCTGACAGATTAGTGGTTTGCCTTGTTTACATAGGCACACCGCTGCTCCGTCTCTCCACAGAACGATTGGCGGGTCGTGGCGGCGATGATCTCGGCCGCTAGACCTGCTGATTGGCTCCCGCTGTGTCCAATAACAGCAGGAGCGGAGCTCCGGCGGTGTGTGCGTGCCCCCCTACACCACGTGCACAAAATCACGTACAGGTATGTGATTTTATGCAGCCGAGCCGCCCCGCGGCAATACATATGCTGTGGGTGGTCCGGAAGCGGTTAACTAATTAAAAAAAATAATATATATATATATATATATATATATATATATTGCAATTTTTTTGTATAATATGAAAGATGATGTTACACCGAGTAAATCGATACCTAACATGTCATGGTTTAAAATTGTAGGCGGTCGTGAAATGACGCCAAACTACAGTTCTTAAAAATGTCCATAGGCGGCGCTTTCAAAATTTACAGGTTACATGTTTAGAGTTACAGAGGAGGTCTAGTGCTAGAATTATTGCTCTCACTCAGACGTTCGATAGGGATGAGCCAAACCCCCCCCCCCCCCCGGTTCAGGCTCGCACCAGAACATGCGAACAGGCAAACAATGTGTGCGAACATGCGAACACCGTTAAAGTCTATGGGACACAAACATGAAAATACAAAAGTGCTAATTTTATTGCCATAAAAAAATTATGGGGACTCGGGTACTACCCCAGGGCACATGTATCAATGCAAAAAAAAGTTTTAAAAACAACAGTTTTTTCAGGAGCAGTGATTTTAATAATGCTTTAAGTGAAACAATAAAAATTAAATATTCCTTAAATATCGTGCCAGGGGGTCCCCTTAGTCTACCTGTAAAGTAGCGCATCTGTCTGATGTGTTTTACAGTCTAAAAATTACATTTATAAAGGAAAAAATGTAATTTAAACTTGCTTGCGTCTGTAATGTATTGCCAGCCCCCGGTAACATAGATAAAAATCAAGGAAAAAAACTGCGTGGGTTCCCCACCCCCCAGTCCATACCAGGCCCTTTGGGTCTGGTATGGATATTAAGGGTAACTCCACGCCAAGTTTTTTTTTCTTTAAACTGCGTGGGGTCCCCCAAAAATCCATACCAGGCCCTTCAGGTCTGGTATGGAATTGAGGGGGAACTCCATACCAAAATTTTAAATAAAATTGGCGTGGGGGTCCCCCAAAATCCATACCAAACCCTTATCCGAGCATACAGCCTGGAGGACAGGATGGGGAGGAGCAAGCGCCCAACCCTCCTGAACCTTACCAGACCACATGCCCTCAACATGGGGAGAGTGCTTTGGGTCCTTTGGGACAAGGGCCTCATCCCCTCATCCCTTGCCTGGTGGTTGTGGGGGTCTGCGGGTGGGGGGCTTATTGGAATTTGGAAGCCCCCTTTAACAAGGGGGCACCCAGATCCCGTCCCCCCATGTGAATGGGTAACGGGTATATTGTACCCCTACCCATTCACCAATGTCAAAAAGTAAAAAACACAAAAGACAGTTTTGACAATTCCTTTATTAAAAAAAATAAAAAAGTGTCCCACAATGTCATCATCCTTCTTCAATTATGGCACAGACGGACCCCAAAAAAAAGCTCCTCCTCAATGGGAGGCGTCCTGCCGACTGCTGTCTTTTTACAGTGACAGCTGTTATAAAGGCAAGGGCGGGGCCACCTGCTGATGTAACCTGGATGACCCCGTCCCCCTCCGATGGCACATGATATCAGAAGGAGCAGGGTCACTTGGTTACTTGACCTGGTGGCCCTGTCACCATGAAAAGACAGCAGTCGGCGGGACGCTTCCCATGGAGGCAGAGATTTTCTTTTTCTATTTTTCGTGTCCGTCAGAGCCTGATTGAAGACGGATGGCTCCTGTACATATAAGGTGGCAGGATGGCTCTCCTGAGCGAATCGCCATATATGTATGGCAGCTTCTTTAAGAGCCATAGGCGGGGGACCCAATGCACATGGCCGGTCACCAGGGATGAGCCGAACACCCCCCTGTTCGGTTCGCACCAGAACCTGCGAACAGACAGAATGTTCGTGTGAACTTTAGAACCCTATTAAATACAATGGACTCGAACGTTCAAAATCTAAAGTGCTAATTATAAAGGCTAATATGCAATTTATTGTCCTAAAAAGTGTTTGGGGACCCGGGTCCTGCCCCAGGGGACATGTATCAATGCAAAAAAAAGTTAAAAAAATAGACGTTTTTACGGGAGCGGTGATTTTACTAATGCTTAAAATGAAAAAATAAAAGTGAAATTTTCCATTAAATTTCGTACCTGGGGGTGTGTATGATATGCATGTAAAGTGGCGCATGTTTCCCGTGCTTAGAACTGTCCCTGCACAAAGTGTCATTTTTGAAGGAAAAAGGCATTTAAAACTCACTCGCGGCTATTAATTGTCGGCTTTTATCAATACATAGAAAAGTCATTGATAAAAAATAAAAAAAAGCGTGGGGGTTCCCCCAAATTCAATTACCAGGCCCTTCAGGTCTGGAATGGACATTAAGGGGAACCTGGCCGCAAATAAAAAAAAAGGGGTTTTCCAGATTCCGATAAGCCCCCTGCCCGCAGACCCCCACAACCACCGGGCAAGGGTTGTGGGGATGAGGCCCTTGTCCCCATCAACATGGCATGTGGCCTGGTACGGTTCAGGAGGGAGGGGGGGCCGCTCTCTCGTCCCCCCCCTCTTCCCCTGCGGCCGGCCAGGTTGCGTGCTCGGATAAGGGTCTGGTATGGATTTTTGGGGGGACTCCACACCATTTTTTTTTACATTTGGGGTGGAGTTCCCCCTTAAAATCCATGCCAGATCTGAAGGGCCTGGTATGGATATTTAGGGGGAACCGCACGCCATTTTTTTATTTTATTTTGCGGCGGGGTTCCCCTTAATATCCATTCCAGACCTGAAGGGCCTGGTAATTGAATTTTGGGGAACCCCCACGCTTTTTTTAAATTTTTTATCAATGACTTTTCTATGTATTGATAAAAGCCGACAATTCATTAATAGCCGCGAGTGAGTTTTAAATGACTTTTTTTCCTTCAAAAATTACACTTTGTGCAGGGACAGTTCTAAGCACGGGAAACATGCGCGACTTTACATGCATATTATACACACCCCCCAGGTACGAAATTTAAAGGAATATTTCACTTTTATTGTTTCACTTTAAGCATTATTAAAATCACTGCTCCTAAAAAAACGGCCGTTTTTAAAACTTTTTTTTGCATTGATACATGTCCCCTGGGGCAGGACCCAGGTCCCCAAACACTTTTTAGGACAATAACTTGCATATAAGCCTTTATAATTAGCACTTTAGATTTCTCCCATAGACTTTTCGAATTTGCCGCGAACACCCCAATTGTTCGTTGTTCGGCGAACGGGCGAACAGGCAATATTCGAGTCGAACATGAGTTCAACTCGAACTCGAAGCTCATCCCTACCGGTCACCCGTTATCGTGGGCACAACAGCCAGAACGAGGATTTGTGTGTGTAAACATAGGAACAATGATCTAGCTCCTCCTATAGTCAGCCCCATCCCCTCACAGTTAGAATTACACCTAGGGAACACACTTAACCCCTTGATCGCTCCCTAGTGTTAACCCCTTCCCTGCCAGTGATATTTATACAGTAATCAGTGGCTATTTTCAGCTCTGATCGCTGTATAAATGTCAATGGTCCCAAAAAAGTGTGAAAAGTGTCTGATCTGCCCATTGCAATTTTGCAGTCCCTATAAAAATCACTGATCTGTAGACGCTATAACTTTTGCGCAAACCAACCAATATACGCTTATTTGTTACCAAAAATATGTAGAAGAATACATATTGGCCTAAACTGAATTTTTTTAATAGTTTGGGATATTTATTATGGCAAAAAGTAAAAAATATTGTGTTTTTTTATCTCTAATGACAGGATTGTGAAGTAAAGAATCATTTAGACACCAGAGAAACGTCCTATTTAAGGGTGTGGAAAGTATTAAGTCAAGTTGAACAGAGGAGTGGTCTGACCAGGTGATGGGGTTAATTTCTGAAGCAACTGTGGACGTCAGTAACATAGAACATACAAAGAAATGGTCTAGTCTGGAATACATTTTATGGGGAGGGGAGTAGAATTGCCCATGTGTAGGATGTTTAATTCTCCATATGTCTAGGAGGTTGTGGGATTGGAAGCCGACTGGCAATCTACCTTAGCTGAAGGGGTAGATGGAAATAATGTGCGTCTGTCTACTCCAGGGGACATGGTCATATTGAAGTCTCCCCCAATGATCATAAAAGGTTGTGAAAATTTTCCAAGTTTTTTAAATACATCTGTAAGAAATTGAATTTGACCTGTATTAGGAGTGTAGATGTTGATCAAAGTGAGAGAACAGTTTAGGTAATCGCAGTCCAGGAAAATAAATTTGCCATGGGGGTCTAGGTATGATAATTTTTTCCGTAATGGACAAGAGTGTTTAATTAGTATTGCTACTCCTGATTTCCCAGAGGGCTCAGAAGTTGTGAAGGAGGCAGGGAAATGTTTGGCAGTAAATTTAAAAGTGTCCCCTTTATGGAAATTAGTCTCCTGGACTAGGATCATGTCTGCTGCTGAGGATTTAAACTCCTTCAAAGCCAACCATCTTTTCTGGATGTAGTTTAAACCCTTTATAGGTAAGAACTTGCAGTCAATCTTCAATGACATTAGTAAAGCATGACTAGCACAGAACAAAAGCAGAAAACAAAAACGGAGTCCATGGTGTGTCATATGGGAGAAAGACATAAAAAAAAAAAAAACATTAAAATAAATCATTAATGGAAATATGTTCAAACAGTTCAAACAAAAAGATAGGACCAGGTCAAAAAAAGACCTAAAAGATAACAAGATCAAAAAATAGAGGCCTGAGAGTCCGAAGCCACTCAGGAGTCCAAGGCTGTAACCGTGGATCTTGAAGAGGAGCATGAGTACCTCTGTACCATCTTCCGGTGTAGCAATGAGAGTTAGCTGTAACCTGTATCAAAACAAATTAGAAAATCATCCCACGGGTGTGGGAAATGGTCCCAAACTTGAGAGGCTGAACAGGACTCAGCCTATAACCCAGAGCCAGATGAGCCATTTCAAAGGATACCTTCAGGTTGGGTGTCTAGCTGAAGGGAAACGTTGAGGGGTGGAGAAAGCTTTCTGTTGTTTATGACGAGCTGGGGTCCAGATCCGACCTAGAGCAGATGTGGTCTCGGTGTTGAGGGAAGTGGTACAAGATCTTCTGGGAGCGGCGGGAGGCCTAGATTGCATACAAATGCTTCACCCTCCTGGAGGTCTAGCATGGAGTATTGGATACCATCTCGAGATGCTGATAGATGGAAGGGGAAGCCCCAGCGATACACCATCTAATGATTTTGGTTGGTTGGTTATTGGACAAAAGCTTTGATGTTTAGTGAGAGTTATAGGTGATAAATCACTAAAGATCTGTATCTTGGCTCCTTTAAATTCCAATCGGGTTTTATTGCAGATGGATTGGCCAGTGTAAGGGCCTCTTTGGTGTTATAATAGTGAAAGGGTACTATAATATCTCTGGGGTTGGCTCCTGCAGGAGGTTTAGGGGTCAAGAACCTGTGAGCCCGATCTAAAAGCCAGTCAATGTCTGGAATGAGTGGGGCTATGGTGTTAAAGATGGTTAGGAGATAAGGACGAATCTCACGGTCTCCACAGATTCAGAGACACCCCGAATCCGCAGGTTCTGATGTCACTCCCTGTTCTCTAAGTCCTCTTTCTGTGACTGGAGTTGGGAGACAGTATGTTTCAGGGATGCATTGTCCTCCTCCAGAACATGTACATATTGCACTAAATCATCCAATTTGTTTTTAAGTGTGTCAGTGCGTTCACCCAACTGGGCTATCTCACCTCTAAATTCCTGGGCTATGTTTCCCATTTCCCAGGTAATTTTATGTGTCAGATTTTGTAGAAGGGACTGCAGCTTTGTGTCCAGGACTTCCACCGTCAGAGGGGTAGATATAGCAGCTGCTGGGGTGGATGGGATCTGTAAAAAAAGTGTCCCCATCTGCTGCTAGTGGGGTCCAGCGGGTCATCCTGCATACTCGAGGCCAGGGATTCGGGCCTACACAGGAATCGTTTCAGAGTCTGTGAAGGAAGTGGCTTCATGGCGGGTGCTAGGACAGTCTTTTTGGGTCCTATCTTCACCATGAGATGCCTGTAGGTAGCTGTGATGTGTGAGGACTCGGAGAACTCCCGTGATAAAAGTACCATCGAATCGCGCTGTTGGAGTTGTGGAAGAGCGTCGGGCACCGGAGCAGACAGATTACATGTCCTCCATGTTCAGAAGCCACGCATGCACCCCTGCAGCATGAATTTTATGAGTTGATTTGCTAAAACTGGAGCACACAGAATCTGGTGCAGCTGTGCATGGTAGTCAATCAGCTTCTAACTTCAGCTTGTTCATTTAAGCTTTGACAATAAATCCTGGAAGCTAATTAGTTTCTTTGCAGAGCTGCACCAGATTTTGCACTCTCCAGTTTTAGTAAGTTAACCCCTTTCTTATTTGGTGTATCACAACATTACATGCACATACAAGTTGATTGTTAGATTCAATTATTTGCCAAATTACACATATAATTTCATTCCTTCCTACCACACTTTTGAAGGTTCTGGAGTACCAGGACAGTGGAATTACCCAAAAATGACTCCATTTTGGAAAGCAAACACCCTAAAGTATATTCTGTGAGGCATGGGCTGAAGATAGTTACTCAGTTACTCTGATGGGCTGGTGACAGGTAGTCGGGTAGTCAGATGGGCTGGTGACAGGTACTCGGGTACTCGGATGGGCTAGTGACAGGTACTCGGGTACTCAGATGTGCTGGTAACAGGTACTTGGGTACTCTGATGGGCTGGTGACAGGTACTCGGGTACTCTGATGGGCTGGTGACAGGTACTCAGGTACTCAGATGGGCTGTGACAGGTACGTTGATGGGTGGTGACCGGTCCTCTTTATGGGGGGGGGATCAGTGTGTTTGGTGTACACTGTAGGTGGTAACGAGCTGTTACTGCAATCTCCTCCTCACACACGATCAGTGTGTGAGGAGGAGAGCCTGGTAACAGCTCGTTACCGCAGTTTGTTGAATTCTGTGACCAGCTGTGATTGGACACAGCCGGTCACGTGGTAAAGAGCCAGTTTGATTGGCTCTTTAACTCGATCAGGGATGGGCTGTGTCAGTGTGACAAGCCTCATCTCTGATCGCAGCTCTGCGCGCCCCTAGGGGTGCGCACGAGCGCCATGCACGAGGACAATGCATGTGACCGGCTGTGATTGGACACAGGCGGTCACGTGGTAAAGAGACAATTTTTATTGGCTCTTTACCCTGACCAGGGATGGGCTGTGTCCCGAGGACATCATATGACGCCCCCGCCCAGAGGGACAGAGTGTTCCTGCGGACGTCATATGACAATGGCCCAGTATGGAAGTGATTAATCAAATATAATATTAGTATGATATATTCTTTATTTTATTTATATTTATATACTTTACTAGTTAGCACAATTTATTATCATTCTTTGGCAGACTATTCTTTAAATCCCACTCTTCTATGTCCACATTGTTTTTATTATCTGCAATAGACCCCATTTATGAAATCCTATTAACCGAGTGGTTTGTGGACAGATAGAGTTATTTTTGTTTGATTTTAACTTCCTATGTGGGAATTAGATAGCTAAAGGCTTTTTTGTTTAAAAAGTCAAAAAACATGCCAAATAGAACATGAAAATAAATATAATAACAAAAGGAAGTGCACACATTTTTTTAAAAATCTATGTACATTACATTACTTTATATCTCCTAGATGCAATTTATGAAATGTAGCTTAACCACTTGGAACCCCTGGCCATAGTCGAATGACGGCCACAAGGTGGCTCTTAAAATCCGGGAGGACGTCAATAGACGTCCTCGGCTCCTCCGGCCACTGGGGGGCGCGCGAGCGCCGCCGGCGGCGCGTCACTGACATGCCGATGCGCGTGCCTGGCGGCCGCGATGTCCGCCAGGCACCCACGATCGGCCGGTACACAGACAAGGACATGGATCTGTGTGTGTAAACACACAGATCCATGTCCTGTCAGGGAGAGAGGAGACCGATGCTGTGTCCCTTGTACATAGGGACACAGATCGGTCACCTCCCCCAGTCACTCCCCTCCCCCCACAGTAGTAATCACTCCCAGGGCACACATTTAACCCCTTCCTCGCCCCCTAGTGGTTAACCCCTTCCCTGCCAGTATCATTTTTACAGTAACCAGTGCATTTTTATAGCACTGATCGCTGTATCAATGACAATGGTCCCAAAATGGTGTCAAAAGTGTCCGATGTGTCCGCCATAATGTCGCAGTCACAATAAAAATCGCTGATCGCCGCCATTACTAGTAAAAAAATAAATATTAATAAAAATGCTATAAAACTATCCCCTATATTGTAGTCGCTATAACTTTTGCGCAAACCAATCAATAAACGCTTATTGCGATTTTTTTTTACCAAAAATATGTAGCAGAATACGTATCGGCCTAAACTGAAAAAAAAATTTTTTTTTTTTCAATTGGGATATTTATTATAGCAAAAAATAATAAATATTGTGTTTTTTTTTTTAAATTGTCGCTCTTTTTTTGTTTATAGCGCAAAAAATAAAAAAGGACGTCAATTTTGTTTGGGAGCCACGTCGCACGACCGCGCAATTGTCATTCAAAGCGACGCAGTGCCGAAAGCTGAAATTTCGCCTGGGCAGGAAGGGGGTTTATGTGCCCAGTAAGCAAGGGGTTAATAAAAACCTAGGAGTATGTGGATGGATATCAATGACTTGGACAGAATGGATTAAAATATAACAGGAACCTTACAACCATGGTTCTTAAGTCTGAATTGTGTGTTCAATTTACTATTCACACTACAGGGAATTGTGGCATTGATTACTGCGTGAACTTGAGCCATCAATCAGTGAAAGCAAGCTGATTTATTCAAAATTGCAATAATGGCAATTGAACAGTGGTTTGCATGGAAATCACTTACACCCTCCTTTCTGTTTTCACATGGTCATCATTTCTAGGACATTAAAAGTCTAACACATTTCTACTAAAAACTAAATTTCAGTTATTAAAACTGGTGGCTGCTTAGTCCATATCAAAAATTGGCTTTGCATATATCTTTATTTTAAATAAAAAATCATATTAGATTGGTCTAGCTTAGTTAGGACAAAGCAATTAAAAAAATGTACATTTTACGATATAAAACCAATACATCTTGAGTTTTCATCTTTTGCATTATGTATTGTATTTATGTGTTAATGGTATTCCTTATCATTATTTAATATTAGCTGTTGTTGCTATTGACGGGAGACCAGTAATAACAATTTTACAATGGCAAAAGTAGATGTGGGCATGAAACAACTGTTTTGTTCATATAGTTAGTGTGACATCTGAGTGTATATTAGTCAAGATGCAAAATTATTGTGTTCCTCGTACACAGGTCAGTTTAAATCTATAACAACTTATCACTTGAATAATCTATACATGGAAAAATATTAATCCAAAGCACAGATTTCTTTGACACCAATCTCACAGAAAACATGCAATGAACTTGGTTTTCTTTGACCTTTATTAAAATCTCTAGCGGAAAAACATATTATGCATTCATGACACTTTTAATCGGAACAGAAGAAAAATGCACAATTTTGTAAACTACATATCTCACTTCTTGAAGACTTCCAGAAGAAGATGTGTTTACATACACAGTATCACACAGTAACATAAGTCCTACTGGCAAAACATCTGGAGCGCTAGCAGTTTCAAAGCAGCCTGTGCCATGCATAGATAACTGCAAACTTCAAACAAAAATTCTTGGCACATGTTAGATTTTCTTAATCAAAGAATAAGCTCTGCTAATATTTAGAAGGTATCGTTCACACACATTGAAAAATGTAAAGGCTAATATTAGATAAAGCATTTAATCAGCTATTTATCAAAGTCTAATTGCTGCAAAGCTGGGACTAAGATAGAGCAAAAAGGTGCACTAGAATCTAAAGAAATAAAGTAAATTGCTTTCAGTGGGATTTCTTTTTAATGATGCCTGAGGTAGGGGATATTTGTACTGGATTTGAGACTTTGAGACTGTGCTAAATGTCTCATTTAGTCAAATATTCACATTCTAGTTAGAAGGGTGGACTTGTGTGGCTGGTATAAAATTAATGTGTTATGATTTTTACAGGACGTGTGAGGTATGCACCACAAGTAAAAGACATTTAGTAATGTAGAAACAATCTTTCCATTCTCTTTGGTTTCATCATAGTCAAGAAATATGCATCTCAAATGCAAATAAGTATTTTGACAGCACATTAAAAGTATAACAATTATTCAAGTGAAGACACTCTATCTGTACTTTAAAATCTTATAAACAAAAGCTCAACCAAATGCTCGTAATGGACTGGCTGTTTGTGAATTTAAAACTGTCATGGGAAAGATAAAAAGACATCAATAAACTGGTAAAGTATCTTCTAGACAGCACAGGGCTGTAAAATAACTTAAAAGTGTTGAACAAAATAGTAAAATGAAAGGCAGGAACTAGAATATTTACTCTCTGTGATTTCCCTGTGCTAATTATTGCAGAGCCATTTAATATGCATGTGTTGGAGTGTTATGTGTAAAGCACACATACTTATTATACAGGGTTTTAAAGGGTGCTAGTTACCTAGTCATACAAAAGGCCATTATTTTGTAGACATGTGCATTCGTTTTCGTCCGAATGCATTTTCGTCCGAATTTCAGCTATTTTCGTTATCGTTTTAACAAACGAAAACGAAAGCACAGAATCCGAAAACCGAAAGATCCGACATAAACAAATGCTTTATTTTAGTTTTCGTTGCTACAACAGTTCGATATAGATAGGAGATTCGACGTGACGCTGACAATAACAATCTGTGTCTATCGAACCTGTGGTCGAATGTGCCTAACCTTAACTCTATTAGTCCAAGATTATTCTACATAGGAGAGAAAAGATTTGACATTATAGAGAGAAAAGATTCGACATAGGAGAGAAAGATTCGATATAGGAGAGAAAAGATTCGACATTGGAGAGAAAAGATTCGACATAGGAGAGAAAAGATTCGACATAGGAGAGAAAAGATTTGTTATTATAGAGAGAAAATATTCGACATAGGAGAGAAAAGATTTGTTATTATAGAGAGAAAAGATTCGACATAGAGAGAAAAGATCACTGCTGGAATTGGGTGGGGGAAGTAAAATAAAAATAAAGTTGATGATGAAAGTTGATTCGACATAGGAGAGAAAAGATTCGACATTATAGAGAGAAAAGATTCGACATAGGAGAGAAAAGATTCGATATAGGAGAGAAAAGATTCGACATAGGAGAGAAAAGATTTGTTATTATAGAGAGAAAAGATTCGACATAGAGAGAAAAGATCACTGTTGGAATTGGGTGGGGGAAGTAAAATAAAAATAAAGTTG
This sequence comes from Rana muscosa, assembly GCA_029206835.1. NCBI lineage: Eukaryota > Metazoa > Chordata > Amphibia > Anura > Ranidae > Rana > Rana muscosa. Next base: position 817,341,096 of record CM055117.1, on the reverse strand, counting down.
ATGATGAATGTTATTGGCTGATTGTAACCAAAGAGGAGGAGCAGTAAAATAGCTAGAATGACGAAGATTCGGCAAAGCATCGAAAGTTAGAAGATTCGACGGTGCAGCAAAACTGTACGACGCTGCAATCGTACATTTCCGGTCAAATGCATCCGCCCATAGGCTATAGAAGAATTCTAATGTTGGTTGACTAGTAATAGTAATGAATAAATATAATTATTACTAGTCATACAACATTAGAATTCTTCTATAGCTTGTGGGCGGAACATTCGACCGGAAATGTATGATTGCAGCGTCGTACAGTTTCACTGCTCCGTCGAATCTTCTTTGAACATTCGACAGACACCATAAGCCTTCAATGACAGATTCGACCTTAATTAATTCAGATTTTCGGACGAAAAACGAAATAAATAAAAACGAATTTCGGGAGTAACTAAATAAATGTATTTTTCGGACGAAAACGAAATTCCGAAAACGAAACGAAATATTTCAGTGTGCACATGTCTATTATTTTGTAGAGTTTGTATGGATTCTTGAGAATTCAGTCCAACACAATATCTTTGCAAGTATGGCATAACTTTATTTCCTATCTCTGGTGGTCTATTATGGAAAGATTCGTGGGAGGCCCAGGAGATATAATACCAAGCACTTGGCTGGTTAGTTCAAAACATTTTGAGCAATCCATGACAATTCTGTAAGTAAAGACTATTATTCAGTCCTTGATAAACTAGTAAATGGAAAGCATAGTTTATTTTCCTTGTCTAATTATTATGGTCTATTGGCAGACTTAAAAATTAAACATTATATATACTGTATATAGATATATCTATATATATATAGAAATATATATAGATATATCTATATATATATATATATATATATATAGATAGATAGATATATCTATCTATATATATAGATAGATAGATATATCTATATAGATATATCTATATAAATAGATAAATCTATATATATAGTGTACATTGTGCTGTATTTTAATGGCAGTGTCCTAAAAAAGCAACTTAAATCAGTTAAGGTCCATTTAGTAATGTATGTAATAAAATCATCTCACAACACACTTTTTGTGTTGTGAACCCATCATAAAAGTAGTAGTAGTACTGACAGTATTATTATTGGCACAGTTATTCTAAGTATCAAATGTTGTATGTTACCATGGATAATAGCAGCTAGGGTATGGTGTCATCCTTTGTCTCACCACTGCTCTCCATTAAAAGACATCATAAAAGCACTGGAAGTTTATTGTTTTTTGGTACAGTATATAACTATTACATTGTGAATGATGCAAAACTGTGAAGCCCCGTACACACGATCGGTTTAACTGATGAAAACCGTCCGATGGATGGTTTTCATCAGACAAACCGATCGTGTATGGTACCCATCGGTCTTTTTTCCATCGGTTGGAAAAAATAGAACTTGTTTTAAAATTTTCCGATGGATAAAAAACCGATGGGAATTTCCGATCATCTATGGGCAAGTCCATCGGTTCAAAAACCCACGCATGCTCAGACTGAATTAGGAGACGGGAGCGCTCGTTCTTGTAAAACTAGCGTTCCTAATGGAGAGAGCACATTCGTCATTCTGCAAGTTATTGCTTCGTTTAATGCAGCGCATGTTTTTTTGCTTTCGAACGGTCTTTAAAATGTCATTTTGGCAGCAGATCTTTCTCATGAGTTCTGACAAACGTATGTCTTTCTTTTATCTTGTGATTTGAGGAATAATTATTAAAATTCTTCAAGGCCGACCTCACAAATTCACCCTTTTTTTTTTGGTCTTTAATTTTGTTGTGCATTTTTGGGTGTGTCAATTTCTCAGAACAACATAATATTTTATTTTTCACAAATCATGGAGGTTGGTGTCCCTTGTTATTAATTACACATTGTATTTATGCAATCTTATTGCTACTTCACAAAAAAAACACATCAGGCATGTAGGTTTGCTGAAATCAAATTTCCCTTTATTTCGGAAATAAACAAAACAAAAACCGAAGGGCAACTATTCCCAAATTAGCAGAGAATATAAAGTCATTCAATCTCAAATGCAGACCTGACTATGATCAATAATAAAATCAACAACAGCATGAAATCAGGAGCAGCAGCCAAAGACATACATCATCCCAAGCTGTGGTACTCCATCAACCTTCAATTTCTGGATGAGCAGCTCGAGGCCAGGGAATCCCCTCCTGCTCTTCCTTGTAGCCTTCCTTCCACGCCTCTCTGCAGTGTTCTCTCCACGGCCCCGTCCACGCACCCTTGCAGGCTGGGCCACTGTGGGTGGTGATGTGGCAGGAGGAGGAGGAGAAGGAGGAGAGGGATTGGGCTGATGTGAGATATGGGTGGCCTCAGTCAGCTGTCCCCTCGCCCCCATGTGTACGGCCATATAGATGAGATGCTCACAGAGGGCCCGTTGTCCCGCCTCCATTCTGAGCAGCTTATCTGCCAGATAGGTGCTAAACCCCTCCGTAGGGTTGAGGGGGGCCCTCATAATGGCAGCAGCCTCCTGAATCATCTTTAGTGACTCCTCCTCCACTTGTGTCATCCGCCGTTGTTTTGGCGGTCTGACGTGGAGGGGAGCCACTTGGGAGACGGTGCTGCTACTAGGCCTGGGGACCTGCTGAGTACCACTGGGCCCTGCCTCCTCCTGCCTGTCACACTCCTGACCCTCTTCCTCCTGGCTTGCCTCATCCTGTTTATAAAATAAAATGAAAAATCATATTATTTGAGGAATCGATCACACACAATTTTGAATTCAGTACTGTTTTTTTTTTGAGGGGGGGATGGGATCCTTTATGGCTAATCAAAACAGTTCAACTCAATATTACTTAGTGGACAATAATTATGATCAAAAATACTATACCGGGCTGAAGATGTGAAGATCTGGCTCTTCTAGCTCGGGAGGCTCCTCCTCCGCCTCTGCAGGGGTGGAGGAAACGGTGGAAGGAACGCTGGAGGGAAGGGTGGAAGGAAGGGTTGGAAATAGATTCCCTGGCCTCGATCTGGTCATCCAGAAATTGGAGATGTCTGTAGTACCACAGCTTGGGCTTTACTACATCGTTGGCTGCTGCTCCTGATCTCTTGGACTGGGGCACTTCCTTGTATTTTTTTTTATAAGAATTGCGCAGGTTGTTGATTTTATTATTGATCATTGTTTAGTCTGTATCTGGGATCCATGGCTTCATATCCTCTGCTAATTTGGTAATAGTTGCCCGTCGTACATCACTTTTGTGATACGCAGGGTGTTTGAGCTCCCACAGGTTGCGCTGTTCCTTATACTTTTCGATAAAAATCAGCATCACCTCCGACTCTCTTAGTTTATGCATCTATTTGGATCAGCAAGTACAAAAAAAAAAAAAAAGAAAAGGATCAGAATTGTTTCTCCTCAACTTATCACAATATTGCCCTTTACAATCATGACCCATTAATATGCCACTGCAGGCCCGAGTTCCCTTCTTACCTTAGTTCACTTCGTTGGTTCACTTCCGGTCGTCCTTACTCCACGCATCCCTAATAACTTCTTTCCCCTTTTTATACCCTGCGCATGCGTGTAACTCCGCCCTCGTCGCCCGCCCATGACAGACTTTTTCCGCATTTCCCCGCCCCTTAACAATCGGCGCACAGTGTGAGACGGCGACATGTCGCAGACACAGGTGGCTTCTTTAGTAGAAATTACCGACGAGGAAAGCCCGGAGGCAGAAACGTCCCGATCCTGTAAAAAAAGATACAAGGCGACTAATATGTCTTTTTCAGAGATGGCGGAGATGGTAGACATTCTGCGGAGGAAGGATTACGATGGCAAGCATGGCCCATACGACTCCCCTAATCTCCGGAAGTCACAAATTATGGACAAAGTGGCGAAGAGTCTCTATAAAAAATATGGGGTCAGGAGATCCAAGGAACAACTCCGTAAAAGGTGGTCAGACCTCAAGATCAGGGAGCCGGAGCAGTATAAGAAGCTTTTAAAAAGCATAGAAAAAAGTAAGTTTATTTTACTGTGTTCTTTCACATTGTAATATGTATTCTTCCATGTTTTGCAACATGTGCTTGGCTTGACTGGGTTCACATTTTTAAATCTCATCTTTTATGTTAAGTGGAGAGTCCACTTATTTGCAAAATGTGTTGACCAAAAACTTGCTGCTCTTCCCCAAACATGTTTGGCACATATGCACGTAAACTACATGTGGGCATGCCTCATTTTACTTCAACAATGTTTATCTACACATTGTTGGCTAGATGATGTGTTGTAAGGAAAACTAGAATGTGAATGAAAGGATAATCTGTATTCTGGGTAAAGGAGATGACACTCCAGCAGTTGTGTACTCTTTTTTGTTCTTCATCAAGATACTATACTCTGGGCCACATGACCAAATTTCTTAACGGTGTCACACACAGGTGGTCCAGTGGATACCTTGGTGATTATCCAAGTGTATTTGTGAGTGTCCCCAAAAATAACATGTTGCTTTGTTGAGTTTGCAAGATCACATATGTTCATGTTGGAACTCAGGGCAAATATCAATTGTACCCCACTTCAAAACATTGAGAATCCCTTTGCAGGCCTTTAAAAAGTCTGTGTGCTAAAGTATACCTTATTTTTTAAATTCCCATAGGGGAGAGGAGACTGGGAGGACACCATGCTCATGAGACGAGGAACCCAACACCACAGAAACTCCCCGAAGATCCCAAAGCAGACCAAGATCAGCAGGTTCAGGAAGCGGAGGTGGAGGAAGCGGAGGTGGGGGAAGGGGAGGTGGAGGAAGGAGAGGTGGAGCTTATCAGCACAACAGGTCAGTGTCTGTCACCACAACTTCAAGGTAAATACAGATGTAGGCCTGCCTAGTTTAAAAATTTTGGTTTCTTTTTAGGGACTGAACGTGGGGGTGTGTCAGGAAGTCCAAATCCACCATTCTCGAGTGCCAGCGCCAAAATAATCATTCAGGAAATCATGGAATGCAGTAGCGAAATGGACATTATGAGAAAGAGAATGATTGTGATTGAGCAAAAATATAAAAACATGATAGATATTTTGGGGAGAATAGTGTGAACCCCCCCTTTTTGTGTGTTTTGTTATGCGTCTGAAATTATCTCTGGGATTTCCACCAGCCCAAATGTGAAGATGCACACACTGACTCAACATGTGCTATCTGCCGTCACAGGATATCTATGTCCCTGTTTTGGGGGTGCAACCTCTTCCTCCCTCCTCAAGTAGGTGAGAGGAAGGGTTTTCACCCCCAAAGCACGTCCATTGATCCCCCATGATGGCAGATAGCACATGTTTACCTTAGCCATGGGATCATGTTGAAGATACCCATTTGAGCCCCAAAAATAAAGTGTGGTTCTTCACATTTGGGATGGATCAGGGGTAACATCACCCCATCTCCTGTTTGTATTTTTCACTGTGTTATTTTCTTCCTTTTTTTGGAAAAAAAAATGGCTTTCGACCCAGGCATGTTTCTGCAAATAAAGCCGCACCACAAAAAAAAGGCTAGTATTTCGAAAAGACTAAAAAAATGTGGTGCAATCAATAAAAAGATTTGGGAAGTGTAAAAAAGGTGTGCCTTGTTCTTTCTATGCTCAAGAGCAGTTCTGAAGATGCAAAAAATAGGATTTTTTACTCACCGTAAAATCCTTTTCTCTGAGTCCATGGACCGACACAGCTTCTCTATTGACAAAGTGGGTATTATCCGTTAATTAGGAGTGACTAGGCAGAAAAACTTGTAAAAAGTGTTGCATCACACCTTCTACAGTACCGCCCAGGGGGCGGACCCTCTGGGTATACCCTCTCAGTCTGCATCTTCGCAGATCAGTTCGTCAAAAAGCAGTACAAACTTAAAAGGAGGGGTGGGTGCTGTGTCGGTCCATGGACTCAGAGAAAAGGATTTTACGGTGAGTAAAAAATCCTATTTACTCTTTCGTCCATGGACCGACACAGCTTCTCTATTGACAAAGTGGGACGTCCCAAAGCAGTGTCAGAGAAAAAACGAGGGGTGGTAACAGCATAAAAATAAACTTCACCCCAAACACAAAACAGCACTCCTCCAACGGAGGAGTTGCAACTCTAAACAGCCGCTTGCAAAACCTTGCGGCCAAAAGAGGCATCCGAAGATGCACCTACATCAATTTTGTAGAATTTTGTGAAAGTGTGTGCGGACGACCAAGTCGCCGCTTTACATAATTGGGAAACAGACGCTTGATGTCGGAAAGCCCAAGAGGCACCTATTGCCCTGGTCGAATGCGCCGTGACAGGAAAGAGGGGCGCCTGACCCTTTAAGGCGTAAGCCTGGATTACTATCTGTCGGATCCACCTAGAGATGGTGGCCGATGAGACTGCTTGGCCCTTCTTGGGACCAGCCACCGAAACAAACAGTGAGTCTGACTTCCGGAACAGGGAAGTAGCAGATAGGTATACTCTCAAAGCTCGGACAACGTCCAAGGAATGCAACGCCGACTCCTTAGGATTCGACGGCTGAGGACACAAGGATGGAAGTACAATGTCTTCATTGAGATGAAAAGCCGAAACGACTTTCGGAAGAAAGGAAGGCTGCGGCCGCAGCACCACCCTATCCTTGTGGAAAATCAAATAGGGAGCCTTGCAGGACAAGGCTGCCAGCTCAGAGACTCGTCTAACTGACAAAACAGCCACCAAAAAGACCACTTTCTGAGAAAGTGTCAACAGGGGAATATCTCTAATATTCTCAAATGGTGCCTTCTGAAGCACCGAGAGGACCAGGTTCAAGTCCCACGGAGGTAACGGGGGACGGACCAGAGGGGCCACATGTCGGACCCCCTGCACAAATGTACTCACGAGAGAGTGAGTCGCCAGGGGTCGCTGAAAAAAGACAGCCAGGGCAGATATCTGTCCCTTAAATCGTACTTAGGGCAAGCCCTTGGTCCACCCTATGCTGTAAAAAACAGCAGGATTCTGGAAACCAAATAGGTACGCGGATGCCATTTCATTTCCTCACACATGGAGATGTAGGCCCTCCAAGTGCGGTGATAGACCTTCCTAGAGGACGGTTTTCGAGCACTTCTCATAGTAGAGATTACTGAGTCTGACAGGCCCCGGTCTCTCAGTACCTGGTTCTCAACAGCCATGCCGTTAAAGCCAATGACTGTAAAGCAGGATGGAATATGGGACCTTGCAATAGCAGGTCCTTTCGTAGTGGTAGGCGCCAGGGGACGTCTGCTACCAGACGTACTAGATCGGCGTACCAAGGACGCTGAGGCCAATCTGGAGCGATTAGGATCATTGGAATTCCCTCTGCCTCCACTCTGCGGAGCAGAAGAGGAAGAAGCCTTAAGGGAGGGAAGGCATAGATTAGCCGATACTGACCCCACGATGCTACCAACGCGTCCGTTGCGTCTGCCCATGGGTCTCTTGACCGGGCCACAAATCTCAATACCTTCCGATTGAGTCGGGAAGCCAGAAGATCTACGTCTGGTGTGCCCCATCTTTGGCAGAGGAGTTGGAACACCTCCGGGTGTAAGGACCCTTCTCCCTGGTCCAGCATCTGGCGGCTCAGGTAGTCCGCCTGCCAGTTTTCCACACCCGGAATGTACACGGCCGACAGTGCCGGTACGCTCCTCTCTGCCCACTTCAGGATGCGAGCGATCTCCGATGTTGCAGCTGAGCTTCTTGTTCCTCCTTGATGATTGACATATGCCACTGCTGTGGTGTTGTCTGACTGGATCCTGACTGGACGCCCTTGCAGCCTCCGAGACCATTTGAAGAGGCACAGCCTGATCGCCCGGATTACCAGGACATTGATCGGCAGGAGGGCTTCCTCTGGGGTCCAGCGACCTTGCGCCGACTGAACACCCCAGACTCCCCCCCAACCTGTAAGGCTGGCGTCCGTCGTGATCACTATCCAGTAAACCGGAAGAAATGACTTCCCGGCCATTAGAGCCGGTGCTGTCAGCCACCATACCAGGGATCTCCTGACTATGTGGCTCACTCGGATTTGATAATCCAGAGATGATGGACATCTGTTCCATCTGGACAGAACTTCCTTCTGTAACACTCGAGTGTGGTATTGAGCATATGGAACCGCCTCGAAGGAGGCTACCCTGAGGCCCAACACTCGCATGCAAAAAACGGAGTGACGACCAATTCCTGGAAGTCAGCTGCCGTACTGCAGCCCGGAGGGTCTGCAACTTCTCCACAGGGAGGAATACCTTTGCCTCTGAAGAATCCAGAATCAACCCCAGGTACCCTAGGCGTTGAGTGGGCACCAATACTGACTTTTGCGTGTTTAGTATCCAACCACAGTCTCGAAGAGTCTGACAGGTTAAGGACACGCTTACCTCTAATTCTGAGCTTGAAGGGGCCTTCAGCAGAAGGTCGTCTAAGTAGCCTGTGATAGCGATACCCCGCTGTCTTAGAAGTGCCAGAATCGGAGCGAGCACCTTGGTGAACGTCCTGGGTGCTGAGGCAAGGCCCAACGGGAGGGCCACAAACTGGTAGTGGTCCTTCCCGATAGCAAATCGCAGAAACCTCTGGTGTCTGGAGTATATGGGGACATGCAGGTATGCGTCCTTGATGTCCAAGGAGGCCAGAAAGTCCCCCGGATGGAGAGCCGTGACTACAGATCGAACCGACTCCATCCGAAAACTTTGTACCTTCACAAAGCAATTGAGGGCTCTGAGATCCAAGCTTGGACGAACCCCCTCCTTCTTCGGCACAATGAACAGATTTGAGTAAAAACCCCGTTCCAGTTCTGGAACTGGAATAACTACCCCGCGTTCCAGTAGACCCTGGACCGCCCCATACAGGGCCTCCCGGCGGGTCGGTAGTAGCTGGAGATTGGAGGTGTTGAATCTGTCCGGTGGACAAGAGAGAAACTCTATCTTGTAGCCTGAGGAGATTACTTTGCAAACCCACCTGTCGGAGATTGGTGCTGTCCACTGAGTCGCGAATTTGCGAAGACGTCTCCCCACCCGAGAGCTGCGTGGGGGTGGACCTTCATGCGGACGCAAATTTGTCCACAGGCTTATTGGGTATGCGGGACCAGGGACGCTTTTGTCCTTGGGCAGGCACTTTATCGGCCTGGGGTCTTTTCCCTGTCGCCCTAGGGGGACGAAAAAACCACTTGCGTGCAGTAAAGGAGGGCCCTTGCCCTTGGCGTGGCCCCTTACCCTTGCTAATTTGGGGAAGCAAAGGGCTTTTACTTCCTGTGGCATCCTTGATGATGTCATCCAGAGAAGCCCCAAAAAGTCTGTCGCCCTTAAAAGGCAGATCCAACAGGGCTTTCTTGGAAGTCTGGTCCGCAGACCAGCCTTTTAGCCAGATCAGGCGGCGTATTGCTACTGCATAAACCGAAGTTTTAGACAGCAGGGGAATAGTATTCATGTCTGACTCGCAGACAAACCTAAGGCCCTGGACCAACAGGTCGGCCAATGTTATCTCATCAGGAGGAGCATCTCGCTCCTTAACCCCTGGAGTAGCAATCTTGCCCATTCAGTAAGTGTGTGAGACACTAGGGCCCCCGCCAATGCCGGGCGTACTGCCGAGCCTACCACTGAGTATAGGTAGCAAGCGAGTGCTTCAGCCTTCTTATCCACAGGGTCCTTGAAAACAGGAGCCCCTTCTACAGGAATTGTGGTGGCTCTATCAAGTCTGGACACCGGAGGGTCCACTATAGGGGGGAGAGGTCCATTTCTTCAGAAAACTCTCCTCAAAAGGGGTACCGTACCGCAAACCTCTTTGGGGCTGTAAAGACCCTCAGTGGGTTCTCCCATTCCTTGTATAAGAGTTTATCAAAAGACACACAAGGGAACACCTTAGCAGTGCGGGCAGGTCTATGAAACCCAAGTGGACCGGAGTCTCTGCTGCTTCTGCAGTATTTTCCAATTTTAGCATATCCCGCACTGCAGTAATAAGGTCAGATACCAAAGCCGTCTCGCGTACTGACCTGGACTTTGAGTCATCCTCACTGTCCGGTCACGGTCTGCAGTCTCTGATGCGTCAGAATCTGGGCCCCGAGCCGTAGCTGGACCTGGTTCTGCACCAGAATTATCCCCAGAAGCTTGCAGGGGATGGGGCGTTTACTACCCCCTGTATTCCCGTGTGCTGCTTCCACCCTGGCAGCAAACGCCTCTAGGATTGCAGTCATAGCGTTCATAGACACCTCAGGGGCACCAGCTGCTAAATCTGGTGTTTCAGGGGAGAAGACATCTGGCTCAGATGCCATGCTGACCACACGCTGACATTCACAGGGCTCCAGGCAAGATATCAATAGGCCACCCTCCTGTGCTGCAGAGAGGCCGGGTCACCCAGAGGACTCACCACCCTGGATAGGTACTGCTATGCTGCACCTGTGATGCTGTCCCCCCTGCTACTGTGTCAGTCTGCTTCTTTTATCAGCACTTCCTGTGTGAATTTTCGCGCCAGTGTAATGCACCCTAGAGGCCGGAGGCTCTCGAAAAATGGTTGCCAAAAACGTCTGTATGGAAGATAATGTGGGCTCTAAGAAAATGGCCGCCGACAGAAGATAGAGGTCAAGCAGCCATAGCCCACAAAAAGATGGCCGCCGAACGGCAATATCTGCATACAGGGTGGACAAACATGGCCGCCGATCAGCTGATAGGGGCCAGTGGGTGTGGCCGAACCACAGGAAGATGGCCGCCAGGCAGTCACAAGAGGCCAAACTTGGCATGGACCACCTCAAAATGGCCGCCGACAGCATGGAGGAGGAAGGACACAAACACAGGTAAGAAAAAATGACATTTCTTTTAAATGTTAGTTACAGCCAGCCCCGCTCCAGTGGGACCCCCTAGGTGACCCCCAGCACCCAGCAACCTTTAGCTAGAAGCCCAGGGAGGAGGGAAAGGCAGGGAGAGAGGGAAGAAAGGGGCCACAACCACTTACTTGATCTCTCCAGGAATGTCCAGCTAAATCACCCAGCCGAGGCAGGGGAGTTTTACTTACCTATCCTGCATGTATTCTGCTGGAAGACATTCCAAACAGATCATCGTCCGCGCACGGAAAGTGACTGTTGGCCAGGCATGCTGTGATTGGACCCAGAAGGGACGATCATATGTATGCCCTGGAGCATGACGCTCACCGGACAGGCTGCTGCGACTCGGCCGTAAGGTCAGCCGAAGCTGAGCGGTCCGATGCAAGCCTTGGAGCGTAAGCTCACCGGCCAGGCTGCTGCGACTCGGCCGTAAGGTCAGCCGAAGCTGAGCGGTCCGATGCAGGCCCTGGAGCGTAAGCTCACCGGCCACCCGTGGAGCGACGGGCATGTCGTGGAAAACCCAGCGCGTAGCTAGGGTCGGCACACGCTCGATGGCCGAAACTGGGGAGACTACAAGGATCGAGGATCCAGCCTGTCACCCAGTCGGCAGTTGATCGAAGATCGCAGGAAACAACAAATGTAGCAAAAAAAATAAAAATATATATATCTTTTTTCCCCGGACCAATGGGCCCGAAGGGAGCCATGTCCTACTCCTTGCTAGACAGAAAAAAACTGATCTGCGAAGATGCAGACTGAGAGGGTATACCCAGAGGGTCCGCCCCCTGGGCGGTACTGTAGAAGGTGTGATGCAACACTTTTTACAAGTTTTTCTGCCTAGTCACTCCTAATTAACGGATAATACCCACTTTGTCAATAGAGAAGCTGTGTCGGTCCATGGACGAAAGAGTAACAGTGTTTTTCCCTCTGAGTTTTGAGGCTATTTACTAAGGACAAATACACTTGGCACTACTAGAACCTGGGAGACACATAAACCCAAAATACAAGAATGACAACACAAGTTTGTAGGAATTCAAATTTTTTGCTTTATTTTAAAAAGGTAAAATCCTCGGTCAGATGTGGTCTGGCATTGCGATGGCCCCCCTACCCGTGAAGTACTCTACGTATTTCTGGCGTACTTCACGGGCACTTTGGGGGGCCAAGCCAGTACGGGCAGTGCTGAGGCCGGTCAGATTAATCAGTTCTGATGGACCGGCCTCAGGCCCAAACGATGAGACATAATTTGTCGCAAATTTGCGTAGAAAATTGTGCAACAAGCAGCAGCAGCAGTAGACGATGTGGTTCAGTTTATAATCCACCAAATGTATCGCTGTCTGGAACAGGCGGAACTGGCTGGCCATTATCCCGAAGGCATTCTCCACAACTCCCAGGGCTCTGGCCAGCCGGTAATTAAAAACCCTCCTCTCCGGGGTGAGGGTGCGTTGGGGAAACGGCCGCATCAGGTGTGGTCCTAGTCCAAAAGCCTCATCCGCAATGAAAACGAACGGGAGCCCTTCAATGTTCTCTGCATCTGGAGGCAGTGCAAGACCCCCAGCCTGCAGACGGTGAGCGAACTCCGTCTCCGCGAATAATCCGCCATCGGACATCCGGCCGTTCTTCCCCACGTCCACATATAGGAACTCGTACCGTGCCGACACCACCGCCATTAACACTATGCTATTAAAACCTTTATAGTTGAAAAAGTATGACCCCGAACGGGGGTGGCGGCACTATGTGGACGTGCTTCCCATCAATTGCCCCTCCGCAGTTGGGGAAATCCCACTGCTGGGCAAATTGGGAGGCCACAGTCAGCCATTCCTGTGGTGTGCTAGGGAACTGTGGAGTCAAACAAAAAGAAGACATTAGTACGGTTTAGGTTTACAGTGCAAGCAGATTACACACAAAAACATTTGTGACCAACATCATTCTAACATTATTATTTAACCTCCCTGGCGGTATTCCCGAGTCTGGCTCGGGGTTAAATTTCAGCACCAAAAGCGGTAACCCCGAGCCAGACTCGGGCTGCATCGCAGTGATCCAGGCAGAGTTACTTACCTTGTCCCCTGGATCCTGCGATGCCTCCCCGCTGTGTGATCGAGCCGTGTCTCCTCGCTCGATTCACACACTTCCGAGTGCCGCCGAGCTCCGTTCCCTGCGACGTTACGACGCACGGGGACGGAGATCGGCGCCAAATTCAAAAAAGTTAAAACACAGTATACATACAGTACACTGTAATCTTACAGATTACAGTACTGTATGTAATAATTACACACCCCCGTTGTCCCTAGTGGTCTGCCCAGTGTCCTGCATGCACTTTTATATAATAAAAACTGTTCTTTCTGCCTGGAAACTGGAGATTGTCCATAGCAACCAAAAAGTGTCCCTTTATGTCAAAAGTGGTTTTAGACCAGCTAAAACACAGCGATAATAAATTAGAACTCGCAGAATTAAGCGATAGCGATTTGTGGGGAAATTCGTCATCAAACACTGGAAAACACTTTTATTACTATTATTATATTATTTGTTATAATTATTTTATAGTTATTTATTTTATTATAATGTATAATTTTGTTTTTTGAACTTTATCATACCCGGGATGTCTACTAGACTCTGGTTTGGACAGATTTAAGTGAGTTATTCCTAAGAATTACAGGCCTGCAATATAAAACGCCAAATTTCCATGCAGAATAATGGTACCGCTTTCAGCACCTAAAATCTGACAGAATCATACCGCCAGGGAGGTTAAGGGAGTTTTTCCGACCAATAAACAAAGGCCCACTTAGCAGATGCCTCACCCCTGCTGAGTGGACATTCTAAAATAATCTAAGGGGGGGGGGGTCTAAGGTGATTGTGGGGGATCCAAAAAAACGCTCTACCACTCTGCTGAGCTTGATTGAGAACTAATTTTTTTTTTAACATCTTTAGGGGGGGGAGGGAGGGTTGTCAAACTACGAGGGCTATGAGCCCCCAAAAATGAAAAGGAAAATAGAAGGCTAGCTGGGTTTGCACCCACGATAGCATGCTGGAGAGGTTAGTGAAGGGAAATAGGCATGTAGGGCCCAAAAAGGGCTTTACAGGTAAAAAAAGGCATGGTGAAAATGGGGACATTACCAGGATATTACAAACAGGCATATTTGTGTTAGGAGGAAAAAAAAAGAGAAGATTCAAAAACAATCAAAGCATATAATGTGAGGTTAAAGGAGCAAAATTACCTTCATATAGTCCTTCTGCAGGACCTGAATGATGGCCGAACACGTCTCAGGGATAATGATCCCGAGAGCCTGGGGGGAGATGCCTGTTGAGAACTTGAGGTCCTGCAAGCTTCTCCCAGTCGCCAGGTATCTCAACGTGGCAATAAGCCTCTGCTCGGCAGTGATGGCCTGGCGCATCACAGTGTCCTGCCTCGTGATATAGGGGGACAGCAAATCCAACAGACGGTGAAATACGGGGTCCGTCATCCTGAGATAATTCCTGAAATCATCAGGGTTATTCTCATGGATTTCCCACAGCAGAGGCATATGAGAGAATTGGTCCCGCTGGAGCAACCAATTCTTAGTCCATGAACTCCTCCTCACCCTGTTCACAGACTGAACTCGGGTTACAGTGTTAACTGCAACACCAAGCCCAAAGCCAGCACGAGCTCGAGAACGAGAACGCACTTCAAACATGGTTTTAAACTGGTCGGCTGGTCAGAACGCACTCAAACAGAACGCACCATGGAACAGCAAGGCCTGAAAAGAACGATCTGAAAAACAGTAAACGAACGGCCAAGAAGGCACTGCAAGGCAGTAACGACCTGACTGCATGCACTGAATCACAAATACAAACCCACAAGCACAAACTGAACACCAGGAAACGATCTGCAAAGCACGGAGACTGAAAAGCGCGAATTGGCTCTCACCAAACTTTTACTAACACGCGGTAACACGAAATCAGCAAAAGCAGCCGAAGGGGTGGCGCCATTAGATTTGTTCGGCCCTTTTATAGCGCGTCATACGTTTTGAACGTGCCGTCGTTTTCTTGCCGTCGGTTTTTTGACTGATGGTGTGTGGCCAAGACTGATGAAAAACAGTTTCATCGGATTTCCGATGGTCAAATCCATCGGACGAAAATCCATAGGTTATCCGATCGTGTGTACAGGGCTTGACAGTTTGATAGGTACCTTTTAACAGGCAGCCTATATCTGGAGATAGCACTGGGTCACCCCCAGTCCATCCCCCAGTCCTGATTCCAATAAGCCCCCTTCCCGCAAACCCCCACAACCACAGCCCAGGGTTGTGGGGAAGAGGCCATTGTCCCTATGAACATGAGGACAAGGTAATTTGGGGTGGGGGAGGCAGAGCCCACACTGCCCAAAGCATCCACCCCCCCATGTTGAGGGCATGTGGCCTGGTATGGCTCAAATATACATTTTGGCCGAAGGTTCGGTATAGACTGGGGGAGACCCCACACGTTTTTGTTTTTGTTTTACTATTTTTTACTGGAATTTTTTTTATTATTATATGCAGCTGTCAGCGGGGAAGCCTATTGATAGCTGATGACTCATCGGTTGTTAAGGACACTGTGGCTGGTTTCCCGGCCCCACTCCTTAAAAACCAGATTTTACTGAGCCCTGATTGGGCAAAGCTTTGCCCATACAGGGCACAGAATGCGATGTGCAGTGCACAGTGCATTCCAGGGCATTGGGTGGGGTAAACACCTGCCGAACAGCCTGCAAATTTGAGTTTTCCCCATACGGGGCGAGCCTCCAATGTTCAGCCCAAACTCATGCTTGGGCCGAACCATTCGCCCAACTCTAATCCTGCACAAAGAAGTGTTAATTTCCATAATTAGTTCACATAAATCATGCCACTGCATTTTGGTTTTTAAATTCCTCTAAATACCTTATTCCTGCAGCACTGTTGGGTGGTCATGGTCACATAATCTTTCTCTGTTCTTTGGCATATAAAGAGAAGGGGCTCCTATTACTCTGCTGATGTATGCACTCTACAGTGTGAGTCTGGGTCTGCACAGCCCTGATTGGTGCTGTGCCCGTCACATGACTTTCAGAAGAGCAATTCAGATTAGAATATCAATATCAAATACGTCTTTTACAGCTCCCAAAAATCCTAATGAACATGAAATGTTGTGCATTAATATGGTGTGGGCGGAGAAAAAGGTGATTGATATTTGTTCAGACAGCATCTGCATATTTTACAGGAATTAACAATTACATTTGATATATTTAATACTGATTTATATTAAAACTAAGCATTGTTGTGAGTTTCCTAGTGAATGTAATCAATCAGAATACTATATCCCACCCTCATAGTGTTTAGCAATATGTGGACATGGAGGAGGAGGGAGGGGAGTATCATTTACACTGTGTATACACCCACATGTGTGACTCTATAGTCACGTGGGCTACACAGAAAAAAAGAAAAAGGAGGACATGAAGAGCTTAAAGGGAACTGATATGTGAGCATGCTCAGTAGAGGACACCAGCTGACCTATACAATCTCAGCCTGCAGTAGGGACACAGAAAAAAGATGGGAGGGACAGCTGAAGCCATTGAACAAATGCTTTAGTGGCTTTGTGAGCATGACTACTCTGTTAAATAGCATGTAATGAGAGTTTTTCATAGTCTGGGTTTAATGACACTTTAAACAATGAATGGCAGTAACCAAAGCTTATCAATTCCATACTGAGCTAACAAAAAAGGTATCATTTACATACTCAGGTAATAATCTTTAGTAATTCCTATTGTGCCTGTGTCCTGCAGCTGGCATAGAAAACCTCTTGATGCACCCCTGAAGTGTGGCCAATAAAGTAGATGTTGCATTGATGTTTTTGACTGTAATAGACATAAAGATAGTATTTAGGGATGAGCCGAACACCCCCCAGTTCGGTTCGCATCAGAATATGCGAACAGGCAATACATTTGTTCGAACATCCGAACACCGTTAAAGTCTATGGGACACGAACATGAAAAATCTAAAGTGATAATTTGAAAGGCTTATATGCAAGTTATTGTCATAAAAAGTGTTTGGGGACCCAGGTCCTGCCCCAGGGGACATGTATCAATGCAAAAAAAAGTTTTAAAAACTGACATTTTTTTGGGAGCAGTGATTTTATAAATGCTTAAAGTGAAACAATAAAAGTGAAATATTCCTTTAAATTTCGTACCTGAGGGGTGTGTATAGTATGCCTGTAAAGTAGCGCTTGTTTCCCGTGCTTAGAACTGTCCCTGCACAAAATGCCATTTCTGATGGAAAAAAAGTCATTTAAAAGTACGCTGTAAGGAATTGTCGGCTCCCGGCAATACAGAGAAAAGTCATTAAAAGTCATTGATAAAAAAAAATAATAAATGCGTGGGGGTCCCCCAAATTCAATTACCAGGCCCTTCAGGTCTGGTATGGATATTAAGGGGAACCTTGCGCCAAATTAAAAAAAAAATGTAGTGGGGTTCTCCCCAAATATCCATACTAGACCCTTATCCGAGCACACAACCTGGCAGGCTGCAGGAAAAGCGGGGGGACGAAAGAGCGCCCCCCCGTCCTGAACCATACCAGGCCACATGCCCTCAACATGGGGAGGATGCTTTGGGGTCTGGACTCCAAAGCACCATGTCCCTATGTTGATGGAGACAAGGGCCTGATCCCCACAACCCTTGCCCTGTGGTTGTGGGGGTCTGCGGGCGGGGGCTTATCGGAATCTGGAAGACCCCTTTAACAAAGGGGACCCCCAGATCCTACCCCCCCATGTAAATTGGTAAGGGGTACCCCTACCATTTCACAAAGAAAGTGTAACAAATTGTAAAAAAAACACACAGACACAGTTGGGATAAGTCCTTTATTAAAAAAATTAATAAAAATTCCAGCAGTGGTAATCCACTCTCGATCTCCACTCCAGTGATGTCGGTATCCAGCAACAGATGATCTTCAGGCTCCAGTGATGATGTCCATCGAGGAACAGCACACAGTCCTGTCTCCACCGGAGACACCCCGGGAATGACATTGTGGCAGCCTGACAGGTCTTATGACAGGTCTTATGTAGCTGAAGATGGGGCCACCGTCCCCCTCTGACGCAAGGGGAAACCTGGGCTTTCCCAGTGACGTGACGGGTGACCCTGCCCCCTCTGATGTAACGCAGGTTTCCCGTTGCATCAGAGGGGGGCGGGGTCACCCGCACATCACTGGGAAAGCCCGGGTTTCCCCTTGCGTCAGAGGGGGATGGGGTCACGTGATGGGTGGCCCCGTCCTCAGCTACATAAGACCTGTCAGGCTGCCGCAACGTCATTCCCGGGGTGTCTCCGATAGAGACAGGACCGCGTGCTGTTTCTCGCTGGACATCATCGCTGGAGCCTGCAGATCATCCATCGCTGGATACCGACATCACTGGAGTGGAGATCAAGAGTGGATTACCACTGCTGGAATCTTACCAATTCACATAGGGGGGCGGGGTCTGGGGGTCCCCTTTGTTAAAGGAGTCTTCCAGATTCCGATAAGCCCCCCGCCCGCAGACCCCCATAACCACCGGGCAAGGGTTTCGGGGATGAGGCCCTTGTCCCCATCAACATGGGGACATGGTGCTTTGGGGTCCAGACCCCAACGCAGCCTCCCCATGTTGAGGGCATATGGCCTGGCATGATTCAGGAGGGGGGACGCTCTCTCGTCCCCCCTCTTTTCCTGCGGCCTGCCAGGTTGCGTGCTCGGATAAGGGTCTGGTATAGATTTTTGGGGGGAACTCCACACCATTTTTTTTATTTGGCGCAGAGTTCCCCTTAAAATCCATAACAGACCTGAAGGGTCTGGTATGGATATTTGGGGGGAACCCCACGTAATTTTTTTTTTATTTGGCGCAGGGTTCCCTTAATATCCATACCAGACCTGAAGTGCCTGGTAATTGAATTTGGGGGGACCCCCACACATTTATTTTTTATCAATGACTTTCAATGACTTTTCTCTGTATTGCCGGGAGCCGACAATTCATTACAGCCGCGAGTACTTTTAAATGACTTTTTTTCCTTAAGAAATGACATTTTGTGCAGGGACAGTTCTAACCACAGGAAACAAGCGCTAATTTACAGGCATACTATACACACACCCCAGGTACGAAATTTTAAGGAATATTTCACTTTTATTGTTTCACTTTAAGCATTATTAAAATCACTGCTCCCGAAAAAACGTCCGTTTGTAAAACTGTTTTTTGCATTGATACATGTCCCCTGGGGCAGGATCCAGGTCCCCAAACACTTTTTATGACAATAACAAGCTGTGCTGCCTGGCAGGAGGCGGCGCCCGTTTCAAACTTTACCATACGTATT
Organism: Rana muscosa; assembly: GCA_029206835.1. NCBI lineage: Eukaryota > Metazoa > Chordata > Amphibia > Anura > Ranidae > Rana > Rana muscosa. The sequence continues at coordinate 817,322,050 of CM055117.1, read as the reverse complement.
TGAGGTTTCTAACAATTGTTCATAACCAGAATTCAGGCCTAGGCATAATCAATACTGAGAAGAAAAGAAAAATGAACATGAACAATCAACAAAGAAAAAATTAAAAACATACGAAAATGCAGCAAGTGTGATGAAGTTGCTGGATCGCTTTCCATTGCTAAAGGCATTGCTAAAGGCAAATTATATGATATAATGCGTTTCAAGTATAGATTTTACGAGTTGTTTATTTGTTTCATACCATTCTACACAATTTTTCCACAGGTTATCAATTTTCTGATGATTATTTTGGGCCCAAGCGAACAATTGTTCATACGTAGAGTAGGTATTAGTGGACAAAATTACTTCTTGAATAGGTGGGGGTTAGGTGACTTTTCCAGTGTCACATAATTACCAATCTTGCACTCTTGGAGTATGCGGACCAGTACATTTCTATGCTCTCAGGGTATTGATTCTATTGTTAACGTTAAAAGTGCAAGACCTGGAGAAACAGGAACTATCATCTTCAGTACTCGGTTAATCAGGTGGAACACTTTTTTCCAGAAGATAGTGATCACCAGGCATGTCCAAATAATGTGGTATAGGGACTCTACCATGCCACAGTTTCTCCAGCATGTATTCGGCACCTGAGGAGAAAATTTGGCAAGTCTATGGGGAGTTAAATACCACCTAAGTAGAATTTTTTTGTGTGAGTTCCCATAAGTTCATACTTTTAGACACCGAATAGCTAGCTTGTAAAGCACTTTGCCATTGTACATCAGTGTAACTAGTACCCAGGTCTTTTTCCCATACTTGTATGTTATATGTTTTGTTAAAAGTATTTTTATTGCCAAGTATGTTGTAGAATAAAGATATTCCCTTAGCTTTGGAATTAAGTTTAGTATAGTATTGGCTCACCTGCCATGGAAGATTCAATGTGGTAGGTGAAGGGGTGCGCAGATAGTTGGTTAATCTTAGATAGGTGTAATATTCCGTATCCGGCAGTCCATACTCTATTTGGAGGGAGCGAAAGTTCTTAGGAGCTGGGCCTATCAAAAGATTTTCTAGATGTGTAATCCCTCTCTCTTCCCAAGTATTTACATTTATATCTGGGATAACATTAGATATACTTAGCAATGGCAAGGAGATTGGTGACATTTTGGAGTCCTGGAATGGGGTGTTCTTCAGGCTTGTAGCGACGCTTTAATGGTGGGTGACCATATATCAGGCTTGACGGTAATGCAAGAGTTAGTTAAAAGAAAATGATACAGGTTACCATTAGTGACTTGTGTTCTTTCTATTTCTACCCATCTGTTGTTGGTGTTCTGGGGAAACCAAGTCTTAAGTTGGGTCAGGATAGCTACCGTGTGATAATCTTTTAATACTGTCAAACCCACCCCACCCACTTTCCTAGAAGAAGTCATTTTAGAAAATGCACATATTGACCTTCTACCCAGCCATAGGTAGCTATTGAGTATTGATTGGGCAGTAGTAAAGAAGTTATTGGGGGCCGGGATAGGTAAGGTCCTGAACAAGTACAAGAATTTTGGAAGTATCAGCATCTTATAAGATGCCAACCTACCAAACCAGGACATCTCCGTTTTGGATATGTCATGTAGCTTTTTGCACAGACTGTCTAGAAATACTGAGTAGTTTGCTTTAGCTAACCCTTCTACAGTAGAAGTTAGTTGAACACCAAGATATTTCAACTCTGATGTAGTCCACTTATAAGGATACTTTGCAGCCAGTTCATTTATGGTTTTATCGGGTACATTAAGACATAAGATGTATGACTTGTCCTCATTAACCTTGTAATAAGAGAGACCATTAAACATTTTAAAAACTGTGTGCACCGAAGCCAAGGAATTTTTCACATCCGTGAGCATTAGAATGACATCGTCTGCGAACAGACTAATGGTGTGGGATGAATTTTGAAATTTGAATACATTTATTTGAGGGTGGTTGCGAATGTAACTCGCCAGGGGCATCATAATAGGCTTGTGCAATTCGTTTCATAACGAATCAAAATTCGTCCGAATTTAGCAACTTTCGGACATTCGGAAGCATTCGAATTTCCGAACAAAGCAATTACGAATAAAACCGAATCCGAAATAAATTATACCGCAAAATAGCGAATGCCCGAATGTCTTCGGCATAATTCGTTATGAAAAAAGTTACGAATGTATGAATCCATACGAAGCACAATAACACTCACTCTGCTCTCTGCTTCTCCCTCACCGTGCTGAACTCCCTCTCAAAATGGTGTACAGGGGCGGAGGCTATAGCCGCATGTAAAAAACGAAAGTAAAATACGAGATTTCTAATCCATTCGAAGCACAATAACACTCTGCTCTGCTCTCTGCTTCTCCCTCACCGTGCTGAACCCTCCCAAAATGGTGTACAGGGGCGGAGGCTATAGCCGCATGTAAAAAACGAAAGTAAAATATGAGATTTAGAATCGTTACAAATAACCGCTATGTATTTAGAAAAGTACAAATCCATTTGAAGCACATTAGGCATAATAGGCAGCGTCGTTGTGAGAGAGACACGGAAAATTACGAATCAACGAACCCCAAAAAAGTTACGAAAGTAGGAGTTGTGTCCAGAATCAACGAAAAACAACGTACCCTACCGAAAGTACGAATTATAAATCAACTAAAAATTCAACGAAAAATAACGCTTGCGAAAATACGAATTAGTCCAAACACGAAAAATCCCGTCTAGCAAAATGACAAATGATTACGAATCAACAGGACTGAAAAGAAACGAACCGAAACGAAACTAATTTTTCCGTTGTGCACAAGAAACGAACCGAAACGAAACAAATTTTTCCGTTGTGCACAAGTCTACTTCATAAGCAGGTTGAAGATCAGTGGTGAAAGTGGACACCTCTGGCAAGTCCCATTTGTGATATGAAATGGTTTGGAAAGAACCCCCGAGGTATATACTTGGGCGGAGGGTTTAGTATATAAAGCCATGATAGCTGATAGTACCCCCAAATCCGAATGCCTCCAATACTTTGGGCAGGTACCCCCAATGTATCCTATCGAACGCCTTCTCTGCATCCAAAGCTCGGAGCAGAGTAGGTGTTCTCCTCAGATTTGCGTGATGGATAACATTGATTAGGCGTCTTGTGGCATCTGAAGTCTGGCGGCCTTTTGTGAATCCTGATTGATCTGGGTGTATGAGTTGAGGGGAGGATATCAATTAGGCGCAAAGCTATTAATTTGGCATATAATTTTAAGTCATTGTTAAGAAGGGAAATTGGCCTAAAGTTCTGAGGGATGGATGGTTCCTTTCCTGGCTTCGGCAAAGTTATAATTAATGCTTTCAGCGTTTCTGGGGGGAAGGACGAAGAAGCAACTGCAGCACTATAAACCTCAATTAAGTATGGTGCTAAAAGATTTTGGAAGGACCTATAATATTCCCCAATAAACCCATCTGGTCCAGGTGATTTGTTTGATGGTAATGTATTAATTGCTTTTATGACCTCATGAGTTGTAAACGGGGAGTTGCACAAGCTGGTCTGGATTGAGTTTAGGAAGGGAAATTTTTTCCAAAAAATTGTTGATGGATTCAGGTGAGGGTTGAGAGGTATGGGGATAATTCGCCAAATTTTATAATGAGCCATAGTAGTGGCTGAAGGCATCTGCTATGTCATTAGGGTGGTAATGTTTTTCTTTAGTGAGAGGGTGTATGAGAAAAGGGGATTCTAGTCTTGTATCTGTTACCTCGCAGACGTTGGGCCAGCAGTTTTCCTGCCCTGTTCCCGTGTACATAGTAAGTAGTTTTAAGCCGTCTGGAGGATTTTTCAAATTCTCCCAATAAAAGTAGACGTAAGTCATAGCGGAGTTGGGTCAATTGGTGGGAGATTAGGGGTGAGGGGTTATGTTTGTTTTGTGACTCTACGAGTTGGATTTTTTGTGTATGTTCTTTCAATCGTATTGATTGATGTTGATGTAGCTCTTGTTAGTACCCAGTGATCCACCAAAAAAAGGTCCAGCCGAGAATAAGTTCGATGAGAAGCAGAAAAAAAGGTGAAATCTCTCTCACCTGCGTGATGGCAATGCCAGGCGTCATATAGTTGGCTGCACTGAAAAAAAGAAACTCATGAACAACAAGAAAAATAAACCACAACTGAAAAAAAAGTTACTCTGCTTGTTCAACAGCAGTATTCCAGATGTCTGGAGAGGTACAAACATAGTTCAGTTAAGAATAAAAGAACAAATTAAGAGAGGGTATGTTCCCCCGGATGCAGCTCCTGCTGCTCAAATATAATTGAGGGGTGAGTTCTTGTGGGAGAGAAGCCTCTCTCCTCAGGGAGTAAAGGATAAGTAAAGTACCTTCTCCAAGTTTTAATGTTTTTTTAGAATTTCTTGCAGTCACTTTCTTCCACTCAGGCTCCTTTTGAGGAATGGTTTTAGGGGAGACTGGCTGACCCTCTTGCTCCGGGATCATCTTCCACTCTTTAAGTTGTTTCAATCCTTTTTCTAAGGAGTCTATAATAACTGTATTGCCATCTTTGGTGATGTTAATTTTAGTTGAGTATCCCCATCTGTAACTGATCCTGTGATTCCTTAAAGCCTTAGTGATGGTATTTAAACTCCTCCTTTTTTGGAGTGTGTGCTGTGAGAGATCTGCAAAGAAAATTGCAAATGTTGGTACTGTGAGGGAATTTGATCTGTGTTGCGCATGGCTGTCATTAATTTTTTTTGGGTAAAATAAAAATGTAGCATTAGAATAATGTCTCTTGGTACCTGGTCAGGGAGGTAGGAGGGCTTGGGCAAGTGATGAATCCTGTCAAGGGTGACATCCAGCTCAGTAAGCTCAGGCAGAATATCTTTAAAAAGGGTGACAGCATAGGCCCTCAGGTCCCCTTGCTGCACTGTTTCTGGAATCCTCTGATTTTTACATTATTCCTTCTTGCTCTGTCCTCCATGTCTGCGATTTTTGTTTAAAGCCCTTCTGTGACAGGAGTGACTTTGGGTCCGGGGTTTGTTCGGCTCAGCTTGCCCTGGAGAGTTCTAGAGGCTCCTTGTCCGGTTTCCCCATGCCCTCTTATGTGTAGATCACCCTGTGTCTCTAATAGGGGCACAGGGTGAATGAGAACCACGCTATGATCTGTGCTAGTCAGACTCTCTTTGCAGCCACACTAGAACCTTGTATATGTATATAATGTGTGCTGTATATATGTATATATAATGTGTGCTGTGCCATGCTGTTGGACTATTTGCTGTGAAGTTTTGGGGTGTGACCGTATTCTATTGTCTATTGTGGCTGTCTGCCTAAACTATTATGGGATGTGTAAGTGTGTTTGCTGTGAGGAAAAAGGGAGGGGGGATTCCTCCAACCCCCCTGCTGATAAGACTGTGTATTGAGAAGTTTGAACACGCTTGACCTGTGTGGCCATTGTCATTGGACAGTTTGACACACCCTGTTTTCCAAGGGTGGAAGGGATGTGTTTTTGAGGAAAGATATCTGTGTGTCCATGTGTGATAATAAAGTCAGTTTGTTTAGCCCACATACTGAGGTGTTGTGTCTGATGACTGGGATGGCTGGAGAGTCTGGGATAAGTGCTGGATCTGAACAGAGCAAGCATTGACGGCGGACCTGGATCTGTTTGAGGACAGAGGGTTCATCACACCTTCTATTTCCTCCCTGCGCTCATCATACGCGTCTACCAGATCGTTGATGGTCTCTGCAAATTTCCCCATCTTGTTTTCACTGTGACCTACTCTTGCCTCAACCACTTGAATTTCTTTGTTGAACTTCTGCATACATGACATAATGTCTGTTTGAAGCGAGCTCCTCAGAGATTGCAGCATGTCTTTTAACACTGTGTCCATGACAGGCTGATTCATGGTAGGCAACACTTCAATACTATCAGGCAGTTCCCTAGTGTCCTCCCCAGACTCTGCATCAGGTCCGGCCACAAGGCTTCATCCGGAGCCATCCAGTCTAAATTTAGCTTTAGCTGGGCTAGCCGATTGTGGAGTGTTATGCCGCGTACACACGATCGGTTTTTCTGGTGAAAAAAGACCGATGGACTTTTTTCATCGGAAAAAACGATCTTGTGTGGGCCCAATCGGTCTTTTTTTCATTGGTGTAAAAAAATAGAACATGTTTTAAATTCTCCCGATGGAAAAAAAAAACATAGAAAATTCCGATCGTCTGTGGGGAACTCCATCGGAAAAAAATCCATGCATGCTCAGACTAAATTACAAGATGGGAGTGCTCGTTCTGGTAAAACTAGCGCTCGTAAGGGAGATAGCACATTCGTCATGCTGTAACGGACTGAAAAGCACGGAGACTGAAAAGCTCAAATCGGCTAACACCAAACTTTTACTAACACGCGGTAACACGAAATCAGCAAAAGCAGCCCAAAGGGTGGCGCCGTTGGATTTGAACTTCCCCTTTATAGTGCCGTCGTACACGTTGTACGTCACAGCCTTTTGGATGGTCGGAATTTTGTCTGATGGTGTGTAGGCAAGACTGAAGAAAGTCAGCTTAATCGGAATTCTGATGGAAAAATCCATCGGATTTTATTCCATTGGGAATCTGATCGTGTGTACAGGACATTAGGGAAGGATTGTGAGCTGTTAGGGGAAACCCTATTGAGTGAGTGAGTGAATAACTTGTATAGCGCTACAAATGCGAACAAAATCGCCTCAAGGCGCTTTTTATCCAATGACGTCCTGAATCTTCAGAAGAGGTGGGTCTTGAGTTTTTTCCTGAAGGCCCGATGGTTTTCTTCCATAGGGAAATGGGATGGGGTGCCGATTTTGAGTGGAGATGTGTGCTTTGGGCCGGAGTTGATGTGGGGCCGGCGCCATTTTGCCTTCCCCCATTATCTCCCCATATGAAGAAGTCCGTTAATTTCTGGGGCTTCCGGAGCTCTTTTCTTTTCCTGGTCATGTTCCCCGGGCTGCTAGGGTGCAAGTCGCACTGCAGATGAGGCAATTTTGGTCACTGGAGAGCCGCTGTAAGCCGTTTTGTGTCCCTGGATCACGGAGCTCAGCTCTCATGCCACCATCTCTGTCCACGGCTAGCCACGCCCCCGAAATGTGTTTTTTTTTATTAGCTGCTGTAAACGTATCTTGATAAATTGTGTTGTATATATACAATCACAATAAAGTTCTGTCTTGTCTTGTCTTATATCCCACCTTTCTCTCTGGCTGATAACCTGATGGGAAACTTGCACACCTACTGTATATTATAATGCATTTTAATATTCCCAGAAAACTGTCAACCACAGGTATGGACATGATGGGGAACTGCTATAATTCAAATGTTCTGCAAGCTCCATCTACTATAACAGTCTGTCATATACAGTATGTGGACCTTATGGGGAACTAATACATTTTAAATGCTCTATGGCTTCCCCCCATTATAATATATATTGTTTTAATCGGAGTGGGACCCCACATCTACCTTTGCACAACCATAAACCTGATTAAAAATATTATCAATATGCCCCATTCAAATACTTCATGCAAATCAAGCAGCAATATGCCATGGGACCATGGCCCACTGCCACCCAGTTGAGAAGCAGACCCAGTGGGAAATACTAAACACTTATCCTCTCAGGCTCCACCCCTCCACCAAGTGCCAGAACATTGCTTACAATTTGACAGTGGTGCAGCAAGTGATTGTCACTCAATCAAGGGTAGACTTAATGGGGAACCCATCCACATTTTTCCTCTGGCTTTGCCCACTCTTTTTCCACTGCAACAAGGGCATTAACATTTTCTTCCCAACCAAAGACATTTTTAGTTAAGCTTGGTACACACAAGCCGAATGTCAGAAGACATTTGCCGGTTCAAATAAAACCGACCGACATTCAACCCGTGTGTATGTCAGTCTGTCCATTTGGCTGGCTTCTGTCGAACGAGCATGCTGGAAAACCAGCAGCCAACTGACTCCTCATCAGCACAGTCTGCCAATGGCAGAGAGCGCTGATTGGAGTGTTCTGGCGGGGGGGCATCCCCCTGTCAGAACTCAGAACACAACAGCTCAGCGGGGGAGATCGCTGTACTTACTAGACATAGTGATTACAGCAGCTCCAAACGAAGCTGACAGGTTTTTTTTTGTTCAACCTGCTGGGTAAAATAATAGTGTGTACTAGGCTTTTGGTGTGTTTTAAATCAGGATTACTGCAGCTCCAGAAAGACATAATTCAACTTTTGAAAAGTTTTTTTTTAAAATATTATATATTGGACTTTATTGTTTCAGTCAAAATAAATATATTTTGGGAGGGCGCATGCGCGACTTCCGCGGGATCGGCTGCATGTTTAAGTAGCTCCGTACTACTCAGTCCATTTAGCCTGCTTCCTGGGGCTACAATGCTGCAATATTTGACACAATCCCTCCTAACACCCCTAGGACCAAGCTGTGCATGCAGCCCAAAGAAGAAGAAAATGAAGGGGACTGCACAGAGGTCTTTAACCAGCTACCTGCTGCAATCACAGGAGAGATTTGGCATGTCTCAAGATGGCGCCGGCAGCCCTGCCTATCCCTTCTCACAGTGCACACAGGCTGACTCCCCTCCACCTCAGGACAGTGAGTACTCTACCCCCCTCACAAAAGAGGATTTAGATAGAAGCCTAGAATCTATCTATAGCAAGATAGCCACTAAATTCCAAACTGAGCTTCATAAAAGCACAAACACCCTGACAGATTGCTGCTTTGGGGGCACGCACTGACCGTTTGGAAACCAAACATGACAAGCTCAGCATTGCTCACAATGATCTCTCCAGAGAATATGAAACCCTGGCTACGACAGTCACACAGCTGCAATCACAGGTCGAAGATCTCGACAATTGTAATAGCAGGAATAATCTCAGGGTTAGGGGGATCCCTGAATCCAACACTGACCTGATGCCTGCCATATGCAAGCTGTTCCAATCGCTGCTACCAGACCATGAGGTGGATGCATTTTTTTTATAATTTTTTTATTTTATTTTATTGAAAATGTAACACATATTCATTAACATCACATTGCATACTAACATCACATTGAGATCTAATATCCCCACTTCTTCCCAGAACCTCCCCCAAAAAAAAAAGTATATTTCCTTCCCCCTCCCATCCCCCAAAAGTCCCCCCTCCCCTTCCCCACTCTCACATCCCACTACCAACTGAACCATTTCCACCTCTGTGATTCCAATCCTAAAGAAAATAAAAATAAAAATTGTATATAAAAAAAACCCTACAACCATTTGGTGGATGCATTTACTTGTGACCGCATTCATCATGCTTTGCGCCCAAAGCCGCCTCCTGACAAACCCCATAGAGACATTGTACTCTGCCTGAAAGACTTCCTTATGTAGCAATACCCCCTAGAGGGCCGCTGGTTAGTTTTGGGTTTTGCACGTTACCTCTTCAGCTGCGTTGTCCAGGTAGGAAAGTCTGTACTAATGCAATGTCCACACCGATGTAAAACCTCAAACAGTTAGGCTTTATTTTTCTTATGCAGTAAACGTTGAGAAGTAGAAGGTATAGAAGAGTAGGGGAAGGTTCAGGCACTCGCCACTAAATTTGACAAAGGTATAAGTTCAAAGTCACTCACCACCCAAAATGTTAGAGTGGGTATTGGTCACCCGGATAGTCCCCTCTCACATGGCCTAGCAGCCGGGATGACACACGAATCAGCAACGGGGCAGTCTCTGCCACAGACTGCCCAAGATGAAGCAGGTCTCTGCCACAGACCTTTTGAAAAGTACAAAGTCTCTGCCACAGACCTTTTGAAGTTGAGCTAATGGATAGTCCAGGAATCCTCTGCCACAGGATTTAAAGTCCCAAACTTCCAGCCGCACAGTTAGAGGGCCTTTAAGCCAATCTGGTGAACTGCAGGGCTTGTAATATAGCGGATCCCTCCTTGATAAAGTCACCAGGCCTCACCCGAGACAGCAGAACTTTGCCGGACTCCTCCAGGGCAGGTCCTCCCCTGGTCTCCTTTACCAAGACAGCTTCCTCCCCATTTGGACAGACAGCTTGGGATCTCCTCTCCGAATGTAGGCCCCAGCAAGACTAGCTGGGCCTATGAAGCAGCGATGCAGCCTCGGGCCAACGTGGCCCCAAGACCAGGACCACACACACACATGCCTCGCGCCCGGAGGGCGACAGGGCTAGAACGGGCCCCAATCAATGGCGTCTGCCACTTAAGTATCTCCTCCCAGCAGGCACAGCGTGTCGACCACTCCCACTGTACCGCTACCGAGAAGGGCCACATAAGGGAAAATACTATCGGGCAAACCACAGCTGGAACAGAGGTAAAATAAAATGCAATTCAACCGTCTGAGCCTGACTATTGGCTCAGACATCCCTCTAAATTTAAATAGCGTCTCAACCTTTTGGGATGGGCGCTACACTTATTAAACAGGAAATCCTCAGGGCTGGCTGCAACTCCCAGTCTATCACCCTGGATTGCACCTCAACCCTGTGACCCTGGATAGGCGCCGCAAGGTGAATGAGGTGACCACGGTGTTAGCTGCTGCACACATACGCTACAGGTGGAGATTCCCCTTTAAACTTTCAATCCCTCATAATGGAACCACATATACAGCCACCACTCTTTTGGAAGGGCAAGATATTTTAGTGAAGTTGGGCTTGTTGGATGCTGAAGCTCTGCCCCGCCCACCTGCCACCCCCAGATCAACACCAATCTAGAGAACACCTTCTCCTAGACGCAATAGAAGATGTGTCAGGCAGGAGGTTAGTCTTCACCTTAATTAAAGCCCTGAGAACAAGATGGGGGTATAGCCTCAGATATGAAAGTAATAATGAAAAAATAGCAACGTACCATCATCCAATTAATAGTAAAAAACAAAGGGGAGGGGTGGGGGCAAGAGGATAGTTGCTGAGGCTAAACCTTGAACAACTCAACCAAATAATTTGTGGACTATCTCGGTACTGATATTGTTGAATTAAAAAGTTTTATTAGAGATAAAAATTGTACAGAAATGGACAGTGATGCACATCAAGGATTGGTCGGAGTCTCTAGTTTCGCGGGGATACCGCTTCTTCAGGAGAGCCAATCTATACAATGAATAATATAATAAAATATATATGATACAATTCCGCAATAGTGTAAATGATGCATAAGGAAAAGTGAAGGCTTACCTGATGAGTAATAGAACAGGTGCGGAAATGGCCCGCCCATGTAGTACCCCCCTACTGCCTAACTACCTTTCTCTAGGAGCTGACTCTGTTCTCACCTTCTATCCTTGTCTGAATTTGCCTTCTGTTTTCTGTGGATAGATCGCCACCTAATGCCCGTTTTTGGAAGCCCCTCTGCACGGTATTTGTTATCCTGTCCACTAGAGACTACCATCCGGCTTATTCATCTACTTATAACACTCATCCATACCAGATGACATCTGGATCTCTTCGAGATGACCCCGGGACTCTTGAATTTCCACCCATCGGATTGCAGATGTACCTGTGGACACCAGATCGATCATCTCCCCTTTTTTTTTTTTTAGGTGGACATAACGCTCTATGAGCACTTGGGCGGTGAGGATTATAGAGCCCGATTCCGGGTATCCTCAAAGGGCCTGCCTCTGGGCCCTGGACGTTGACACTGATGGTGATTTATTGCTTTCAGTCCCCTGATAAGTATGATTGTAACATGCACATGCTTTGCATTATTTTCTACCGTTGACGGCTATTCCGACGGTTGTCGCTACCATGCCACCCTACTCCACTCATATCTCGACTTCCCTTCGAAGTCTGGATATGACGTCTGGTGTTAGAGGCATTTTCGCCCCTGACAGAACTACTGTCTCAGTTTCAGGTTTATGCGGTTTGCAACCTGACCCCATGTTAGACCAGCGCAATATAGTTATGCTGTTTTTTTTTCTTTGCTGTTAATTTAGTTTTACATTTTCTATTCAAGTTTTTTTTTTTTCAGTTACCGAAGCATATCAGTCAAAGCAAACTTTGTAATGAGTATAACAATGTATATTCTAATGGGTGTCTCATTTTTGGCGTTTCCCTTGTGTCGGAGAATTCTGGCAAAGCATTGACATCATCGCTATACTACTCAAGTGAGCCCAAATGGATTGCATTTCATAAACGGTAATTACATGCATCACGCACAATGTGCAGGGCTTTAATCCTCCCCACAAGCAGAAAAAAGCCTTTACCACCTATAAAAAATTGGGAGCCCAAATTGTTATGCTACCAGAGACCCACTTTGCTTCAAATAATCACCCTACCTTCTTTCATAGGTCGTACAAACAGGCTTTCTTTACTCAGTACCAAAGTAAATGTAGAGGAGTTGCTATATTATTGCATAACACATTCCCCTTAGAGGTACAACATGTCTACAAAGACCCCGATAGCAGATTCCTTATCATCAAGGGGTTGATAGAAGGACGGGAAATGACGATCGCTAATGTGTATGCACCTAATGTAGCGCAGGCCTCCTTCTTTGCCACTTTCTTTAAAACTCTAGAAAAATATTCTTCAACACATATGTATGTTTGAGGTGATTTTAACCTTGTAGCCCATCCCCAATTAGACAGAAACACCCATTCCCACACCTCAGCAGCTTTTCCCAAATCCATGTCCAAAACGCTACAGTCCTTTCAACTAGCAGATGCATGGCGCTCACATAATACAGGAGCAAGAGACTACACCTTTTATTCTCACCCCCACAATTCTTTTGCCAGGCTAGACTACATTTTCTGCACCCCAATTATCCTAGCCAACTCCACAAATTCGGACATTCTTGTCTGTCCATGGTCAGACCATAACATCGTAACACTTACTACCACCCTCATTGGCCTGTCCGACACCCCTTACTCCTGGCGTTTGAATGATTCCCTACTTGCTGACCCTATCACAAGACAGGAAATCTCCACGACCATCCAAGAATACTTTACTTTAAATGCCACACCAGATATATCCCCTAGCACTCTGTGGGTGGCTCACAAGGCGGTTTTAAGGGGCCATCTCATTAGCATATCCTCTAGAAATAATAGAGAAAGATGGCAACAAATCTACACACAGACAGCATAACTAGACAAATTGTATAAATTGCAAACAGGGAATCCGACATTAGCCAACGCACAATCGGTAGCACAGAAACGGCTCGAACTAGATACCCTCTTGTCCGCGAAAACAGAGAAGGCCCTTCGTTGGTCCAAAGCTAAATTCCTTCTACATAGCAATTCAGCTTCCTCCATGTTTTCTTGTAAATTGAACCACACCATACACCCTCCTCATCTATACAATTGCTGTAATGCCTCCGGTCATATGGTCTCTCACCCTAAAGAAGTCCTGACTGTGTTTGAACATTTATACTCCAACTTGCTCTCCCACCCCCCTCCTTCCCAGGACAAACATCCCGTGATTGGCTATCCTCCCTACCACTACCCTCCTTAACGTCCTCTCAGATAGAGGCCCTGAATGCGCCTTTGACGGAGAAGCTACTGAAGGTAATTAAATCCCTGAAATGATCGGTTGCCCCGGGCCCCAACGGGTTCACGGCTACTTATTATAAACACTATGCCTCCATCCTAACTCCACGATTAACCACCATGTTTAATAACATCCTCAAGGGAGAACATTTCCCAAATGAACTGACCTTAGCCAACCTGTCCCTATTACCAAAACCCTTTAAGGACCACTCTCTCCCACAAAATTACAGGCCGATTTCGGTCATTGACAACGACCTAAAAAAAATTCAGTCGCGCTCTGGCAGATAGATTGGCCAACATTATTGAAATTTTGACCTCTGCTGATCAATCAGACTTCATCCCAAATAGGCTTATTACGGACAACATTCGCCTAGCCCTGAATGTTCTTCAAGATGCTAACCTACACAAAAAGCAGGTCCTTCTTTTGAGCCTTGACATCAATAAGGCCTTTGATAGTGTACTCCGGCCTTATTTGTTTTCATTCCTACGACACATGAGTTTCAGGGACAAATTTCTTTGTGGGGTGCAGGCCCTCTATTATCAGCCCAAAACAAGAATTAAGTTACCGGGGTGCAACTCTGACTTTTTCATACTGGGCAGGGGCACCCGCCAGGGATGCCCTTTATCTCCCTTATTATTCGCCCATTAAAACCCCTTGCAATCGCCATTAGACAACACCCAAATATATCTGGTTATCCCCTTGAATCTTTCCATTTTAAACTCTGCATGTATGCAGATGATGTTATGATCTTTCTGACCCAACCCCAAATCTCCCTTCCTAACTTATTCACTATACTGAGTAAATTTGCCTCTATCTCTGGACTTAGGGTAAATTTGATCAAATCCACAGCCCTTCCCATTAATCTACCCTCTGCCCAGTGTGAAACTCTGAAAGGATCTTTCCCATTCCAATGGTCGAACGATAAAATTCCATATCTTGGCATCTTCATCACACCACAATTCTCATCCATCGTTGCTGCTAATTATCCAACATGTGTATACCGGCTACGAAGCCTGCTTAAAACTTGGAGTTCTTACCGCATATAATTCTTAGGCAGAGTCATGGCAGTTAAAATTACCCAATTACCAAAGCTTTTATTTCTATTCCATTCCCTCCCTATCAATATCCCAAAAGTCTTTATTGACAAGCTACAACAGGATGTTAACAAATTTATTTGGCAGAATAAACGCCCCAGATTTTCAAAAAACATTATTTATAAGTCCCAATCCACCGGAGGTCTGGGTCTACCCAACCTTTGATTCTACTTATTGGCTGCTCGTTTTTCCCAGATAGCGCAGTGGAATATCCCAGAATCAAAAGTACCCAGGGTTAAGTTTGAATCTGACTCCATTTTACCCTATTGCCTCCCTTCCATATTATGGTCACCCTCCAACATTATGCATAAGCTTACTCCCCTCAATTCGATCGTTTCCCATTCTCTCACCCTCTGGCACCATTATAAAAGCAAACTAGGATTAATTTCACCCGCCCCTCCAGGCTCATCCTTCCTTGGGGAACCATTGTTTGCCTCAACATTTAATCACCCTGAGAGTTTCGCTTGGTAGAAATCCAACTCCCTTAGCGGACTTCCAGCTTGGAGGTACTTTTGCCACGTTTGATCTCCTCCGCACACAAAAACAAATTCCACTTCAGGAATACCTCAATTTTATGCAAATAAGACACTTTTATATCTCCCATTATAATCTTACCGCTTCCTCCCCCTCCACCTCCTACGAGCGGATCTGCCGAGAGGCCCCTAAAGGTAAGGGTCTCATTTCAACCCTTTTTAAAACTGCATTGGCTTCTGGTTTTTCAGGTGAACCTCCATATAGGAGTAAATGGGAGACTGACTGTAATGAACAATTTGCTCCGGAGGACTGGGATGCCATGCTGGCAAACCTTCGGAAGGCCACCAAATCACTAACTGTTAGGGAAACAGCCTATAAGGTACTGACCAGATGGTACTATACTCCTTCCAGACTCCAAGTAATGTTCCCAGGAATGTCTGGATTGTGCTTTAGGGGCTGCCAGCAGCTGGGCACAATCAAACACATATTTTGGGATTGTGAGCTTCTTGCCCCGATATGGAGAAGGGTGACTTCTGTTGCCTCTGCAATATCCGGAACTTCTCTGAAGCTCACGATCCAAATGTGTTTACTTGGAGCAACTATCCCAGGGATCCTCCGCAGGGAGGAATGTCTCATACACACTATCTGTATATCTACTCTCTGGGTCATTGCTCCTCACTGGAAGTCCCCTGTTGTACCTCTATCCTCCATCCATGACAGAATTGATATGGTGATGATTATGGAGAGGATATTGTTTACTCTACAGGATAGGATGCACCTGTTCAATCGTAGATGGGAACCTTGGAAAACCGATAGGCACATTTTGTTGGCACAAAGCTAAAGGCTGCGCAAGGTTGTTATGCCGTAACAAAATAATACCTCTGTGTATACCTTTTTCATATCTTTTTCTGTATGCTTTGGAATTGTTCCTTATTTCAGTTTTTTCATGTTATGCTTTGGATGTCAATATTATGATATACACTGTTACATGACTGTAAGATTTATTTTTCTTAATTTTTTATTTTACCTTTCTAAAACAATAAAAAACGTTTGTAAACAAAATAAATATTTTTTTTTTCTGGTATGTGCCAGAAGGTAAGACAAGGATGCACAGTCTTTGCCCACTCTGAACACTTTTGCCCAATTCTAAATTCATTTTATGATAGATTCAGCATCAGAATAATAAGCAGAGAGGAGATAAGAATATAGATGACTGTTTAAACAGATTATATGACAGCACAATCTTGCAACATTTATGATGTAGATTTTGAGATAAACACACTGTGGTTAGTTTAATAATAACTGTTAAGAAAAAAAAAGGTTTGGTAACACTTTCCAAACCAACAGTATCTTGGTCTTCACCTTATTGGAATAACAATTCTTTAAAGTGGAGTTCCAACAACATGTAATATATATATATATATATATATATATATATATATATATATATATATATATATATATATATATATGTATATATATATTTTTTTTAAACATTTCTTAAGGTCATAAAGTCTTTATTTATAGAAATTTTTCCATTTGAAACAGTACAATCAAACGAGGCAAAATACACACATATCTGTCCAACCGTGTGACCAAGCAGTTTACAAAACAACATGCCCGATCGGCCATCCAACAAAGAGGATGAAAGTGATGGAGGTGTCAGTTACATGGTCAGGAAAACATATAAGTCCTATCATAATCAAGGTGTCCTTAATCACTCTGTTAGACACAGGAGATAATTTACGGGTAGATATCACCAGGTCGGACAGTTGGACAAAAACAAAACAAAAAGGAAAGAAAAAAAAAAGGGAGGGGAGAGGGAAGAAAGAACATTGAAACAAACAAAGGATAGTGTACTCATGCAAATTATGTGAGCATACCTGCAGCGGGTAGTTCAAATGCGTAAGTCGGCACAAAAATCAAATGAACAATTACTCAATTACTCCACTCCTGCCGGAGACTGGGCTATTGAACGTGAGTCTGTAGCATCCCCCTCGACATAGTGAATCCATGTAGCCCAAATACTATACCATTTGTCATACTTATCAGTGCATTTTGCCATCCATTCCTCCGCGGCCTTAATATTATTTACTAACCGGACCCAGTCTGAGCAACTTGGAATTTGGCTATTTTTCCAATAAATGGGAATCAATCTCCTAGCCGCATTCAAAAGATGAGGCAGTACCGATTTTCGGTAAAGGCCAAGAGGAACGGTGGAGGCATGCAGGAGGAAGCCCATTGGAGAGTCAGGGAGTTCCATATCCAGGATAACTTTAATTTGAGTTCTAATATTTTGCCAGAAAGTGCGTAACTTAGGACAGTCCCACCATATATGTAGAAAGGAACCTCTATGGCCACATTCCCGCCAACAAGCATCTGAGGACATCGGGTAAATTTGTTTAAGTCTAGTGGGGACCCTGTACCACCTAGTCAGTACCTTAAAACCATTTTCCTGCATTTTTGTGTCAACAGAGCTGGAATGAGTGAGGCGATATAATTGGTCAAGTTGAGGATCAGTAAATTCGAGCTGCAGGTCCCTTTCCCACTCCCGAATATAGGCGGGCTTCCCGGGAGGTCCCTGTTTCTGTAGTAGCTCATAGAGGACAGATATAGAGTGCGGGATAGAACTGGAAGACATGCACAGCCTCTCAAAGGGGGTGGAAGATGTAGGAGATCGTATGGTGTGTTGTAAACCACGCGTAAAGTGCTGAAGCTGCCCATGTCTCCAGTCATCCATCGGAAAGCCACCATACTGGGCTCTAAGCTCCTCCAAGGGGAGCAGTCCCTGATCGTGAAAGAACCTACCACATCTCAACTCTCCATTTGATGTCCAAGTACGAAAAAAAGACGGGTGTTCCCCCGGGATAAACCAGGGGAAGCTTCCTACGAGCGCTAGCAGGGAAAAAGGGGGGGCAAGCTGTCCTGATTTGTTTAAAGCATCCCATAACTTTAATACATGGGCAGTCGTTGGGGAGACATAGAGTGACAGACCCCTATGGGCCTGGGGAAGCCAGGGGGCATAAGCTAGATTGCGTCCCACCAAGAATTTTTCTAGCGGTACCCAAAACTTAGTGGATACCCCATGGTGCCAATCCAAAATCCGTTGAAGGGTGATAGCCTCGTAGTACTTGCGTATATCTGGGACGCCTAGGCCACCCAGCCGCTTAGGTCTCTGTAAGGTACACAGAGCCAAACGAGGACTCCGTCCCTGCCAGATATATTTAAGAAACGCACTGTTGAGGCTCGAAAAGAGAGACCTAGGTAATGAAATCGGCACCATTTGGAGGAATAACAGAATGCGAGGCAACATGTTCATCTTTCACACACTGACTCGGCCCATCCACGAGAAGGCCTCTCTATCCCATCGGTGCAGGTCTGATTTAATAGTAGAGAGTAGCTGAGTATAGTTACTGCTATATAGTTGAGAGTAGAGAGGGGTAAGATAGACCCCCAAATATTTCATGTGAGTGCCGCACCAGGAAAAGGAGAAAGAAGTTTGCAACCGTGTACGTAAGCTAGGGGGGATATTTAAGGACAGAATTTCTGAGTTAGTGAAATTAATTTTTAAGTTAGAGATGGAGCTAAAAGTCTGCAATTTGGTCATAATGTTGGGGAGGGAGATTAACGGGTCCGCCACATAGAATAGGACATCATCTGCAGAGAGTTTATGCTCTTGTGATCCGACGCTAAGACCCTTAATGTTGGAGTTAGAGCGAATCCTATTAAGCAGGGGTTCCAGGGTGAGGGCGAAAATGAGAGGAGACAGCGGGCACCCCTGTCTAGTCCCATTCTCAATGATGAATGTATCGGAAAGCACCTCATTCACCTTAACTTGGGCCGAGGGACGGCTGTACAAAGAGGAAACCCAGGAGAGCATGTTAGGGCCCAGCCCCAATCTGGACAGCACTGCATGAAGGTTTGTCCAATCCACCCTGTCGAGCGCCTTTTCGGCGTCAGTGGAAAGAAGGAGACAGGGTGTATGGTCAGCCCGTGTCTGCACCCAATGGATAAACTGAATGGTCCTATTAGAGTTGTCCCTTGCCTCCCTCCCAGTAATAAAACCCGTCTGGTCTGGATGTATGAGAGAAGGAAGAATGGGTTGAAGGCGATTTGCTAAAATTTTTGCTAGGATCCTAATGTCCATATTCAAAAGCAAAATTGGCCTATAACTACTTGGGACCGTGTGGTCCTTCCCCTCCTTGGGCAGCACTGATATATGAGCTAACCGGCCCTCCTTAGGCATAGCTGTGCCCGAGGCTAGGGCGTTGAAATAAGTGCACATATGCTCAGAGAGCAGGGGGAGGAAAGCACGGTAGTAGGCATTCGTGTAACCGTCAGGGCCTGGGTTTTTTCCTTTCGGGAGATTTTTTACCGCAGTGTCTAGCTCCTCTTTGGTTATCGGGGTTTCAAGGGACTTGCTGGTCTCGATCGGAAGTTGGGGAGCATGGGCCTCAGTCAGATAATTTAAAATATGGTCTTGTTTCTGATCTACCGTCAAACCAGGGAGTGTGGCAGGGAGATGGTACAGCTGAGCATAGTAATCTCTAAAGGCGCTGCTATTTTAGAGGAGTGGACTACCGGGGGACCCATCCCAGCTTGAAGCTTATGCACATGACCCGAGGCCTGTTGTCTCTTTAGAGCCCTAGCAAGCAGTCGCCCACACTTGTTACCATATTCATAGAATTTGTGCGATATGTGGCGTAGGCGATCACGTATGCGGGTATCTAACAGGGTAGCGAGTTCCAGGCGAAGGGCCTGGAGCTCTGCCACGAGCTCCGGAGTCAGACGACGCTTGTGTTTAAGTTCCGCCGATTGTATTTTCCGTAGGAGGGATTGGAGATCCCCCTCCCGTGCCTTTTCTCAACCGCGCTCCCTGGGAAATGAGCTCCCCTCTGATTACTGCCTTGTGGCCTTCCCAAATGGACGCCGCCCCAACCTCAGTCGGTGAATTTTCAGCAAAGTACAAGGCAATTGAATCTGAGACACATTTAGACGCCACAGCATCATCCAAAATATTCTCATTCAGGCGCCAGGTCCAAGACCGAGCGTCGGAAGAAGGTGGATGGATAGAAAGAGATACCGGGGCATGATCCGACATGGTGATGGAACCGATTGACGCACTGGATAAGGTCTCCAGGGAAAATTGGTCCAAATGCATCATATCTATACGGGTGTAAACGGCATGGGTTGCTGAGTAGTAGCTAAAATCCTTGTCTGTAGGATGGAGTAGTCTCCAACAGTCAACAAGGTGGTGAGCTTGCAAAGCTTTCCTGAAATGTTTGATGAAAGCAAAGGAGTGGGTAGAACGCCCCGCAGATGTATCCATCTTGGGGTCTGGGTTAATATTGAAATCCCCCCCAAGATCAGTTGGCCCTCTTTAAAATGGGAGAGGGAGTCTAGAAGGGAGTCCAGAAAGGTAAGTTGGCCAGTGTTTGGTGCGTACACTGTTGCAAAGGTGAGTTTGCGGCCCAGAATGGTCCCTTTAATAAAGACATACCTGCCATTCGGGTCAGTCAACTGGTCAGTCAGGATAAAGGGGCAGTGTTTATGCACAGCTATGGCAACTTGGAGTTGCTGAGAAACCATTGAGAGTATAGATGTGTGGGAAGGCGGGGGACCGAGTCAGTGCGAAAGTGTGTCTCCTGCAAAAAAAGAACATGTGCCCCCAGGCGTTTAGTTTTGAGCCACAACTTACTGCGTTTGTTAGGCAATCCTAGCCCTCGGACGTTATATGATACCACTTTCAGGGAAGCCATGAGGTACGGTTATCTTGGAGAAATCTCCAGTCAGGAGGGAGAAGAGAGCTGCAGGTGATCGATCCGTGAGTCAATGAGTACTGAAAAAACAACAGAAAAAATAAAACATAAAAACAGGGGAAATAAAAACCCATCAAAACATGCAACCAGAACAAGAGGGGAGTTGCCTCAAAGGTCTCCCAAGGCATCCAAACTAGGCTAGTCGGGAACCTCCGCCCGGCCCTCTGGCCAACAGGAGGGGGAAGGTCAGCGAGTAGCATGGAGTCCCAAACTCGGGACATAACTCCAGGGAGTTGACCTATGTGGGGGAAGAGGCACAGCACGAAGTGTGATCCCACCAAAATGACCCACCCCGTAAGGACAGACGGGCATAGCAACATCTAAGATGCACCAGCCCGAATGCAAAAATATACCACAGCAGCAGTGCGAAACATTTTCAGAACAATACAACTCAACGCCCCTAAAGGGGGCGTACTGGGTCCTGCAAGCAGAACCAGTTCAACTTTAAATGATCAAATCTCAAGGGTCCTTCAGGTACCCCTTTGGGAAGGGGAATGTGGTGAGAATCCACTCGGGACTGGAGCCTGTTCCGACCTCTGTGACGGGTGGAACGCCAAGGTTGTGGCTGCACAGGAAGCGGGATCTCCGGCGCAATTTTCCAATCCGGGACATTGATGACTGGCAGGCCTAGCTGTTCCAGGAACCGTGGTAGGTCCTCAATGGTGCGCAAAACAACCTGCCGACCCTCTTTAGTGACGGACAATCATAACATAGACATTTAACACTCACGTCTTTAGAAAAATTTGTCCCCCGATGTCTGGTTTAATATAAAAAATCAACTCATAAGATTGCTTCCTGGCCATTCCCATATTGCTTTTGGGCATGTGAAGACCTCAAGCACAATGTTCCGGGATACGGTGCAGCTGAGCGACCAGCATGCACCGCCCATTCTCGCGCACGCGCATATTCACAGTATCGCAGCACTGTCAACTTCTCAGGTTGTCAACACAACGAGCGGTGTCGTCGGAAGTGCCCGCCCCATTGTACTGGCAATGAAGCCCTCATCGCTGCCCACTGACTCCTGGGAAATGATGACACACATCTCCCAGGAGCAGTAGTGAGCGGAGGCACCGGGAGAAGTGATGTAAGGAGCTGCGGTAACGGAAGGGGAAGATTTGAAGGGACCACATAGCAACAGGCATTAAAAGATACGTTAAAAAAAAATCTCCAAATGTAATTTATTATATTATTTGCTGCACAGTAATATTTATTTATTTATTATTTTTTTTATGGGTGGAACTCAGCTTTAAGGGGTATATAGAAAAAAAACTGTGCTTGTTTATGCTTAATGCCTAATGTGGCGTACACACGATCGTTTTTCATGCCGTTAAAAATGCCATTTTTAAAAATGGCCATTAAAACCGATCGTGTGTATGCTCCAGAGCATTTTTATCGGCGTGAAAAACGGGCATTAAAAATTTTGAACATGCTCTATTTTTTCACGTAGTTTTTCATGTCGTTTTTTTTAACGACGTGAAAAACGATAGTGTGTATGCTTTGATGAGGTGAAAAAAACGCACATGCTCAGAATCAAGTATGAGACGGGAGCGCACGTTTTGGTAAAGCTAGCGTTTGAAATGGAGATGGCACATTCGTCACGGTGGAAATAATAGCATAGTTTTAATGCTGCGCATTCCGTTCTTCTTTTGATAATGCTTAAATAATTACCTTCTTTTGCTAATGATATTCAGAGTTATGCCAAACTTGTTTCTTAGGTAATTCCTAATTGATCTAATGATTGTAAAATATTCTTTTTAAGCCAGATCTCCTTCATAAATTCATAAATAAATGTAAAGATCCCAATTTTTTTTTTTTTGTGTTTGTGTTTTTTATTTTGTCGTTTTTTATTTAACCACTTAAGCCCCGGACCATTTCGGGCCATTAGGACCAGGCCTGTTTTTGGGATTCGGCACTGCGCTGCTTTAACTGTAAATTGTGCGGACATGCAATGTTGTACCCAAATGAAATTTGCGTCCTTTTCTTCCCACAAATAGAGCTTTCTTTTAATGGTATTTGATTGCCTCTGCGATTTTTATTTTTTGCGATATAAACAGAAAAAGACCGAAAATTTTGAAAAAAAATGATATTTTCTACTTTTTGTTATAAGAAAAATCGAATAAACTCAATTTTAGTCATACATTTAGGCCAAAATGTATTCAGCCACATGTCTTTAGTAAAAAAAATGTCAATAAGCGTATATTTATTGGTTTGCGCAAAAGTTATAGCGTTTACAAACTAGGGTACATTTTCTGAAATTTACACAGCTGTAAATTTATGACTGCCTATCTCATTTCTTGAGGTGCTAAAATGGCAGGGCAGTACAAAACCCCCCCAAATGACCCCATTTTGGAAAGTAGACACCCCAAGGAAATTGCTGAGAGGCATGTTGAGCCCATTGAATATTTTTTTTTGTCCCAAGTGATTGAATAATGACAAAAAAAAAAAAAATACAAAAAGTTGTCACTAAATGATATATTGCTCACACATGCCATGGTTATATGTGGAATTGCACCCCAAAATACATTCTGCTGCTTCTCCTGAGTACGGGGATACCACATGTGTGGGACTTTTTAGGAGCCTAGCCACGTACGGGACCCCGGAAACCAAGCACCGCCTTCAGGATTTCTAAGGGCGCAAATTTTTGATTTCACTCCTCACTACCTATCACAGTTTCGAAGGCCATAAAATGCCAAAATAGCACAAAACCCCCCCAAATGACCCCATTTTGGAAAGTAGACACCCCAAGCTATTTACTGAGAGGCATGTTCAGTCCATGGAATATTTTATATTTTGCCACAAGTTGCGGGAATATGACAAACTTTTTTTTTTTGCACAAAGTTGTCACTAAATGATATATTGCTCACACATGCCATGGGCATATGTGAAATTACACCCCAAAATACATTCTGCTGCTTCTCCTGAGTACGGGGATACCACATGTGTGGGACTTTTTGGGAGCCTAGCCGCGTACGGGACCCCAAAAACCAAGCACCGCCTTCAAGGTTTCTAAGGGCATAAATTTTTTTGATTTCACTCCTCACTACCTATCACAGTTTTGAAGGCCATAAAATGCCAAGATGGCACAAAACCCCCCCAAATGACCCCATTTTGGAAAGTAGACACCCCAAGCTATTTGCTGAGAGGCATGTTGACCCCATTGAATATTTTTTTTTGTCCCAAATGATTGAATAATGACAAAAAGAAAAAAAAAATGTACAAAAAGTTGTCACTAAATGATATATTGCTCACACATGCCATGGTTATATGTGGAATTGCACCCCAAAATACATTCTGCTGCTTTTCCTGAGTACGGGGATACCACATGTGTGGGACTTTTTGGGAGCCTAGCCGCGTACAGGGCCCCAAAAACCAAGCACCGCCTTCAGGATTTCTAAGGGCGTAAATTTTTGATTTCACTCCTCACTACCTATCACAGTTTCGAAGGCCATAAAATGCCAAAATAGCACAAAACCCCCCCAAATTACCCCATTTTGGAAAGTAGACACCCCAAGCTATTTGCTGAGAGGCATGTTGAGTCCATGGAATATTTTATATTTTGCCACAGGTTGCGGGAATATGACAAACTTTTTTTTTTTGCACAAAGTTGTCACTTAATGATATATTGCTCACACATGCCATGGGCATATGTGAAATTACACCCCAAAATACATTCTGCTGCTTCTCCTGAGTACGGGGATACCACATGTGTGGGACTTTTTGGGAGCCTAGCCGCGTACGGGACCCCAAAAACCAAGCACCGCCTTCAAGGTTTCTAAGGGCATAAATTTTTGATTTCGCTCCTCACTACCTATCACAGTTTTGAAGGCCATAAAATGCCAAGATGGCACAAAACCCCCCCAAATGACCCCATTTTGGAAAGTAGACACCCCAAGCTATTTGCTGAGAGGCATGTTGAGCCCATTGAATATTTTTTTTTTGTCCCAAATGATTGAATAATGACAAAAAGAAAAAAAAATGTACAAAAAGTTGTCACTAAATGATATATTGCTCACACATGCCATGGTTATATGTGAAATTACACCCCAAAATACATTCTGCTGCTTCTCCTGAGTACGGGGATACCACATGTGTGGGACTTTTTGGGAGCCTAGCCGCGTACGGGACCCCAAAACCAAGCACCGCCTTCAAGGTTTCTAAGGGCATAAATTTTTGATTTCACTCCTCACTACCTATCACAGTTTTGAAGGCCATAAAATGTCAAAATAGCCCAAAACCCCCACAAATGACCCCATTTTGGAAAGTAGACACCCCAAGCTATTTGCTGAGAGGCATGGTGAGTATTTTACAGCTCTCATTTTTTTTGAAAATTAAGAAAGACATTTTTTTTTCTTTTTTTTTTCTTTTTTTACATTTTCAAAACTTTGTGACAAAAAGAGAGATCTGCAAAATACTCAACATACCTCTCAGCAAATAGCTTGGGGTGTCTACTTTCCAAAATGGGGTCATTTGGGGGGGTTTTGTGCCATCTGGGCATTCCATGGCCTCCGAAACTGTGATAGGCAGTGAGGAGTGAAATCAAAAATTTACACCCATAGAAATCCTGAAGGCGGTGCTTGGATTTTGGGGTCCCGTACGCGACTAGGCTCCCAAAAAGTCCCACACATGTGGTATCCCCGTACTCAGGAGAAGCAACAGAATGTATTTTGGGGTGTAATTCCACATATGCCCATGGCATGTTTGAGCAATATATAATTTAGTGACAACTTTTTGTACATTTTTTTTTTTTGGTCATTATTCAATCACTTGGGACAAAAAAAAATATTCAATGGGCTCAACATGCCTCTCAGCAAATAGCTTGAGGTGTCTACTTTACAAAATGGGGTCATTTGGGGGGGTTTTGAACTGTCCTGGCATTTTATGCACAACATTAGGAAGCTTATGTCACACATCATCCACTCTTCTAACCACTTGAAGACAAAGCCCTTTCTGACACTTTTTGTTTACATGAAAAAAAAAAAAATTTGCAAGAAAATTATGTTGAACCCCCAAACATTATATATTTTTTTAAAGCAAAGGCCCTACAGATTAAAATAGTGGGTGTTGCATTTTTTTTTCCACCCAGTATTTGCGCAGCGATTTTTCAAACGCATTTTTTGGGGGAAAAACACACTTTTTTTATTTTTAATGCACTAAAAAACACTATATTGCCCAAATGTTTGATGAAATAAAAAAGATGATCATAGGCCGAGTACATGGATACCAAACACGACATGCTTTAAAATTGCGCACAAACGCGCAGCGGCGACAAACTACATTCATTTTTAAAAGCATTTAAAAGCCTTTACAGGTTACCATGTTAGATTTACAGAGGAGGTCTACTGCTAAAATGACTGCCCTCGATCTGACCTTCGCGGTGATACCTCACATGCATGATGCAATTGCTGTTTACATATGACGCTAGACCGACGCTTGCGTTCGCCTTTGCGCAAGAGCAGGGGGGGACAGCGGTGCTTTTTTTTTTTTTTATTATTTATTTGGCTTTTTTATTTTATTTTTAAACTGTGCCTTCCATATTTTATTTTTTTACCATTTTTATCGTTATCTCAGGGAATGTAAATATCCCCTATGATAGCAATAAGTAGTGACAGGTACTCTTTTTTTGAAAAAAATTGGGGGGTTAGACCCTAGATCTTTCCTCTGCCCTCAAAGCATCTGACCACACCAAGATCGGTGTGATAAAATGCTTTCCCAATTTCCCAATGGCGCTTTTTATATCCGGGGGGGACATTCCCTCCCACTGCTTGTAAAAGCAGTCTAGAGGCTAATTATCTGCTAGAATTGCTTTTACATGAAAGCCGGCTGCTGGCTGAAAAGAATGATACCAAGATGATACCTAAACCCGCAGGCATCATTCTGGTATAAACATTCAAAGTCCAGCAACATACCAGTACGTTGCTGGTCCTTGTTGGACATGTATTGTAATCTTTTTTTTCATACAGCCTATTGGCTGAACGAAAAAAAGAGATTGATTGGTGGGTATGCCCACCATTAGAATACCTCCCTTCATCCACCCACTTCTAATGATGGGCATATATGCTGAAGCATGGGGGCATCCTCCCGCAAAAAAGTTATGCCGCGTACACACGGTCAAGCCTTCGTCGGAATTTCGACCGTATGTACGCGGCATAAAAGGTTATGCCGCGTACACACGGTCGGACTTTTCCACGGGCAAGCCTCCGTTGGAATTTCGACCGTATATACGCGGCATTAGGAGCAAAATCGCTCCTCCGCCCCTGCTGCCCCCATGCTTCGGCATATATGCTCTTTTTTTTAACTGTGGTGGTGAAATCACCTCCTACAGCGTTGGAGTCACGGCTTTATGTATCGTGGGAGCAAACGCTGTTGCTGTCAAGATAAATAGATCCGCGCTGCAACTGAATGGCGTACCTGCTAAGCAAATGGTGGTTAACATTAAAACAAAGTAACATTTCAGTACAACAGTAAGACCTTACCATGCCATACCTGCAAAGCAAATACCAAAACAAAACCTAGTAAAAAATAAAAAAATGTTTTAACGCAACCTGTGCCTAAAATATATATATGCCGAAGCATGGGGGCATCCTCCCGCAAAAAAGTTATGCCGCGTACACACGGTCGGAATTTTCCACGGGCAGGCCTCCGTCGGAATTTTCGACCGTATGTACACGGCATTAGGAGCAAAATCGCTCCTCCGCCCCTGCTGCCCCCATGCTTCGGCATATATGCTCTTTTTTTTAACTGTGGTGGTGAAATCACCTCCTACAGCACTGGAGTCACGGCTTTATGTATCGTGGGAGAAAACGCTGTTGCTGTCAAGATAAATAATTCCGCGCTGCAGTTGAATGGCGCACCTGAAAACAAAAAATTACATACCTGAAAAGCAAGCATGATAAAACATTGCAGAATAGAATACAGTAAAAAAGAGCAGAACAATAGAGAGAAAATAGAGAGAGAGAGAACAATAAAACGACAACTATTTTTGGTTTTTTTATTTTATATTTTTTTTGTGTTTTGTTTTTTACGTTTTTTTTTTATTTTTTACACTTTTTTTTGTAACTTTACAACTGTAATGGTTCGGGTCTCTCAAAATGTAATGGCATCTTGGGAGACCCTGTGTAAGTGTGTCCTTGTCTGTGAAATGCTGTACCCTATGCTAAAACTTCACTTTTGAGTGGTAGCGTTCAAAACATTCACCTTGGCAAAGACCAGGCTTGTCAGGACAGAGTGGACAAAAACTACGGGTGTCACGCCTAAATCCGCGCTTGCTACAGACACGACATCTTTTTTGGGGGTGGCTTTGGGTAGGGGTACTCGGGAGGACATACGAATAATGCCTCTCATGCAGCCGGCTTACGGCATTTGGTTGGGGATGGTGAGGTGCAGAACCGCCTGGATACAGGAGTTCTGTGACTATCTCATTCTGGAATTTTAGAAGAGATAACGTCCCGCCTGAAGCTCTGTATAGCACATGAGCGTTCAGCAAAGCCAATTGGAATAATGATAGAGACACTTTTTTGTACCAGCGTCTCGCCTTACGGTCAATTAGATACGGCGCCATCAACTGGTCGTTGAGGTCCACCCCTCCCATATTTTGGTTATATTCGTGGACACAGAGGGGTTTCTCCACAACACCAGTCGCCGTACGAATTTGGACTGTCGTGT
Source organism: Rana muscosa (assembly GCA_029206835.1). Classification (NCBI taxonomy): domain Eukaryota; kingdom Metazoa; phylum Chordata; class Amphibia; order Anura; family Ranidae; genus Rana; species Rana muscosa. Next base: position 817,293,600 of record CM055117.1, on the reverse strand, counting down.
CTGCATGAAGGGAGGTAAGAAGGAAAACATTCTTATTGTCCCTCCACTTCATAGCGAGCAAGTTATTACACTTCAAGCAGGCTCTCTCCCCCAGCCTAAGACGGGCATCTACAAGCCGCTGGGGAAAGCCCCGGCGATTAGGTCGCACGGTGCCACATGCTCCAATCTGATGATCAAACAAGTGACTAAACAGTGGCACGCTCGTGTAATAATTGTCCACATACAAGTGGTACCCCTTTCCGAATAAGGGTGACACCAAGTTCCACACTATCTTGCCAGCGCTCCCTATGTAATCCGGGCAGTTGACCGACTCAATCTGACTATCTTTTCCCTCATAAACCGTAAAGTTCACTACATAGCCTGTTGCCCTGTCACAGAACTTGTAGAGCTTGACCCCGTATCTGGCACGCTTGCTGGGAAGGTACTGCTTGAAAGACAAGCGGCCAGAAAATTTAATCAGGGACTCATCAACGCAGACAACTTGATCGGGAGTAAACAAGGCTGCAAAACGTTCGTTGAAGTGGTTTATGAGGGGCCGAATTTTATAGAGCCGGTCGTATTCAGGGTCCCCACGTGGACGACAAAGTTCATTGTCGTTGAAGTGCATGAACCGCAAAATCTGCTCGTATCGTGCCCTGGACGTGGAGGCAGAGAACACGGGCATGTGGTCAATTGGGTGCGTGGACCAATAAGCACGCAATGACGGAAATTTATGTGTGCCCATGTTGAGGGAAAGGCCCAGAAAGGTCTTAAATTTGGAAACCGTAATTGGTTTCCAATTTCTGGCAATTTTAGGCAACTGGGGGTTAGCGGCGATAAATTGACCAGCATATAAATTACTCTGGTCCACAATAGATCTATAGAGATCTTCCGTGAAAAACAGCGAATAAAAATCAATTGGAATAAAATCAGCTGTTTCCACCTGAATACCGGGTTGGGCAGTGAATGGGGGAAGTACGGGTTCTGCAGAAGTGGTGGGGACCCAATCAGGATAGGCGAATTCTGCAGGAAGGGCAGTATGGGCACGACGGGCCTGCCTTTGTCTTCTTGGTGGCAGCGGGACACTACTTGTGCTTGCCACCTTGCCAGCTTGAACTGCACTTATGGGACTCGCCACGTCACCAAGTGTTACTGCAGTGCTGGATGTACGTCCAGGCTGTACTAGGCCGCTGGTGCTTGCCAGTTCACCAGAAGGAATAGCGGCGCTAGTACTACTCTGCTCCATGATACGAGAGACCTGCGGTTCTTGCTCCTCAACAACCTCAGAAGATCGGGATCGGGTACACCTGACCTTAGCAGGGACCTCAACTTCGTCGTCAGAGCTATCTGACGTGGGGCCGCTGACGTCACTGTCTTCTACGGGAAGATATTCTGAGCCTGAATCTGACAGATACGTGACCTCCTCTTCACTATCTGTCATGCTCAGAATCTCGTAGGCCTCTTTACTAGTGTACCTTCGTCTTGCCATTTTGGGCTCTAAATTTAGGGGTACACTAGTAAGATTCACAGGAAAAAAAGCACCTGACTGTCGTCAGCAAATATATCAAACGCTACAAAAAAACTGTTAGCGATCGCAGGGATCAGGCCTGTCTCTGCGAACGCTGCAGTTATGTGTGTTGTGTTTGGTAAGTGACAGTGATCGATCGATACTGCACTTGGGTGGGCTGGGCTGGGCTGGGCTGGGCGGAGGGGCTAAACGCAGGCGCTAGCAGGTATCTGGGCTGATCCCGCTAACACTGCGTTTTTGGGAACCCTAAACCGCTGGGGATGCTAGTATAGATCTGATCAGATACTATACCACTAAGGGGGGTGTATGCTTTGCGCGTGGGTGTTAGCGTTACTGGCGCTAACCTAACACTGCCTGGGGCGACGCAGACCCTCTCTGGCGCTAAAACCTAATTGATCTCACCCGCCGGGCGATCAGGGGGGTTAAACCTTTATTGGGTTATATACGGCGGGTGCCCTGATGCTATAAAAAGCAAACTAATCAACCAGCGTCACCCGTAACCTTTATATGGTGATCACAGGTGAAAGGGTTAACTAGGGGCAATCAGGGGGTTAAAACCTTTATTAGGTTAAATATGGGGGTACCTGACACTATATAAAAACCTGACGGGTAACCTAAATAACTAAATAACTTACTGGCTAACCAGTGACACCAGTGACGCTTATACGGCGATCACTGGTGAAAGGGTTAACTCTAGGGGCAATCAGGGGGTTAAAATAATATATGGGGGTACCTGACACTAATAAAAACCTGCGGCGAACCTAAAAAAAAATAACTGCCTATCTAAAACACCAGCGACACGAATACAGCGATCGGAAAAACAATCGCTTAGTGACGCTGAAGTTAGGGGGTGAAAGGGTTACCTGGGGGGTGATCAAGGGGTTAAACCTTTATAAGGGGGGGGGGGGTTAGGGGGCTACCCTGGACCTAAAGGGGCCTAATCCTAACTGCCCTGCAACTTTTTACAATCACAGATGACACTAAATGCAGTGATCAGTAAAATAAATGATCACTGCAATCAGTGACACTGTGATTGGGGGCTTTGGGGTGACCTGGGGGGTGATCTGGGGGTGACTGGGGGGTGATTTGTGTGCCTATGTGTACCTACGTGTCAGTGGACTGTTGGTGCACTAACCTGCTTCTTCTCTCCTCGGCGCCGGGAACGAAAAGACCGCGGCGAGGGAGATGACATCACTTCCTCCAGCCTGTGTTTACATTTCAGGCAGGAGGAAGCATTTTCATTGGCCGGGAGCGATCGCGAGGGGGGGGCGGAATCGAGCGGCCGCCCCCTCATGCCTGATCGCTCCCGAACACTTAACGGCCGCTCACTGCAGTGAAGGGGGGTCCGGATGGACCCCCCAACTGCACAAAGGCGATCACGTAGATCTACGTGATTCTGCCTGTCGGTGCCATTCTGCCGACGTAAATCGGCGGTGGGCGGTCGTTAAGTGGTTAAGTTAGATTTCTTAATTTTTTTTGGGCTTCTTTGCTATATTTAGGCTTATTTTTTTAGTTTAGATTTCGTATTGTATTTTTTTTTATTATTATTTGTGTGTAAAGTTACCACACCAACCTTCAAAATTTGTCTAATTTTGCCTCAAGGTCGTTTGTGTCCCTTGTTAATAACAATAATATTATTAGAAATGTCCCTGCCTACTCCCTAGCAAACTCTCTTTTAAACTCGAAATCTCATAGTCAAGTATTTTAAGCAAAACAAAAGAATCCTTTATTTAGGTACATTACAAATTAAAGGGGAAGGCAGCACTGGAGAGCCTGTTTGCATTTGTGCATCCTTTGGACCCCACAACAACCATCCAAGATGTGAAAACCAAACTCTTGAATTCTTAAACAAAAAAGGAGCCCAATCTTGGCTTGAACTCCCAGAGGTCAGGAACAGCAGCAGATAAGTCAGATATGTCCCCAGTCTGTGGTACTACAACACTCATTATTTTTTCCTCTTCCTTGTAGCCTTCTCTCCAGCCTTCTCTGCAGCCTTTGTTGCTTGCTTCCTCGGAGGCTGGGGATCAGGAGGAGAGGTTGTGGCAGGAGGAGTAGTAGGAGGAGGAGGAGAAGGTGGAGGAGGAGGGACAACCTCAGTTATGTCTGTGAACTGGGTCAGTTTACCTAGCAACCCCCTGTTGATGATCTTAAGCATCAGGTTCTCGCTGTATAGGCGTTGCCTTAAGTCCATCTGGCTTAATTTATGGGCCAGGACTGCGGCATAGCCCTCCTCAGCAGAGGGTGCCTCTCTGAGGGCCGCAGTAGCCTCTCTTAGGAAGGCTCTGGTTTCCTCCTCCACCTGCCTAGCTCTCCTTGGCCCTCGTTGGATTAGTTTCAGGGGAGGCATCTGGGCTCTTGTGCTGGGCCCAGCCTCCTCCTGTGTGCCACTGGGCCCTGCTTCCTCCTGGTCCCCAACATCACACTCTTCCTGGCTCTGCTCTGGCTGAAAAAAAAAGGGACATTCTTTAGTTTTTGCCATCAATCACGCACATTGTTCACCTCCAGACCTTTTTTAATTGAATGGCAAAAGGGATTTAATTTCCATAGATTCCGACTCCTGATATTTTTGGCTTGTCCCCATCAAATTTGACCAGTACTGTCTATTGCTCTGTAAATCCTTATTTTTTCAGACATTAAATACATAACAATACTAACATCAATTTAAAATCATCACTTTTGTAACATATAAATGTAGATATCAATACTCTACCTGGCTCCATATATCCAAATCTGCCTCCTCAAGGACCTCTGCTTGATCCTCAGAGGAAGCCAGAGCAGGGTTGCTAGGAAGGCTGGAGGGCTGGCTGCAAGGAAGGCTGGAGGGTTGGCTACAAGGAAGGCTGGATTGACCTCTGGGGGGAAGGGTGGACAGAGATTCCCTCACTTCCAGCTGGTCATCCAGAAAAGATAACTTGCTGTAGTACCACAGACTGGGTTTATACACATCATCTGCTGCAGCACCTGACCTCTGGGACTTCAGGACCATATTCCTCTGGGTCCTGTATGTCCCCCTGATGGTTGCAAGTTTGGTTTTAACATCTTGGATAGTTGTTGTGGGTATCTGGGTTCGGACAAATGCAAGCAGGCTCTCCAGTGCTGCTGTCCTGGCCGCTTTATTTTTATTGGAACCACTTTTGGTCTGCCACAGGATAGGGAGTTCCTTCCATCTATCGATGAACTCCCCCATAAATTCAGGATTTTTTAAACTATTCATTTTCTCTGTAAAATCAAGAACCAAGAAAATACATTTGTTTCAGTCAACATTCATCAAATAATCATTTTAGACAGATTTAAGCCCCAAATCTCATCCTCTGAAGAAACCCAAATCCTTAAAATGTTATGTACCTTGGTGAACACGTTCGTTGCTAACTCCCTCTCCCGGTAAATGAACGTATTTTCGACACATGGATATTCGCTTGATATACACTGCGCATGCGTGAAACTCCGCACGCTTTCCCCGCCCCTGACATTCGATATTGTACTTTCCCCACCCCTTTTCACTCGTCGTAGTGCTAAACAACATGGCGGAGACACAGGTGGCTGAGATTACCTCTACAGAGGAGGAAATTCATGAGGAACCCAAATCCAGATCACGGAGATATAAGGCATCCAACATGTCATTCGAGGAAATGGTGGAGATGGTCGCCATTTTGAGGAGGGAGGATTATGATGCCAAGCATGGGCCGTATAAAAGGCCTAATCTTGTCAAGTCAAAAATTATGGGCAAAGTGGTAAAAACTCTTCACCAAAAATTCAGGGTGTGCAGAACGAAGGAACAGCTCAGAAAACGATGGTCTGATCTGAAGTTGCGGGAGCCCGACCAATACAAAAGAATCAAGAAAGTTTTAGTAAAAAGTAAGTAATTTTCATACATTCTCCCTGCTAAAGATTATTACTTGTATTAAGTAGTGTATTTTTGACTTTGATATAGTACAGTGAAAGATAACAACTTTCATGTTCGTCCGCACAGTAAACGGACATAGTAAAGCTCTTTCTCCGTACACTTATTAATACAATGTTTTTGGATCATCCAGTGTGAACTCCAAAATGACAAATTATTTTTGGGGGAGCTAATTTTAGAAACAAGTTGAATTATTTTTTTTAGATAACTTTTATTTTTGAATAATTAAAAGGGTATGCATTGTAATGTTAAAGGAAGAGAATGCTCAGTAGCTGATTAAACTTCAGAACGCAGTAGTAGAAGTGTGGCCCAAAACCAAAAGATTTTGAGGGTGTCACACACAGGTGATCCAGTGTATATAGTTTGGGGTGTTTCAATGTGTCAAACTTAATTAAATAAAGTACCGTATATACTCGAGTATAAGCCGAGTTTTTAAGCACAATTTTTTGTGCAGAAAATGCCCCCTCGGCTTATACACGAGTCACCTTTTTGCGCCTGATCTCCCAGATTTTGGGGAGCCGGTACCGGCCGGCCGTAGGTTCCCTGGACCCCAAATTTGGCACACATATAGCCACACTATTCCTCTACAAGTGTGCAAAGTTTCATGTCCAGGGGACCTACGGCCGGGGAGCACCGATTTTTCCAATCCGGGCACCCCTTCCATAGACTCCTATGTTAAACGGTCATTTCTCTGGTTAATTTGGGGACCCGGTACTGGCCGGTCGCAGGTCCTCTGGACCCCAAACTTGGCACACATGTAGCCCCACTCTTTCTCTACAAGTTTGCAAAGTTTCTTTTCCGGGGGACTTACGGCCGGGGAGCACCGATTTTTCAAAGCCGGGAACCCCTTCCATAGACTCCCATGTTAAACGTCAGTCTAGTCATGGACACAGTGAGGCATGGACACAGTGAGGCAAAGTGAGGCACACCCTAGGCTTATACTCGAGTCAATAAGTTTTCCCAGTTTTTGTGGTAAAATTAGGTGCCTCGGCTTATATTCGGGTTGGCTTATACTCGAGTATATACGGTATATGTTCTTGTTTTGGCAATGTATCCAATCATGTGTTCAGGTTGTCACTGAGGGTATATTTTAAATTGGACCACACTTCCAAATAAGCTTTATAAATTCACTTTCAGGGTATTTTTTGCTATATAATTAATTTATAGCAATTAAACTAAACCTTTTTTTTCAATCTCCATAGGGCTTCAAAAAGCTACATCAGATGAGCCTATAAATCCAACACCTTCAACAAGACCCCCAGAACCACATGATGTAGAGGAACGTAAAGTTGAGGAAGTGGAAAGTGGCACCACAACAGGTCAGTGTCAAACCAGACAGATGCAGTTTAATAGATGTAGGCCTACATATTCTATAGTACATGTTTTTTTTTTTTATTTAGGTGCTGTTCTGGCCGAAGACCCCGAAAAGTTTACACATCACAGTGCCCAGATCCTGATCCAATACCTAATGGTCTGCTGTCGTGACCTTGAAAAAATAAAGGGAGACTTGATAGAGATCAGGCAAAATACCAAGCGGGTGGAGGAAAGGCTACAAAAGATCATGGCTGTGCTTGGGCGTGTTTAATTTTTTTATTCAAAAGAACGTTGACCTTGCTGGTTTTTGGAAGGTTTTTGTTGCTTTTCAGCTTTAATGAATAGTACATGTTTACATTTACATTCCAGTTTTTTAGATTGTTTTTTATGCATGGCTGTTCATGCGTTTTACCCCCCAAAATAATTTGGATACATCTACATTTAAAAGGAAGTTTCCCTAAAAAAAATAAAAAAAGGTATTTTCTTAACAAGAATTTGTGGCTTCATTATGTAAATGTTGTGCAAAGTGAACTAATCAATGTTTTGTGTTTATACTGACAATGAAGGCTATTTAAGAATGCTAAATACACATGGCACTACAGGTGCACTAGGTAAACCCACGAGAAACATAAAAGAATACAAATCTAAAACACAATACCAATATTTTTTCACATAAAAAAGCTTTATTTAAGCCAAGATTAATTTTACACATCCTCAGGCATATCAATAGCCCCCCTACCCACAAAATATTCAACATATTTTTGTCTGACATCACGTCTGGTTTGGGGGGCCAAGCCTGGACGGCCAGCTTCCAGGGCCACTAAATTCTCTGGATCAACTAATGAGGCCTCAGGCCCACTCAAAGTCAGGTGATTAGAAGAATGCACCCTCAAAAAATTATGGAGCACGCAACAAGTCATTACTACATGGTTCCATTTATAGGGGGCAAGGTGGATGGAGGTGAGGAACAGGCGGAATCGGCTGGCCATGATGCCAAAGGCATTTTCCACCACCCTTCTTGCTCTGGCCAGCCTATAGTTGAACACCCTCCTCTCAGGGGTGAGGGTGTGTTGAGGGAATGGCCTCATCAAGTGGGGACCCAGGCCAAACGCCTCATCTGCCACAAAAACAAATGGTAGTCCCTCCACATTCTGCTCCGCTGGTGGCAAGGCCAGCTGATCCAATAGGAGCCGTTTCCCAAACTCTGTCTGTGCAAAGACTCCTCCATCTGACATCCTGCCATTTTTGCCAACGTCCACATACAGGAATTTGTAGGTGGCCGACACCACTGCCATCATGACGATGCTGTGGAACCCCTTATAATTATAATAAAAGGATCCCGAATGGGGTGGTGGTACGACCCAAACATGCTTGCCGTCGATGGCCCCTCCACAGTTCGGAAAGTTCCATCGTTGGGCAAACTCAGATGCCACATTCTGCCATTCATGTGGCGTAGAAAGGAACTGTGGAGTTAAATAAAATAAAAAATTAATACTTTGAGACAGAAACATTGCAAGTAGATTTTAGAAAACCATTCATGGCCAACATAAACAGACAAATTAAAACATTATTAGTAAGCAACAAAAAACCTAAAACAAACCCAAAATAAAAACTGGGGGGGGTTGAAGATGAGTTGGGGAGATCACAAATGAAGGCTGTAGCACTCTGTATGAACTCTGTATGAAGTTTAACTAAATGTAACATTCCTAGGTAATCTTTAGGGTGCGTTTAGGGTAAAGCACTACAATGGAGCATAGAGAAAAAAAATGGAAATGACTAGGCAAGGTGGGTATGGCCCCAGGATAGCATGCTGGAGAGGTTAGGTAAGGCAAATTTAAATGTAGGCCTAAAAAAAACATCCTAAAAATAAAAAAGGCATGTGGAGAAAGGGGACATTCCCTGCAGCTAAGAATCATGGGAATTAGGGACTGATAATAAAACCCCCAAAAAAACTAAGCAAGAAATACATACAATGTGATGTTTTAAATAAGAACACTTACCTTAATATAGTCCTCCTGCAAAACTTGAAGGATGGCAGAACAAGTCTCTGGTATAATGATACCCAGAGCCTGGGGGGATATGCCTGTGGAGAACTTTAGGTCCTGCAGGCTTCTCCCAGTCGCCAGGTATTGCAACGTGGCGATGAGCCTCTGCTTAGCACTGATGGCTTCACGCATAACGGTGTCCTGCCTGGTAATGTAGGGGGACACCAAAGCCAACAGATGCTGAAATACGGGGTCAGACATCCTGAGAAAATTCCTGTAGTCCTCAGGATTTTTCTCCCTGATCTCCCGCAACAAAGGCATGTGACAGAACTGGTGCCGCTGGAGCAACCAATTCTTGGTCCATGAACTCCTCCTCACCCTGTTCATGGTCTGGAGTCGGGATACAGCATGAACCCCTGCACCAACTACAGCACAAACTCTACGACGAGTACGTAGCCGCAACATGGCTAGATAACGGTCGGCACCTCAGAACGAACTAGAAGAACGAACGGAAGAACAGCAAGGCCTATGAAGAACAAGCTGAAAAACAGGAACGAGCAGACAAGAACGCACTGAATAAACAGATATGAACTGACTACAAGCACTGCAAGACAGATACGAACCCACAGGCACAAACTAAACTCCAGAAAACGATCTTCAAAGCACGAAGACTGAAAAGCGCGAATCGTCTCTCACCAAACTTTTACTAACACGCGGTAACCCGAAATTAGCAAAAGCGTCCCAAAGGGTGGCGTCATTAGAACGGAACTTCCCCTTTATAGTGCCGTCGTACGTGTTGTACGTCACTGCGCTTTGCTCGAGCGTTTTTTTAAATGATCGTGTGGATACAAGACAGGCTTGAGAGGAAACATGAAAAAAAACGACGGGAAAAACGTTGGTTAAAAAAATGCCATTAAAAACGTACGTGTGTACGCCGCATTAGGCTTAAGTGAATCATTTTAATCTTTCCATGTATTTCTGCCAATGGGACAATTCATTGTTTTATTCTAGCTGGTGAATGTCAGCTTAATAAACAATTTTATGTTGACCCCTTCTTTACTAGTTACAGTAGTAATCGCTCAGTGTTTTCTTATTTATATGCCTAAACCTTAATTAATTTTTCCCTTGCCACCAGGAACAACATTTTCTTTTCACTTTAAATGCCAATGGGTGTAAACTAAATTAAAGGAAACAGGTCTGTACAATGGATGCATGCAGCTTAAATTGAAAAAGCAATATGATTCTTTATAATAGTTTTATTTTATTTTATTTTTTTAACACTGTGCACATGTATGCTTAGCGAACCTAGGTTTGTATATTTATAGTAGTATTATGTAAAAAAAAATTGCAGTGTGTTTGGATTGTACTGCCATCTGAATTCTATTAATAACCTAAAGCTGGCAATGCTATAGGCTAAGTTCACCTTTTCAAACGGAATTTTACTTTTCATAATAAATAGAAGCCTTTTATAATATCTTTTGCCCAAACCAGCCCGATCTCTCACTTATCTAGTCCAGGGTTGAGCAACGTTTTTTCCATCAAGGCACTCTTTAAAATTGTGGACAATCTCAAGGCACAATTTAAAATTATGAAGAGTCTCAAGGCACCCCATTCTAAAATGTAAAAACCTATTCTAATAGTTTTACATAATGCGGCAGCATCAACACATGTAGGACACCCAACATTAGAGGTGATTTATTCTTCCAAAGCAAATACACTTTTACACACTAGTACTGACTAGTTTTCCAGCGTTTCTCCTCTCCCTCAGTTTTTCTCCATCACTCAGCTAATGTGACCCCAGTGTGGACGGAGAGGGGCAGAGGAGGGTCAAACAAGCGATCAACTGCCTTTTTTATCAACACTGATGACATTACTGGTTGTTAGGACGCCGGTGGCTGGAAGGTTGAAATGAGGCCCAATAGAAACCTGTGGCGTTGTGTAACTAAAAGGCAGGCTTCATCCACCTGCTGTCTTGTATACATTTTTAGGCAATTTTTTTTATTTTTTTCCAAGATACCCCTTAAGAAATTTCAAGGCATCCTGGTTGAAAAAGGCTGATCTAGTCCATGGCAGCCTTGAATATGCAAACTCTCTTTACAAAATTTCAAAAGATGCCTTCTGAGCATTGGCTTTCTGTAGCATCATGAAGCCATTCATTAAACTTCATATCCCATCAAGCAGTGCCTTACTGCATCATAGGATAGGTTGTGTTTTACTTCCCTGGACCATGCCTACTTCATTACTGGTTTAGAAAGCACTGCAGCACTGGGCTGAACTAAAGTAGTGGAAAAATGGGCAGAAGCAATCTCCAGACAATTAAGTCAGCTGCTGAAGAACCTCCTCACTGTTCTAACAGCTCTGGTGTCCTGCAGGACGGATACCAAGAAGACATGGAGGAGTTTTCTATATTTAGCGCTACCCCCACTTAAGAGAGCCGCTGGTTTGATTTGGGCCCTGTATACAGCACCGCCAACCCCCGGCAATCTTACTCGACCCACTCTGGCACAGCTAGTCTAGGGATTATACCTATCACAATCAACAGTATTGCAAGGAGTAATCTCTTTGCAGTAAGACAACACACTGAGGCAAGAGATCAAATATAATAGTTTTACTTCTATATCAAAAGGCATAGGCAGAACAGGACACATGCAACTTGCTTACAGAGCCCTGTAGCAATAGGTGTAGCACACAACAATGGCCCAGCGCGGTAACCCACCGCGCGCAGCTATTATGGTGTACGCGCCCTGTGGCGCACTAAACAATATTCTATCTCCCCTCCCTGGTCAGGCATGACAAAGAAGGAATCTCAGTCTTTTCACTTAGTATTTCTTCGCATGCAAACTTTCGGTGGTGCACTTGATGAAACAGTATTTGTAATCCACAAGTAGGCAGTCCCAAGGAACACTATACTGGAGACCCTTTAACTCTGTCCTGCTACTGGTCTCCTAATGGAACAACAAACAACGATAGGTGGGCCAAGGCAGTCTATAGGCCTAAACACGGTACAGTCTATTGGCTTGAGCAAGTGCTCGGTCACCACTCCGGACGCGATCCCAGTCTGGGACTTCCACCTGCTGTGTCTCCGCACACAGCGTCTGCAACGATCGGGTCCCCAATCCAACTGATGTCCTCACTCGACAAGTCTGGTGCCACCCAGGCTCCGCAGTGGGGTGGAAGGCTCTTCGGAAGTTGCGCAAGGCCCCAGGCTTCAGGCTTTGCACTGCAGCAGATCCGCACAGGAAGAAGCTGTTGCTTGCAGCGCGATGTCCAAAGAGGCCGAGCTCCGCCTCGCCTCCTTCTTAAATAGCCCCTCCCATGAGTCTCTGCGGTGGCCAATTGCACTCTGGGTGCTCAACAGGGTTCTGGGTAACGTAGTCCCGGGGCCTTAAAGGAGACCCCGCTACATATAGAAAAGCAGAGGCTGAGGTCAACCCTGCTCTAGAACATAAGGACAGCTTTTTCTTTTCTGCAACAAAAGTACATTGCCGGTATATTGGTACATAGGAAGCTGTATTTTAGGAAAAAAAAATCTTTATCCACAATAAATTTTGTGGATGGATGAATCTGCAGTCCTGGCTATTGTATTCTGATAGCTGGCACTAGGGATGAACCGAACACCCCCCGAAAATGCGAACAGGCAAAAAATGTGTTTGAACACGTGAACACCGTTAAAGTCTATAGGACACAAACATGAAAAACCAAAAGTGCTAATTTTATATGCTAATATGCAAGTTATTGTCATAAAAAGTGTTTGGGGACCCGGGTCCTGCCCCAGGGGACATGTATCAATGCAAAAAACGTTTTAAAAACGTCCGTTTTTTCGGAAGCAGTGATTTTAATAATGCTTAAAGTGAAACAATAAAAGTAAAATATTCCTTTAAAATTTGTACCTGGTGGGTGTCTAAAGTATGCCTGTAAAGTAGCACATGTTTCCCGTGCTTAGAAAAGTCTCTGCACAAAATGTAATTTCTGAAGGAAAAAAAATCATTTAAATTTACTCGCGGCTATTCATGAATTGTCGGTCCCGGCAATACAGAGAAAAGTCATTGAAAAAAATTACAGGCCCCCCCCTAGTCCATTACCAGGCCATTTGGGTCTGGTATGAATATTAAGGGGAACCCGTGCCATTTTTTCAATTACTTTTATCTGTGTTGCCGGGACCCGACAATTCATTAATAGTGCAAGTAGTTTTAAATGACATTTTGCACAGGGGACCAAAATTTAAAAAAATAAATAAAATGTGTGGGGGTCCCCCCAAATTCCATATCAGGCCCTTCAGGTCTGGTATGGATATTAAGGGGAATCCCGCGTATTTAAAAAAAATGGCGTGGGGTTACCCCAAAAATCCATACCAGACCCTTATCCGAGCACGCAATCTGGCAGGTCGCAGGAAAAGAGGGGGGGACGAGAGAGCGCCCCCCCTCCTGAACCGTACCAGGACACATGCCCTCAACATGGGGAGGGTGCTTTGGGGGTCTGTGACCTCTCAAAGCACCTTGTCCCCATGTTGATGGGGACAAGGGCCTCATCCCTACAACCCTTGCCCGGTGGTTGTGGGGGTCTGCGGGCGGGGGGGCTTATCGTAATCTGGAAGCCACCTTTAACAAAGGGGACCCCAAGATTACGGCCCCCCTATGTGAATTTGTAACGGGGTACATTGTACCTCTACCATTTCCCAAAAAAAAGTGTCAACAAAGGTAAAAAAACACACAGACAGCTTGGGACAAGTCCTTTAATAAAATAAAATAAAAATCCAGGGATGTACATCCTTCCACAACCCGGACCCGCGCTACCCGCCACTACGAACGATACAGCCTCCGGGCTAGAAGGCTCCCGGGCGAATGACGCGTGAGCCGTGTGACATTTCTTTTAAAACCGAGGGTGGGGCCACCCGTGACGTGGACGAGTGACCCCACCCCGTTCTGACGTAACGGGGTTTCCGGCGGCTTCCCCGTGGTGTCACGGGTGACCCTGCCCCCCTCTGGCGCGTCACAGGAAACCCAGAGAGGCAGCATTTCATTCTGAGGAACAGTAAGTGACAGTCTCCCTTGCACCTTTCGGTTCTTCCTCCAGCATGAGCCTAACACCAAATAATCAAGACCACCGCAATACCAGGCCACTTTGCTAAAAGAAAGAAGACTTCCCTGTAGAGTTGAGCGGACACCTGGATGTTCGGGTTCGGCCGAACTTCGGAAAAAAGTTTGCGTTCGGGACCGAACTTGACCCCGAACCCGAACCCCATTGAAGTCAATGGGAACCCGAACTTCTGAGGACTAAAATGGCTCTAAAAAAGTCATGGAAAGGGCTAGAGGGCTGCAAATGGCAGCCAAATATTGTTAAGAGCATGGCAAGTGCTCTGCAAACAAATGTGGATAGGGAAATAACTTAAAATAACATAAAATATATATATATAATATGCTGGAAGCCCCCTTCTCAGCAGAAGAGGTACAGGAAGTCATTAAGAACCTCAGAAACTCAATTTTTTCCAATTTAATGGATAAGCTAGTGGGAAAATAAAATACTTTGAAATAAAAAAAAAAATTATAATCTTGCCCTAGGAGGACGAGGTCATTATGGAGTAGGAGGTTGAGGTGGCGTGGATGTGGCTGTGTAGGTGGAAGCGGCGGTGGAGGAGGATGAGGTAGCCAACACTGGTTCAAAAATACATCAATGGCTGGGTAAGGCCGGTGATGTGTCGAATTCTGTCCCCCGTCGGATAGTGTCCGCCCTGTACTGCGCTTGCTCAGTACGTAGGACAAGGGGATTTCGAAAATCTCCGAAGACGAACGGCGCCTGCGCGGTGAGTCCAGGTTCAAGCAACACCATCAGAGGTTTAAGCCGAGCCAAGCAAGGCCGTGCCCGAAGCGTGGCGAGCGAAGCGAGGCCGTGTCCGAAGCGTGGCGAGCGAAGCGAGCCCGTGAGGGGCCCTGTTACTATGTTCTACCGTATGTCCACTTGGATGGTGGGGCTTGAACCTGCACTCACAGCGCAGGCGCCGTTAATCTTCGGAGATTTTGTGAATCTCCTTGTCCTCCGTACTGCGCAAGCGCTGCGCCTGCGCAGTACGGGCCGGACACTATCCGATGGCTGGGACAGTTTTTGTCAGAACACCGGTATACATGTCTATTCTGCACAAGGTACGGACAAGTCCCGTGGGATCCATGCCTGGTTCATTTTAATGAACGTGAGCTTGTCCACATTGGCTCTGGACAGGCGGCTGCGCTTGTCTGTGATAAAGCCCCCTGCCATGCTAAATACACGTTCAGATAATACACTGGCTGCAGGGCAGGCCAGCACCTCCAAGGCGTAAAGGGCAAGCTCAGGCCATGTGCCCAATTTGGAGACCCAGAAGTTGAAGGGGGCAGACCCGTCATTCAGTACGTGCAGGCGTGTGCACACATACTGCTCCACCATGTTGGTGAAATGCTGCCTCCTGCTAAGACGTTCCATCTCAGCTGGTGGTGCTGGTTGTTGTGGCGTGCTGACAAAGCTTTTCCACATTTCAGCCATGCTAACACTGCCTTCTGAGGTGCTGGCGGTGCCCCGGCTGCGTTGGCGACCTCTTCCTCCTCCTCTGCCTTCGCCTTGTGCTTCCACCGTACCCCCGCTGTCAGGTGGGAATGCTACCAGCAGCGCGTCTACCAGCGTGCGCTTGTACTCGCGCATCTTACGATCCCGCTCCAGTGAGGGAATTAAGGACGGTACGTTGTCCTTGTAACGGGGATCCAGCAGGGTGGCCACCCAGTAATCAGCACCAGTTAGAATGTGGGCAACTCGGCGGTCGTTGCGGAGACACTGCAGCATGTAATCGCTCATGTGTGCCAGGCTGCCCAGAGGCAATGAAAAGCTGTCCTCTGTGGGAGGTGTATCGTCTGTGTCCTCTGTATCCCCCCAGCCACGCACCAATGATGGCCATGAGCTGGTCTGGGTGCCACCCTGCTGTGAATATGCTTCCTCCTCATCCATCTCCTCCTCATCCCCCACCTCGTCATCCTCCAGAACTGTGCCCTTGCTGCCGGACAATTGTGTACCTGGCGTTTGTTGGTGCAGTAACCCACCCTCATAGCCACTTGTGAAAGACTGCCCTGAAAGCCTTTGAAATGATCCCGTTCCTCCTCCTCCTCCTCCTCCTGTGCCACATCCTCTTCCATCATTGCCCGAAGCGTTTTTTCAAGGAAGCATAGAACTGGGATAGTAGCGCAGAGAACGGCGTCATCGGCACTGACCATGTTGGTGGAGTACTCGAAACAGTGCAACAAGGCACACAGGTCTCGCATGGAGGCCCAGTTATTGGTGGTGAAGTGGTGCTGTTCCGCAGAGCGACTCACTCGTGATTGCTGCAGCTAAAACTCCACTATCGCCTGCTGCTGCTCGCACAGTCTGGCCAGCATGTGCAAGGTGGAGTTCCACCTTGTGGGCACGTCACATATAAGGCGGTGAGCGGGAAGGCCGAAGTTACGCTGCAGCGCTGACAGGTGAGCAGAAGCAGGGTGAGAACGCTGAAAGTGCGCACAGACGGCCCACACTTTCTGCAGCAGCTCTGGCATATTGGGGTTATTTTTCAGGAACCTCTGGACCACCAAGTTCAGCACATGCGCCAGACAAGGGATGTGTGTCAAACCGGCTGGGCCCAGAGCTGCTACGAGATTTTGCCCATTATCGCACACCACCAGGCCAGGCTTGAGGCTCACTGCCACCAACCACTCATCGGTCTGTTGTTCCATGTCCCTCCACAACTCCTGCACGGTGTGGGGTTTTTCCCCCAAACAGGAAAGTTTTAAAACTGCCTGCTGTCGTTTACCCCTGGCTGTGCTGAAGTTGGTGGTGAAGGTGTTACGCTGACCGGATGAGGAGGCGGTAGAGGATGAGGAAGCGGAGTAGGAGGAGTTAGCAACAGGAGGCAAACTGAAGCGCCCTGCAACTCTCGGTGGTGGAAGGACATGCGCCAAACTGCTATCTGCCTCAGGCCCAGCCACCACTGCATTTACCCAGTGTGCTGTTAGGGAGATATAACGTCCCTGACCGTGCTTACTGGTCCACGCATCCGTAGTTAGGTGGACCTTGCCACAGATGGTGTTGCGCAGTGCACACCTGATTTTGTCCCCCACTTGGTTGTGCAGGGAAGGGATGGCTCGCCTGGAAAAGTAGTGGCGGCTGGGCACGACGTACTGTGGGACAGCCAATGCCATCAGGCTTTTAAAACTCTGCGTCTCCACCAGACGGAATGACAGCATTTCAAAGGCGAGGAATTTTGAAATGCTGGCATTCAGGGCCAGGGATCGCGGGTGGCTAGGGGGGTACTTCCTCTTCCGCTCCAGTGTTTGGGAGATAGAGAGCTGAACGCTTCCATGGGACATTGTGGAGATGGTTGGTGACCCAGGTTGTAGTGTTGCTGGCAGATGCTCTGTTTGCGGGTTGGCAGGTGCTACTGTCACTAGAGATGGCCTTGCGGTTCGCCCCGCGGTCAGTTCGCGGCGAATTTTGCGCATTCGCGCTTCGCAAAACCGGCGGACATATGGCGCTATTCGCGGCCGGTTCGCGGCCGCCATATTTTTTTACATTGTGGAACTTTTACCTATGACACATCCATCATGTGGTACAGGACAGCCAATTGAGACATTTCAGCACATGGACATACCCCCTACCTTATAAATAGACCTGATCTGGCTGCCATTTTACATTCTGTTATTTGTCAGCGTAGGGACAGGTTGCTGTGTGGAGCAGGGACAGACTGTAATCCTAGCTATTAGGTCCACAAAAGTCCTTTTAAGGACTGTATAGGTGTACAATTGTTTTGTGTGCAGTATATAGGGGTGTAATACACTTTTAGTTCATTTCAATTGTGCAGCATTGGGACTGCAGTGCAGAGCGGTTCTGCAGCTGTCTTTAGTCAGTGTAGGAAGGTTGCTGTGTGTGTACTAGCAGGGACAGACTCTACTAAAACAAAAGTCCTTCTAAGGACTGGTATAGGTGTACAGTCCACAAAAGTCCTTTTAAGGACTGGTATAGGTGTACTATTTTGTGTGCAGTAAATAGGGGTGTACTACACGCATAAAATACTCTAGGAAGAATAGTATAGTGCATTTCTACTGTGCAGCTTCTGAGCGGTTCTGCTGCTGTCTTTAGTCAGTGTAGGAAGGTTTCTGTGTGTGTACTAGCAGGGACAGACTCTACTAAAACAAAAGTCCTTCTAAGGACTGGTATAGGTGTACAGTCTACAAAAGTCCTTTTAAGGACTGGTATAGGTGTACTATTTTGTGTGCAGTAAATAGGGGTGTACTACACGCATAAAATACTTTCACATATAGGAAGAATAGTATAGTGCATTTCTACTGTGCAGCTTCTGAGCGGTTCTGCAGCTCTTTTCTCAGTTTAGGTAGAAGTTGCCGCTGTGTGTCGCAGGCACAGACTAGCGACTAAAATCGCTAACCAATAAAGCTCCACAAAAGTTCATTTAAGGACTGGTATAGGTGTACTATTTGGTGTGCAGTATATAGGGGTCTAATACACGCATAAAAAACTTTCAAACATACTATATAATATATACTATATACTATACTATATAATATATAGTGCATTTCAACTGTGAAGCATTTCTACTGTGCAGCTTCTGAGCGGTTCTGCTGCAGCTCTTTTCTCGGTTTAGGTAGAAGTTGCCGCTGTGTGTCGCAGGCACAGACTAGCGACTAAAATCACTAACCAATAAAGCTCCACAAAAGTTATTTTAAGGACTGGTATAGGTGTACTATTTTGTGTGCAGTAAATAGGGGTGTACTACACGCATAAAATACTTTCACATATAGGAAGAATAGTATAGTGCATTTCTACTGTGCAGCATTGTGACTGCTGAGAGGTTCTGCAGCGATACTACAAAGAGTGACAAACGCAATTAGAAAAAAGTATTATAACTGCTGTGATAGACCAGTGGCCCCCGAAAACGACAGTTTGAAGCGGGGTGTTATATACCTTCTTCCACATATACTGCCCTTCTCTACAGCCTTTTGTCACAGGGTCATTTAAAAAGATGACAGGCAGAGGAAGAGGCAGGCCCTTCCGCAGGGGTGGTAGGGGTAGGGCAGGAGCACCAGGCTGGAGCCAAAGTGGGAAGTTGCAGAAGGTGCGTTTGATTACGCCAAAGGACGCACCAGACTTGGTTGAGTGGCTCACTCAGCCTTACTCTTCTGCACCCTCCTCATCCTCTCTATCTGCACCCTCTTCACTCTCTGCTGTGTGCACCCCCAAAGACACTACCACCAACACCACCGCCACCATATACCCTCCGCTTGAGTCACAGGAATTATTTTCCGATCCATCACAAGACTTCTCCGATGCGCAGGCATTCTTAACATTGGATCAGGAAGAGGAGGTAGCAACAACCGCCACTCAGCAGTCTGACGACAGTACCCAGATCAGCCCAAGGATGTTGGTCCCCGCTGTTGCTGCCTACTCCGAGATCTCTAATGTTAGTGGTGGGGAAGGTGACGTAGATGATGATGTGTCTATGGACGTCATGTGGGTGCCTACAAGAGAGGACCAGGAGGGGAGTTCAGAGGGAGAGATGGACCAGCAGATAGGGAGGAGAGGAAGGCGGAACTTACATTGCACAGGAGGGACAAACCAGACTGCTAATGTATCAGGACTCAGAGCGAGCCATCAACCATGTACGGTCACATCTGGCGCTCCCAGGACGCCGGCACATGGCTCCGCAGTGTGGGCTTTTTTAACGTGTCCGCTGCTGACAATAGTGTTGCCATCTGCAGCCTTTGCAGTCAACGCATAAGTCGCGGTAAGCCCAACACTCACCTAGGGACGACCGCCTTAAGAAGGCACATGAACTCCCATCACCGAGCCCAGTGGGAGCAACGCCGTCAGAACCCACAAAGCCAAACTCCAGGCTCTCACCGTCCAGCCTCTTCTACTACTTCTCCTCTCTCTTCACAGTTGTCCTCCACTCCACCTTCCATCATCCCGTCCCCAAGTTTATCTGGAAAAAGGCAGGCTTCCGTAGGCCAAATGTTCGAGCGTAAAAGAATGATGACGCCGGATAACCCTCTTGCCCAACGGTTGACCGCTGGCTTGTCAGAACTCCTAGCCCGCCAACTACTGCTATATAAACTGGTGGACTCGGAGGCCTTTCGAAAATTTGTGGCCATTGGAACACCACAATGGAAGGTCCCAGGAAGGAAATATTTCTCCCAGAAGGGCATCCCAGAGCTATATGGCCATGTTCAGCGGCAAGTGAATGTATCTCTGGCACACAGTGTCGGTGCCAAGATACATCTGACCACTAGACTTGTGCACAACGGAAAAATTTGTTTAGTTTCGGTTCGTTTCTTGTGCACAACAGAAAAATTTGTTTAGTTTCAGTTTGTTTCTTTTCAGTCCTGTTGATTCGTAATCATTCGTAATTTTGCTAGATGGGATTTTTCGTGTTCGGACTAATTCGTATTTTCGCAAGCGTCATTTTTAGTTGAATTTTTAGTTGATTTATAATTCGTACTTTCGGTAGGGTACGTTGTTTTTCGTTGATTCTAAATACATAGCGGTTATTTGTAACGATTCTAAATCTCGTATTTTACTTTCCTTTTTTACATGCGGCTATAGCCTCAGCCCTTGTACACCATTTTGAGAGGGAGTTCAGCACGGTGAGGGTGAAGCAGAGAGCAGAGTGAGTGTTATTGTGCTTCGTATGGATTCGTACATTCGTAACTTTTTTCATAACGAATTATGCCGAAGACATTCGGGCATTCGCTATTTTGCGGTATAATTTATTTTGGATTCGGTTTTATTCGTAATTGCTTTGTTTGGAAATTCGAATGCTTCCGAATGTCCGAAAGTTGCTAAATTCGGACGAATTTCGATTAGTTACGAAACTAATTGCACAAGCCTACTGACCACAGACACGTGGTCTAGCAAACACGGGCAGGGAAGGTATATTACTTTTACTGCCCACTGGGTGAAACTTCTGATGGCCGTCAAGCATGTAACCCGTGGCACCTGTGTAGATTTGGTTTTACCGCCACGGATTGCATGCAGGCCTGCCCCTTCTTCTCCTCCTCCTCCTACTCCATCCTCCCTCTCCTCCTCGGCTGACTCCTCCTCTTCCGCTGCTACCGTCTCTTCCGCTGCGCCGCCCAAGATCCCCACAACCTATTCGACATGCCAGGTGAGACGTTGCCATGCTGTGCTGCGTCTGTTGTGCCTGCTGGAAGCCAAGAGCCACACTGGCCCTGCACTCCTTTCAGCTTTGCGTTCACAGGCAGATCAGTGGCTAACACCGCTCAATTTGACAGTTGGTAAAGTGGTGTGCGACAACGGTGCCAATCTGCTGAGCACGTTGAAACAGGGCAAAATTACACACGTGCCATGCATGGCACACGTCTTGAACTTGGTCGTGCAGCGATTCGTTGTCAAATACCCTGGGGTCCAGGACGTCTTGCGGCAGGCAAGGAAAATCTCGGCCCATTTCAGAAGATCTTACATGGCCATGGCTCGCCTTGCTGACATTCAGCGGCGACACAATCTGCCGGTCAGACGTCTTATTTGTGACTGTCCGAAGCGATGGAACTCAACCTTGTATATGCTTGATAGGCTGCTCCAGCAGAAACGTGCAGTTAACGACTACCTGTACGAACTCTGCGCCAGAACAGGTTCTGGGGATCTTGTTTTTTTTTCACCGCGTCAGTGGCTGCTCATGCGCGACGCATGCAGACTTTTGCAGCCATTTGATGAGATCACCAAACTGGTCAGTCGCAGCCATGGCGCCATCAGTGGCATTGTACCTTATGCCTTCTTTACGGAGCATGCATTGCGTCGTGTCATTGATCAAGCCGTCGAGGAGCAAGAGCAGGAAGATGAGGAAGTCGCAATGCTGGATGAATTCCCAGGGGGGCTACTCTATCTGAGACAAGTCAACAACAGGAGTCTGAAGAGGAGTCAGAGGAGGATGGTGCCGGGGCGGATGAGGAGGAGCAAGAAGAGCATGCTTTAAACCTTTCTGGGATCCCTGCTGTTGTTGTTCGTGGATGGGGGGAGGAGATCGAGGACGACATTATCCTGGATGATGACGAGCAGGAGCCAGGCCACCACACTGCTTCCAGTTTAGTGCAAATGGGGGCCTTCATGTTCCAGTGTTTTAAGAGGGACCCCCGTATAAAAAGCATAAAGGTCAAGGATTATTACTGGGTGGCAACGTACTTGGACCCCCGGTACAAACAAAAAATGGCAGAAATGTTACCACCATCACAGAGGGCTGTCAGAATGGAACACTTCCAGGCCTTGCTTCGAGAAAAGCTGCATTCTGCTTTTGCGTGCGCTGGCAGAGGAATTTCCACTCCCAGAAGAACAGTTGTGGATACAAATCCAACAGCGCCTGCAAGAAGAGGGAGGTTTGAAGATGTCTTGGTCACTTCTGATATGAGATCATTCTTTCAGCCGACCCATCGACAGGTCTCATCCGGATCCAGCATCAGGGAACGCCTAGACCAACAGGTGTCCGACTACATCGGCTTAACGGCCGATATGGACGCTCTGAGAAGTGATGAACCCCTGGACTACTGGGTGGGCAGGCTTGACCTCTGGCCAGAGCTTGCACAATTTGCAATGGAACTGTTGGCTTGCCCCTCGTCCAGTGTCCTGTCCGAAAGGACGTTCAGCGCAGCAGGGGGGATCGTGACCGATAAGCGCACTCGCCTAGCTCACGACAGTGTTGACTACCTCACATTTATAAAAATGAATGAGGCATGGATCTCTGAGGAATTCAACACATGTGACCAGTAGACCATGTTTCATTCAAATTCCTCATGACAGGCCACAAATATCCACCACCACCTATAACAATTATTCATGGTCCCTGTCTTCTTGGGTAAATACAGCGGCATAAAAGGCCTTTTATGTCCGTTAAATGCCTAATTTTTGGGGCCTGTAGTGCCCAAAATGTATTTATCCTGTGAATGCCTAATGTACCTCTAGCCACAGAATACAAAGTTCTTTGCTGTCAGATGAATGCCTGTTGGCTAATTTTTGGGGCCTGTACTGGCCGACACTTACTTCTTTATCCAGGCTGTGAATGCCTAATTTTTCAGACTGGAATTGAAAATCATTTCCGCTAAATTGTGGAACGGATGCGGACCCATTTTACAGATGTGTGAATGGACCCTATATGTATTTGACACGTATTTACCGGCTGCTGTCAGTTCTGGCTGATTTAGGCCGAGCTATTACAATAAAACCGAGCAATATTACAAAAAACAAAATAAACGTTATAACTGTATAAACGATTTATATAACTTATAAAAAAATAAAATAAATTTATGGCAACTTTTCCAATAGCAGGATCATCTCCTGCACCCCCTCCATAGCCTGGCCTTGCGTCTCTTCCATGGCCTTCATGCGCTTCTGAATTGACAACATTTTTCAGATAAGAAAAGAATGCTTGTCGTTGTCGATCACAAATTTGATTAATACTTCTGTTATGTCATTGTCCATGTTGTGGGACTATGTGTGCACAGCTAGTAATTATTTTGTGGCTGCATATATGGCCTGGAGGTTTTTAATGTTCGCCTCCCATTGAAACCGTCCCGGGAGATGTTCGTCCATCCCTAACTGTCACTACAGAGGTGGATGAAGAGGCCAAGACTGCAGCAGAAGAGGAAGCAGGAGGAGCCAGAGACCTTTCTTTGTTTTTGAGGTGTCTACTCCACTGCAGCTCGTGCTTTGCACTTAGATGCCTGGTCATGCAGGTTGTGCTCAGGTTGAGAACGTTTATGCCTCACTTCAGGCTCTGATTGCACAGTGTGCAAACCACTCGTGTCTTGTCATCAGCACATTGTCTGAAGAACTGCCACGCTAGGGAACTCCTTGGACCTGGCTTTGGTGTGCTTGGTCCCTTGCTGCGTTGGGCAGTAGCAGACGTACTGTCTAGGGGACTTACACTCCGCTTTTGCACCCTGCTCCCTCTTCTGCTGTGCTGGTGGCCCTGTGCGACCACCGCCTCTTCCTCCGAACTACACTGGTCACCTGCATAACGTTGATTCCATGTGGGGTCGAGGACCTCATCGTCCTCCACATCATCTTCCACCCAGTCTTCACCCCTGTCCTCCTTTTCGGTCTGCACAATTGCGAAAGCAGCAGCAGTTGGCACCTGTGTTTCGTCATCATCCGAGACGTGCTGCGATGGTCCTCTCATGTACTCATCATGAAACATAAGTGGTTGGGCATCGGTGCACTCAATCTCTTCCACTTCTGGGGCAGGGCTATGTGGATGGCCCTGGGAAACCCTGCTAACAGAGTCATCAAAAAGCAGAAGAGACTGCTGCATGATTTGGGGCTCAGACTGCTTGGCTGATTTGCAAGGGGGTGAGGTGAAAGACTGATGGACATCAGCTGCAGATGACAACTCTGATCTTTCATCAGAAGACTGGGTGGGAGACAATGTGAAGGAACCGGAGGTACTGTCAGCAACCCATTCTACTATTGCCTGTACTTGTCCTGGCCTCAACATTCGTACAGCCTTATTAGGCGTGACAAAATACCGCTGCAGGCTCTGTCGCCTACTCGCACCTGAGGAAGGTGATTCACTTGTGAGTGTAGCTGGCACAGATCGACCACGTCCTCTCCCTGTAACAGGAGCTCCACCAGCAGCACCACGACCGAGGCCACGTCCCTTTGACGTTCTCCTCATATTTTCCAAATTTAGGATCTTGCCCTAAATGGGTGTTTTTGGAAGAGCAGAATACACCCACAGTATGTAAACGGTGTATCTCACACCTACAGAACTGCAGAAAATGCTATTCAAAAAAAAAGTTTTTGTCCTAAAAATTATTTTTTTAGAATAGCACAATAGAAGAAAAATATATAAATTGTTTATCTCACACACCTCCAGATATGCAGAAAACACTGCAAAATATTTTTTGTGGCCCTAAATGGGTGTTTTTGGAAGAGCAGAATACACCCACAGTATGTAAACGGGGTATCTCACACCTACAGAACTGCAGAAGATGCTATTAAAAAAAAAAGTTTTTGTCCTAAAATTTTTTTTTTAGAATAGCACAAAAGAAGAAAAATATATAAATTGTTTATCTCACAAAAACACTGCAATTTTTTATTTTTTTTGCCCTAAATGGGTGTTTTTGGAAGAGCAGAATACACCCACAGTATGCTGGTGCACTGAGCTTGCAGATAAAAGTTAGATTTTCTCTGACACTGGGCTCATGGCAGTGTAAAAAGACTGTGCACTGCAACCCAACCAGGTAAATCTCTGCAGATCGCTGAGTTATTAGGTCTCTGAATCTGGACTCCTAGATAAATCTCTCTCCCTGAAAGCAGCAACAGGAACCTTGCCCTACACTGTCTCTATCTTTTCTCTCAGTAGATTGCAGAATCAGGACTAACTCCTATCATTTCAATCTCCCCCTCACAGCAACAGCAGCCAGCCCAGGATCCTTTCCCTATACTGTCTAAAGCAGAGTGACGTGCTGTGCTGTGTGCCTCTAGCTTATATAGAGGCTGGGTCACATGCTGCACTGGCCAATCACAGCCATGCCATTAGTAGGCATGACTGTGATGCCTTCTAAGGGCACACCAGTTAAACAAAAGTTTATTGGCTGCCCTGTAGCTTTTAGAAATGCGCCATTACATCGCCCAACACCGGACCCGAACATACAGTCAATTGTTCGGGTTTGGGTCCGGAACCCAAAAATCCAAAAGTCCGGTACGAACCCGAACTTTACAGTTCGGGTTCGCTCAACCCTACTTCCCTGTGTACCATCGCTCTTCTTGTGGTATAAATTTTTATACTGATAATTGGCCTTGCTGCAACCACTAGGACAGAGAACATAACAGTTGGAGGCTACTATCCAGGGATCATTCTTGGCTTTGGATCTTTTTTTGGTATTATTGGAATTCATCTTGTAGAAAATTGAAAAACAAATGGATACTGGGAGATTGATCTTTGCACTGGCACCATCCAGTATATGGAGGACGAGTAGATGAGCAATTTTATTAAGGCCTGATAAACTCAACCTTCTGGTGAGTACAAACCCCTGAAGGGGTGTGTGACACACGGTGTGAGGAGACTGAAGTGGAGAGCACATCATACATTAAGAGCACCTTTGGGTTTATCTGGACTTTGATACACCATCTGTCCTTTACATATTTCTCTTATGAACAGTTTATAAGAAAGTCAGTCACGTCAGAGGAGTGACAATAGCGCTGCTTCAGTAAATAACAATACTTATTGAAAGTATTTGTGGATGTTTTACTATTTGTTTTTATGTTATTGTGCAATTTATTAGCGGATGCTAATCTGTTGAAATTTTAGACTTGTAAAATACCTTTACATTTAAAATGATTATGGTGACACTGTGATCATTTAATAATATTTGAATCTGTTGTGTGGAATCTTTTTGCTCTGTAGTGCCGAGTTAGTGAAAGAAGGCCAGGGACTTCACTATATCAATATATTTTGTAGATAGATATATCTAAACTTCTTCTTCAGAGCATTTCATACATATAAATTCCCATCCCCCCTTCCTCCCAAAGAAGGAAAAAAAATAAGGGGAGTGAAGAAAATAAACACCTTTTCCCATAGCGGTCATCTCCCTCCCAGACCTCCTCCCTCCCAGACCTCCTCCCTCCTATCGGACCGATTTTCCCTGGTTCAACTCTTAATGCGTAATCATATCTCTCCTTCTGATCTTGACTTTCAACATCCCCATTTACCTTGTCTATTGACCCCCTCAGTCCCCAGACATAGTCATGTACTCTATAGATTTTTTAAACTTTAACCATTTTCCCCAAATCGTACAGTATAATATACCTCTAAGGAGTACTGAACTTTATGCATTGTTTCTTCTATAGATCTCAACCACTCAACCTTTAAAGCGGAGATGCAGCCAGTTTTTTTTTTTTTTTAAAGTCAGCAGCTACTATCAGTGTAGCTGCTGACTTTTAATAAGGACACTTACCTGTCCTACTCGCCCGCGATGTCGGTCCCGCCATGGCGATCGATCGCTGCTGTCAGGTCCCGGCTCCTCCATCCTGACTAAGGGAAACAGGCAGTAAAGCCTTACGGATTCACTGCCCGTTTCCTACTGCGCATGCGCCACTCGCACGGCGCTTTGTAAATGGGTGGCTTGCCTCCTGGGATACACACAGTTCCCATAAGGCAGCGCGCCCCATTCACAAGAAGAGGAAGCGGAATGAGACCCACCGCGGACGAGAAGAGTCACATTAGAGGCAGATTAGGGGACTTCCGCATAGCAACAGGCATTTAGGGTGAGTATAATTTTTATTTTATTTTCTATAAATGTTTTTCTTTTTTTGGGGGATTTTTAATGTAAACATTTTTTCAGGGTGGACATCCGCTTTAATACCCATTCATTCGATGTCGGGGCTTCTGGTGTTCGTCAGAGTTTCAGTATCACTCTTTTTCCAGCATTTAGCAAGTGCGGTACTAGGGTGTTCTTATACCGGGCAACCATTTTTTCCGTGCCATGAAACAAACATCTCCATGGTTCCACTTGGGTACATTCTCCTGTAATTTGGTAGATTTCCCTAGTAATGTCCTCCCAGTAATGCCTTGTACACACGATCGGAATTTCCGATGGAAAAAGTCAGATGGACTTTTTCCACCGGAAATTCCGACCGTGTGTGTGCCCCATCGGAGAAATTCCGATGAATTCCATCGGAGTTTAAATATAGAACATGTTCTTTTTTACTCCGATGGAATTCCGTCGGAATTCCAATGTGAGTTTGGTCGGACAAAGGTCCGATCGTGTGTAGGGGCATAAGGCTAGATCTTTATACATTCCCTCCACAGATGCGCAAAGGTCCCCTTAGCGCCTCATCCACCTCCAGCATGTTTGGGGGGACAGCCACTCCGAATCTCTGCACCCTTTGTGGGGTCACATACCACCTAGCTAGACTTTTATAACACATCTCTGTTGTCTTGACATCAGTTGATGAAAAGTAGGCTAATCTTAACACCTTCCTCTTATTTTCTTCATCTCGAATAGCTCCTATTTCTTCCTCCCATTTCACTCAACAGGTATTCCCCAGAAAGAAAAAAGGAAGCTCGATGGTGCATTACCAAATGACAATTTATTTAAAAGGAAAGATTAAAAACACTTACAAAAATGAAGTGGAAATAAGACAAAGCGGCCGGCCGGTCCGCCGATACCTGTCCCGTAGTGATGACGTCAGCACGTACACCTTCCGACGCACGTTTCGTGTTTTTAATCTTTCCTTTTAAATAAATTGTCATTTGGTAATGCACCATCGAGCTTCCTTTTTTCTTTCTGGGGAATACCTGTTGAGATTCAGTCTCTGGTCAGACTCCGAGATGATCTGGTTTTTCACCTTCTGGAATTGCAGATGAGTTCATTTGATTCTTACCTCTGGTAAGCAGCCTATATACTGGTGGTGGACACGGGTGTTTTTTCCAGTGGATTTGGTTTTCCTACTGCCTATCCCCCCACGGTCTACCTTCCTCCTTGGTCTTCAATCCTTCATAGGACACTTTGTTACACTGTCACCATTTTATTCATTTATGGACTTATATCACATGTGTATTTTTGTGTACAATAGTACACCTATACCAGTCCTTAAAAGGACTTTTGTGGACCTATAATCGTTAGCGATTTGTGTCGCTACAGTCTGTCCCTGCGACACACAGCAACCTCTCCCTACACTGACAAAAGACAGCTGCAGAACCGCTCAGCAGTCACAATGCTGCACAGTAGATATGCACTATAATATGCTTTCTATATTTGAAAGTATTTTAGACGTGTATTACACCCCTATATGATGCACACCTAATAGTACACCTATACTAGTCCTTAAAAGGACTTTTGTGGACCTATATTCGTTAGCGATTTGTGTCGCCACAGTCTGTCCCTGTGACTCACAGCAACCTCTCCGTACACTGACAAAAGAGCTGCAGAACCGCTCAGCAGTCACAATGCTTCACAGTAGAAATGCACTATACTATGCTTTCTATATTTGAAAGTATTTTAGATGTGTATTACACCCCTATATACTGCACCCCAAACAATAGTGCACCTATACCAGTCCTTAAAAGGACTTTTGTGGACCTAATAGCTAGTGATTACAGTCTGTCCCTGCTCCACACAGCAACCTTTCCCTACGCTGACAAAAGACAGAATGTAAAATGGCAGCCAGATCAGGTCTATTTATAAGGTAGGGGGTATGTCCATGTGCTGAAATGTCTCAATTGGCTGCCCTGTACCACATGATGGATGTGTCATGGGTCAAAGTTCTTCACAATGTAAAAGAATATGGCGGCCACGAACAGCTCCATATGTCTGCCGGTTTGGCGAATAGCGAACGCGCAAAGTTTGCCGCGAACCAACTGCGGGGCGAACCGCAAGGTCATCTCTAATTCTCACCCCTGTAATGTCTGCACTTTTGCGGATTGCTGCCAGCAGAGGTTCCATTGTTATTACAAACAGCATTGGGGAAAGGGGACATCCTTATCTGGTGTCATTAAATAGTTCGAAAGAGGGGGATAGGCTTCCATTTATTCTAATTTTGGCCGTTGGATGGTGATAAAATGCAGAAATCCATTGCATCATCCTGTTCCCAGTGCCTAAATGTCCTAACGTTCCCAGCATGAAGCCCCAGTCTACTCTGTCAAAGGCCTTTTCGGTATCTATTGACAGGAGTATGACTGGGGCCTCCCTCTTTCTCACTTCATGTATCAGAAACAATGACTTAAGGTAATTATTCCTTCCTTCCCGCCCTGTCACAAACCCTACCTGATCGCTATGAATCCATCTTGGCAGTAATGGTTTTAATCTATCTGCGATTATTTTAGCAAAGATCTTTATATCTATATTTAACAATGATATCAGTCTATAACTCGCAGGGGCTCCTGGGTCCTTTCCCTCTTTCAGAATAAGAGTTATATAGACCAGCAGTGACTCCTTCCATAGGTTCTCCTCCTCTCCAAGCATATTCAGGTAGTCACATAGCTTAGGTATCAGGAGCCATGCTTTTTATTGCTCTTATAACTTCTTCCTCTCGCATCCAGCCCACGTGCTTGTGTGAGATGTATGTGATGTATGTGATGTATGTGATGTCACATACAAGCATCTGGAATAGATGCGCAATGATGAGCTCAGGTCAGGGGCATTTTTTGAAAGCAGTAGGCCTGTGTGCAGGATCATATGTTGAGAAAAAGTGGTTGGGTGTGATTTTTAATGCACTGAATGCTGGCTGTGGCTTAAAGGGACACAGAGTGCAGGGGTTCAGTAGTAAGTGAGACAAAGGTTCAGGAATAATTTTAACAAAGTTCCCAGAAGCTCAACAGTAATTCCACAAACTGTCATCTGATTGTGGTTTTCTCAATCACAGTGAAATCCCTTCTTCCTGAGATTGGTACTGGCAACCAAGCGACTCATCTTCTTTCAGATGGTGGCCGGGGCTAGCAGGACTGTGATTGACTTTAGCAGTGGCCAATGACCTCCTCCTCCTGGAAACAGGGATGCCCCCCCCCCACCAGAACTGCACCCAATCTCTTCCCCATTACAAAAGCTGACGATCCCAGCTACAACAAAGTTAGATAATCAAAAAATTTTCCCATCTTTTAATGTGAAAAGAGGCTTTGCGTGCTGCTAGCGGCACCCATGACCAGGGGTTGCCTACCCCTGGGTTGGAGCCTACAGGTATGTCAAGTTTTTATTTCTTTTGTGTCCTCATTAGAAAGATTCACTTTTTCAATTTGTCCTGGTGACCATTGTCATTGGAACCATAAATAAGGAAAACAACAATTTGAGTTGTCCTCAGAACAGGAATCTTCAATAACAGTAAATCTTCCAATGGGGATATTTGTTCACGTACAGCTGTCTAAGAGGGTATTTCCCACCCTTTTTAGAGATTTTCTGTGACATCTTGTTTTGTGTAAAAGACAGGAAACTTATGTAACATAGATGTCAAAAAATAACATAAGTCTTAACTACTACTCACCCTAATCAAAATATACTTCAAAGCTCACTGTTACCATAATATGCAATATTTTGCACTGAATGTGTTTTTTAGAATTGTGAAAATCCTGCAGGAAAGAAAAGAAAACTGAAAAATGCATTAACACAATATGCTTAAAGTGTATCTAAACTCAAGAACAACATTTTAATATGTTGTAGCATGCCAGTCCTTAACTGTGGTCACTGCATTCATTTTATGTTGTTAAATCTCTATGTTTACCTCTGAATCTGCCAGTAGACATATGTAATTTGTTTTGTAACAAATCGAAATTCTGCCAAATTTAGCATCTTTCAGACATTCAGATGCAAAAGAAATTATAGTGAAAATAACAAACAAATGAATTTGACACGATTTGCTCATTCGTTAAAGGTCTAATGAAAGAAAAGGTCAACTCAGAGTAAATATTAGTGCAGGTTCACACAGGGGTGACCTGTCAAGTGACTTGGCCACCTGAGAAGTCACGCTCCATGCATTGCAATGGAACCGTTCTAATAGGAGCTACTCAAGTCGCTTTGACTTAGAGAAAGGCTCCTGTACTACTTTGGGGTGACTTTGAAGCGGCTTGCATTGACTTCTATACCGAAGTTGTTTTGCAAGCCGTGCTGAAGTTGCACTGTACGGGGTGGCTTCAGAGTCGGACGACTTTGAAGCTGCCTCTGTGTGAACCAGCACTTACAGTCCAATCAGCTAATTAATTGTGGGCTGGAGGTTGGATTACTAGCAAAGTGCATTCCTGAAAACTGTGTGAAAAGGGTGTTTTATTGTATTTGAGCAAAGGAGAAGAGATATTGTCATTGTGTGTGTTAATGGATTCAATAAACAAACTACTTTCCTAACTACGAATTGTTATCACAAATATATATACATACATAAATATCGAATCAAATCAATATACATACAAAACAAATCAATTCAGTATAATGAATATTGACACTCTACAGAAATAACAATATATCCGAAAATGAATAATGTAATATAGCAAATATAACAGAACAAAATTATGTATTTTACAAATCAAAACAAAACTAAAATAAATATTCCATTGTGCCCAAGTCTATCTGCCAGTAAAACAGTTCCTGTTTTAGGGTGAAAACGCTCACTCAACATCTAGCATTATCACTTCAGAAAAAGTCTAAAGAAAACATTATTTCCTACTCTTCTCCAAAATATGGTGGAAATTACGTTTTTCAGCCCTCAGGGAAAGCTAGGAACCAATGGAACTGATAACAGTTGTAAATAGCACTTGAAGTTATCAGCTGACAAGATTTCTTTATATGTATATATATATATATATATATATATATATATATATATATATTTATTATATATTTAGCAAACCAAGAAGGAGCAAGTAAGAGAAGGAAATTGTTAGGGTTTACATATACAATAACACCCACTTTACTGTTGGTCATCAGGAGACTGCAAATACTAGCACAACTTTTTGGGTCCAAGTGCTAGCAAGTTCAGCTGTGACCAGATTGTTGGAAGGCACCTGGTTACCTAAACTAATTACTTTACCATCAAGAATACAGAAGTACACATATACAGTATGTAGACAGCTCCTGTTGACATATCATTTCTGAATGAGAGTATCAGGAATCACAGATGTAAAGTCTATCTTTAGGTGATACACAGAGATGAAACAAATCCTCATACATATGTTGTATCTGTTTATCTGAAGCCCTCCCTCCTCCACATTCATTCAAAGTGCAGAATTTACACAACGTGACTGACCTTTCAGAGAGCAGGGGGTGGAGAGCTGAAGTTACACACTTCAGATCTCTACAAGGACAGTTCTGAGAGCTGATTGGAGGGAAGGGACACACAGCACACAGGAACAGAGCTGAGGCTTTCAGTCACAGGTTGTGTGCTGGAGATCCCTCCCCTTTCACCCTTTTTTCTCCTGGTGTCAGGAATACTTGGCAGAAGTGACTCATGCTGATAGCAGAAGAACAAGACAGCAAAGAGAAATTATACTTAGTGCTCCGTATTAAGACAAGTACACACTGTTTATGTTTAGTTTAAACTTTATATTTGTTGTTTACGACCACTTTACACCTGGAAACCTTAATATAGTTGTTGTTATAACCTGATCTGAGCTGATAAGGCAAACTATATATTATTATAATATAAATATAATTTTTTTTAGCCATGCTTTCTTGCCTGATAAGTAGGGATGGGGTTTTCCATGCTTTGAATACCCAATATTGATAAAGTTCTACAAAAGAAAAATGGCTCACAGCAGAGAAATTGTCAGTGTGTATTGGAGCTGTTAAGGAGAGCTAACACTTTTTTTTTACAGGAAGAGATACTGTTGTTGTGTATGCATTGATTTCTTTTAACTGTGGCATTTGTTCCACATGGTAATTCACTGCTTCCAATAAGTCTAACATGACAATAGCTTGCTTATTAGCTCTACAAATGGGCAGCACTGAATAACAAGATTCCCACTCTATAGACATCAATGAGGTTCAACAAAGTTTGCAAAATTCAAACTTTGAGCAAAATTCTCAAAACTGTTTGCAAACCAAACTAAAGATTTATTTAATCTCTACTGATGACAGTTGTGTTTTAGTCTTTAAGATTATCTTGTAAGTAAAGACTGCATTAAATGTACATCAAAAGTCAGTTGAAAACTGTTGTGGCACTATACCTCATGCTTTAGAAATTACTGTGCCCATTATATAAGTACTGGATTTGAAGATTTCCTAAGAACTATGAACAGTGAGAATGTAGAAAATTAAAAGGTATTCCCATATACCTGACAAAGACCACCTAGGTATAATCACAGCAATTACCACACTCACAAGACCCGTTAAGTACTGAAGAGATAACTTCTTATTGGACACAGGAAAAAGACGAGACAGTGGTTGTATCCAAATGTTATCTGGTTTATTAAAGGGCGGGA
This sequence comes from Rana muscosa, assembly GCA_029206835.1. NCBI lineage: Eukaryota > Metazoa > Chordata > Amphibia > Anura > Ranidae > Rana > Rana muscosa. The sequence continues at coordinate 817,259,980 of CM055117.1, read as the reverse complement.
CTACAAGTTATATAGGAACATTTCCAACCAATCAATAACATGGAAGAATGGGCGTGGTTGATACAGGGGAGTACATTTCACATCATTACACATCATTACATATCAAATAACCAACCTCTTAAACATGGCTGTCATACCCATGTCATCTGTTTCCATGACTCTGAGGCCTCGTACACACGACCGATTTTCTCGTCGTAAAAAACACGTCGTTTTTTTCGACGAGATTCTTGTTAAGCTTGTCGATTTTCTCGTCAAGCTTTCTATGCGTACACACTGTCATTTCCCAATTTCCTCGTTGTTCTCTGTGCTCACGTCCAGCACGTACGACGGCACTATAAAGGGGAAGATCTTTTTTCTTGGCGCCACCCCTTGGGCTGCTTTTGCTGATCTCGTGTTACCGCGTGTGAAGTAAAAGTTTGGGAAGAGACGATTCGCGCTTTTCAGTCTTCGTACTTTTCAGATCGTTTTCTGCCGTTCAGTTTGTGCTTGTGGGTTCGTATCTTGACTTTCAGGGCGTCTAGGCAGGTCGTATCTGTTTTACAGTGCGTTCTTGCCTGTTCGTTTCTGATTTTCAGTTCGTTATTCATAGGCCTTGCTGTTCTAAAGTGCGTTCTGTTCTGTACGTTCTGATTAGACGACCGTTTCCTAGCCATGTCGCCTGGACGTTCTCGTCGTCGAGTTCGTGCTGTGCGTGCGCTTGGTGTTGGTCTGCTTGTTTTGGACCAAGACCAGTCCATGAATGGTGTGAGGAGGAGTTCATGGACCAAGAATTGGTTGCTCCAGCGGGACCAATTCTGCCACATGCCTCTGCTGCGGGAGATCGTCGAGAATAATCCTGAGGACTACAGGAATTTTCTGAGGATGTCTGACCCTGTTTTTCAGGAACTGTTGGCTTTGGTGTCCCCCTATATTACCAGGAAGGACACCGTTATGCGGGAAGCCATCAGTGCTGAGCAGAGGCTCATCGCCACGTTGCGTTACCTGGCGACAGGGAGAAGTCTTCAGGACTTGAAGTTCACCACAGGCATCTCCCCCCAGGCTCTGGGCCTCATAATCCCAGACACCTGTTCTGCCATCATCCAAGTCCTGCAGGAGGACTATATTAGGGTAAGTTTGCTCCCTTAACATCTTTCATCCTTCCCTAATTACCATGATTGTAATATGCTGAGAATGTCCCCTTTGTCCCCATGCATGTTGGAAGCTTTAGATTGCCCCTTTTTTCTCCTCCCTAAATATTTCCCTTCACTTACTTTTCCAGCAGGGGCGCCTGTTGCTCCAAATGTTGGGGGGTTCAAACCCCAATTTAGGAAATAAACTTCCTCCTTTTTTGCTCTGTTGCCTAATAAACGCCCCCAGTTGTCCCCTCCAATGCAGCCATTTTGTTCCCTCAAATGCAGCCATTTAGTCCCCTCTAATGCAGCCAGTTTCCCCCAGCCCTGCACTTACCTTCTTGTGGTCAGCGCCATCCTTCTTCTGTCCTTGATGTCTTCTCCTTCCCTTCATGTTGCATCAGCCAATCATGTTACCATTAAACAGACTTGGTGAACATGATTGGCAGAGCAGCCTGTCAGTGTTTACACAAGGAATGCCCCCCTCCTTGCGTCCCCGATTTTTCTTTGAGGAAGCCAATTACATCCCTCAGGTTGTAATTTGCAAGACTATTTTAATACCTGTTTCTGCTCTGCAATTTTAACCCCCTAAATGCCGCAATGATTTATATGTCGGTCGCTTTACAAGAGGCCATCCACCTGAATAGTGTGCGGCATAGACAATACATAGGTTCATGCAACGCATGAACCTATGTATTGTTCTGAGTGATGGGCACAGGAGAGAGGGGACAGTGCTCCAGCGCCCACTCTGGACGCACCGCCACTGCAATGCTATCCTGTGGCCAAACACATCTCCCCCCCCCAAAAAAATAATTTAGTAATGGCCCATCAGAGGGGGTGATGAATATGATAAATGAGCCTTCCATTATCCTTTTTTTACACACCTTAATAAACGTATAATTAGATTGATGTTGGTCTCTAATTTTTTGGGATAGAATTTCCTTGTAATGTATGACTTTGTTTTTCTAATATTATTTCATCTTGTTTCACTCCACAGCTTCCTTCCACGCCACAGGAATGGCAGACTGTGGCATTGGAGTTTGCCACGCGGTGGGACTTCCCCAACTGCGGTGGTGCCATAGACGGGAAGCACGTCCGCATCGTGCCGCCACCCCGTTCTGGGTCCTACTACTACAACTACAAGGGGTTTCATAGCATTGTGCTGATGGCGGTGGTGTCAGCACGGTATGAATTCCTCTATGTTGATGTAGGGAAGAATGGCCGGATGTCCGATGGGGGATCCTTCATCCAGACGGAGTTTGCCCTCCGTCTCCAGAGTGACGACCTTGCATTGCCACCGGACGCAGGGAATATTGAAGGACTCCCCTTTGTTTTCTTGGCTGATGAAGCCTTCGGACTCGGACGGCATCTTATGAGGCCATTTCCACAGAGGACCCTGACCCCAGAGAAGAGTGTGTTCAATTACCGGCTGGCCAGGGGCCGAAGAGTCGTTGAAAATGCCTTTGGCATAATGGCCAGCCGGTTCCGCCTTTTTATGACTTCCATCCACTTGGCAGACTACAAAATAAACTATGTAGTGTTATGCTGCTGTGTGCTACACAACTTTCTGAGCCAAAAATCAAATTCCTATATGGCCTCAGTTTTGCCAGAGGCTGGACTTTCCCCTGCAAATCCCCTTCCGGGCCTGGAATCTGCCCGTCTTGGCTTGCCCCCCCAAAATGCCCGTGTGGTTCGGGACAAATACATGGAGTATTTCACGGGTAGGGGGGCAATTCCTATGCCAGCCTATGTCTAAGTATCCCAATAAAAATCTTGTTTAAACCTTTAATTATTTGTTCTTTCCTGTCTCCTAGTTTGTCTTTGTGCATTTGTAGTGGCAAGTGTATTTTACTTTAGTAAATAACAACCATTTCACTATGTTACCTTACAAAAGAACCAAATAAGCTTAGAGGGTATTATAAAAAGAAGCTACACGTTGTTTGTGGTCAAATATTTTACTCTGTGCACATTCTCTTCATTTTTTATTTATTTTTTTTACTTTGGGGTTGGCCTGGCCACAACCCGGCAATTTTTGGCTTATGAAAATACAAAAATATCAGTTGCATTTCAAAAATTACAACATTGGATACCTCTGAGCAATCGGAGACATTCACTTACACAAACTATGTCTCTATGTGCCCGTCCTAATATGGGGTCCTGCCACCCCTTGCCCAGCCAAAAATTGAATATGCACACATTTTTTATTTTTTTCATATAGGAAGTTTACAATCCTGATCCCTATTTTCAACATGTGCTATCTGCCATCAGGGGTGATCAATGGACGTGTTTTGGGGGTGCATCCCCTTCCTCAGTTCACCGACTTTTGATACGAGGAAGGGGTTGCACCCACAAAAGACGTACATGGATATCCCCTGATGGCAGATAGCACATGTTCACACACTGTGTGCATATTCAATTCTTGGCTGTTTTTTTACTCAAAAAATTAGAAAAAATTATAAAAACAAACATGTAAAAACAAATGTGTTTGGATGGCTTATTGAATTCTCCCCAAAACATCGAGAATGTCTTTAAATGTTTGTTCCATCACATGGATTCTTTGTTTAATTAGGTCCAGTTCCGTGCTACATTCCATCACTTGCTGGATGAGGCAGAGGGCACTGTCAGCAGAGAACCGTGTGCTATCCTTCACAACATTTACATCCCCTAAAAACCCCCCAAAAAAGTTTATAAAACTCTGCAGGCCTACCTCGCTTACCTTAAGCTGTGGTGTCAGATACTGACCTGTTGTGGTGACCAGATCCACAACGTCATCCACCTCTCCTTCCTGCACTTCTCCTTCCTCCACCTCAACTTCCTGCACATCTTTCGGTTGTGGGTCTTTGGGAGTTTGGTGTTGCTTGGAAGTTGTGGGGTGCATGTGCTCCCTGGAGTGTCCTCCTCCCAGTCTTCTCTCCCCTATGAGAATAAAACCAAAGGTCTATTTATCACACTGTAAATCTCCTTGTTAAACTAAAAACAGGCTAAATTGTTTGGAAGTGGGGTACAAGTGTGTGTTTGTGCGGAATTTAAAGAAGAATGCATTATTTATGACCCCAAATATGTTTAGTATTCACATTTGGATGTAATTTTTTGGACATGTAGGCACCACAAAAAATCTCTGATGCACCTGTGTGGGACACCCAAAAAAGGCGGGTCTGTTGGCCCACACTATAGTGCTCCAAAGTACAGATGTGGAAGCAGCTGCTGAGTGTCCTCTCCTTTACACTGATTAAAGTTTGCATTTAATTCTCTTTACAAACACATCATCTAGACTTAAAAATTATCCACAATACTTGATCAAAAATGGCAGATGTCTAATTACTTTTGTGGCTCTTAAATAAGCCAAAACCGCGGATAGTGGCCGAACGAAGTGTCGGTAACGTAACGAACGATTACTGTGCCCAACCTAGTTCAAAATATTACATTTTGGAAGGGAGTCCAATATGATAAAAAAAAAAAACATGTCAGTTTCTAAAAATATTAATAGCAGAAACGTCGTCATTTTACCTACTTTTAGCGAGCATCCTCTTTATGATCCTCAACTGGTCTGGCTCCCTCAGTTTGAGGTCTGACCACCTCTTTCTGAGCTGCTCATTTGAGCGTTTCACCCCGAACTTCGCCCTCAGACTCTTCACAACTTTAGTGAGGATTTTGGCCTTCCTTCTATTTGGTTTGCTATACGGCCCATGCTTGGCATCATAATCAGCCTTGACCAAGATGTCCACCATCTCCGCCATCTCCGCCAAAGACATATTCGATGCCTTGAATCTCCTCCTTGATCGTGACGTGTCCTCGGTCTCCGGGCTTGTCTCCTCGCTAGTTGCGGAATTATCAGACACCTGCTGTAACTTCGCCATATCTGTCTGCGCGCCAAAAGAGAAGGGGCGGGGAAAAGATGTAAGTTAGAACGTCATGGGCGGGCGACGTGTGCGGAGCGACGTGTTCGAATTTTGACGCATGCGTGGTGTGTATATAGCAAACACACATGTGACTATAGTACGTTCGGTGTGCGGAGAGAGGAGTTCAAGTGACGGACGTGCGAACGAAGGTATGTGATTTTGTGACTTGTAAAAATTGTTGGCCTATACTGTCTTGAGATTGTTGGAGGATATATATGGTGACTAGGATGTTAAGGAGGTTAGACTGTTTGCCTCACATTATTTAAATATAATTTATTTTACTTGCAGATACAATATGAATGTCTTTATTAGCGACAAAGAGTTCCTGGCGGAATTTATTGACCGGGTAAGGGAGCTGCCGGCTCTGTGGGAGACGAAAAACCTCATCCATAAAAAAAAGGGGTGAGAAAAGCAGCGCTGGAGAAGCTGCTCCCATTTGTGCATACCAAGGTGCCCACAGCCACAGCAAAACAAGTGGACACTAAAATTGGGAGCTTGAGAGGTACCTACAGGACTGAACGCTCTAAGGTGCTGGCTTCTCAGAGGTCAGGAGCAGCAGCAGATGATGTTTATGTCCCGATTTTGTGGTACTACAACAGGATGTCCTTCCTGGATGACCACATTGAGACAAGGCCATCACTCTCCACTCTTCCCCCCAGACTTCCCTGCAGCCAACCTGAGCCTTCTCTGGAGCAAGAGGAGGCAGCCATCCTGGATGATCCTGATTTGTCCATCTGGAGCCAGGTATAGTATTAACTGAAAATGTATTGGGATAAAATTAATGTTTCCCAAATATGTCAGGATGAGAAACATACATTATTTTGTATTCCACAAGTGAAATCAAGATCTGTAGACATTATTCTGCACTTAATTGTGTGGTAAATAGTCAAGCTGATGTAGTGGTAAATTTAAAGCAAGGATTTATGCATTTACATTCTAATTGCTTCCATCAGGATTACAAAGTTTGATGCAAAGATTAAACCAACATATTAAACTATGTTCCTTTTTCATACACAGGATGAAATCAGCCAGGAGGAGGGTCTGGAAACTGTCAGGCAGGAGGAGGAAGGGCCCAGTGGCAGCCAGGAGGTGGCAGGGCCCAGTGGCAGCCAGGAGGTGGTAGGGCCCAGTGGCAGCCAGGAGGTGGCAGGGCCCAGTGGCAGCCAGGAGGTGGCAGGGCCCAGTGGCAGACAGGAGGTGGCAGGGCAAAGGAGAAGCACCAGATCCCAGGTGCCTCCCATCCGGCTTCACAAAAGAGGCAGGAGGGACAGGACCACCAGTGAGGCAGCAATGGCCCTTATTAAAGAGGCCCATGCCACCCTCAAGGAGCCCACATCCCCTGAAGAGGCCATTGCCGGCCTAGTGGAGGCTAAGTTCAAGGTGATGAGCATGGAGCAACGCCTCCTATGCGAGCCCCTGCTCATCACCTTGCTCAACAAGGGGGTGATGGAGAAAATTACACCCAATACCGCCATATGTGAGGTGGCCCAACTGACCCAACCTCAACCTCCACCTCCACCTTCCTCTTCTGCCCCACCCCCTTCTGCTACACCTCCACCTTCTGCCCCACCCCCTTCTGCTACACCTCCACCTTCTGCCCCACCCCCTTCTGCTACACCTCCACCTTCTGCCCCACCCCCTTATGCTACACCTCCACCTTCTGCCCCACCCCCTTCTGCTACACCTCCACCTTCTGCCCCACCCCCTTCTGCTACACCTCCACCTTCTGCCCCACCCCCTTCTGCTACACCTTCTTCTTCTGCCCCACCCCCTTCTGCTACACCTCCACCTTCTTCTTCTGCCCCACCCCCTTCTGCTACACCTCCACCTTCTTCTTCTGCCCCACCCCCTTCTGCTACACCTCCACCTCCTCCTCCTGACAGGAGTACCCCTCCAGTGGGCCAGCCTCCAGCCAAACAAAGAAGGAAGGCTGCAGGAAAGGCTGCAGGAAAGGCTTCAGGAAAGGCTTCAGGAAAGGCTGCAGGGAAGGTTGCCAGGAAGAAGAGGAAGTGATGGCCTTACTTCATTGTGGTCGGACAGAAGGCAGCCTGTTGTAGTACCACACACTTGGGACATATATCTCACCTGCTGCTGTTCCTGACCTCTGGGAGGCCAGCATCAGATTGTGTTCAGAAATGTGGGCCTTCTCAAGCTCCCAATTTTAGTGTCCACACAGGGTTGCTGTGTGCTCTGGGGTCCCTGGGATGCACAAATGGCAGCAGCTTCTCCAGCGCTGCCTTCTCTTTATTTAATTTATAAACATGAATAAATGTGTTTTTTGTTTAAGTTCATACTTGACTATGTGTATTTTTAAATAAACAAAATCAAGCTTTGGAGTAAGCAGATACATTTGACTGACAATAAAAGGCACAGATATCACCCCCCCCCCAAAAGAATAACTAAATCTGATTAGCACAAAAACATGGTGTGAAATTTAAATAATATAGATTCCAAAATTAAATGGGAGATCGCTATCAAAACATTGAGAAATTAGAATTAACATCATTTTGAAAAATCAAACCATTTAAATTATTCCTAAAAACTTGCACGATATAATACACATAAATCTTATAAAGAGCAGCATGAAAAAGGTTAAAAATAAGGCAGAACTCTGTGTGAATATCAGCAGCAAAAGAAGGTCACTCATTTTGATTAATGTAACATTCTAACGAAGATTTCAATGCAGAACATTTAAACGATGAAATATTTATGAGCGTGACGAATATGCTCTCTCCATTATGAAGGCTTGTTTTACCAGAAGATGCGCTCCCGTCTCAAAGTTGCTTGTGAGCATGCGCGCTTTTGGAAGAGTCGTAAAAGCATACACACGAACCATTTTCTCGTCACAAAACAGGCCGATGAGAAACACGACGAGGAAATCTGGAATCCTGACGAGAAAATAGAGAGCAGGTTCTCTATTTTCTCGTCGAGATTCTCGGCAAGTTTCTCGTCGTAAAACCATACACACGAACGTTTTTCTAGACAAAAAAACTATCGCGGCACTTTTCTTGACTGTTTTGGACGAGAAAATCGGTCGTGTGTACGAGGCCATAGTCATGTTTTTGGTGTTCCGTTTTAAACAGGAGAACAGGGAAATGTTTTCAGACAGCCTTATACCGCAGAAGCTTTATATAGACAAGTACAGAGAAGTAATGTTCCTGTAAGCTACATTTTATGCATGATGTTAGACCTGTGGGTTTTGTTCATCGCATGCAAATGCAGAAGTTTAACTTAGCTAACAAACTACACCAAGTTAACCTTAAATCTTATATTGAACCCATAGCTAATAGCTGTCTTAACATAAATCTCTTAACATGGCGTCACTATGGTTCAGTAATATTTACTCATATTACTACAGAGAATATCAGTTACCACGATTGAGGAAAATCATTTTTTACAAATCATGAGGGCATACGCAGTAATCTGATAACTACATTTGTAAATGTTTCCTTTGCCAAAAACCAGTCCGAAGAGTCATCTTGATCTACAGTATCTGTTCCATTTACAAAGCAATGGGAGCATTTAAAACATTAGAAAGCTGTATTCTTTTAATAGTAAGTAGGATGCTTGGAAAGATTACATACTGTAGCCAAAAAAATTAAAACAGACTTATCAAGTCTGTTCAGGGACTGTAAATTTATTGTGACAACTGCCTTTCACAATCAATAAGAAAATTACTGCTATTTGTATAATATGCTTGGACATTTTTTTACATAAGAAATTGCTGAAAATGTGCATTCTAAATTATGGCTATGTAATATTTAAATTAAACTATAATTAAACTTAAATGTAAGCTTTGTTGAAAAATGTATATTGTAAATTACAAGGATTTTTGTAACCTATATTGCAGATTCTTACTGCATCTGTTTGGATCTAGAGATAAAAAAAAAAAAATGTTTGACATGGATTGCCGAAATAATTTAAAACTTGTAGTTTACTGTGAATGCGTGGGTAAGATCATTCCCAATATATCCCACACCATAGATTTTATAAACTGGAGCACAGCTATTGGTGGCTACCATGATCGTTATTCTTTTCTACAATCTACTTGTCTAACACATCAACACAGTTTGTTGACCTGATATTTTTCCATGTCTAATTATACAGTTGAGCACTATCTGTGATATTTTTGTTTGCACTAATCGCTACATTTTTAGGAGAAGATTTTGGGGCATACCTCTTCTTCAAAGGTCCTTGCAATAGTGATATACAAAGCATTAGCAAAATGTTCAGAACAACACTCCCTGAAAACAAAAACACATTGTAATTAACCACTTAAGCCCCGGACCATTTCGGGCCATTAGGACCAAGCCTGTTTTTGGGATTCGGCACTGCGCTGCTTTAACTGTAAATTGTGCGGACATGCAATGTTGTACCCAAATGAAATTTGCGTCCTTTTCTTCCCACAAATAGAGCTTTCTTTTAATGGTATTTGATTGCCTCTGCGATTTTTAATTTTTGCGATATAAACAGAAAAAGACCGAAAATTTTGAAAAAAAATGATATTTTCTACTTTTTGTTATAAGAAAAATAGAATAAACTCAATTTTAGTCATACATTTAGGCCAAAATGTATTCAGCCACATGTCTTTAGTAAAAAAAATGTCAATAAGCGTATATTTATTGGTTTGCGCAAAAGTTATAGCGTTTACAAACTAGGGTACATTTTCTGAAATTTACACAGCTTTAAATTTATGACTGCCTATCTCATTTCTTGAGGTGCTAAAATGGCAGGGCAGTACAAAACCCCCCCAAATGACCCCATTTTGGAAAGTAGACACCCCAAGGAAATTGCTGAGAGGCATGTTGAGCCCATTGAATATTTTTTTTTCGTCCCAAGTGATTGAATAATGACAAAAAAAAAAAAAAAAAAAAATTACAAAAAGTTGTCACTAAATGATATATTGCTCACACATGCCATGGTTATATGTGGAATTGCACCCCAAAATACATTCTGCTGCTTCTCCTGAGTACGGGGATACCACATGTGTGGGACTTTTTAGGAGCCTAGCCACGTACGGGACCCCGGAAACCAAGCACCGCCTTCAGGATTTCTAAGGGCGCAAATTTTTGATTTCACTCCTCACTACCTATCACAGTTTCGAAGGCCATAAAATGCCAAAATAGCACAAACCCCCCAAATGACCCCATTTTGGAAAGTAGACACCCCAAGCTATTTACTGAGAGGCATGTTCAGTCCATGGAATATTTTATATTTTGCCACAAGTTGCGGGAATATGACAAACTTTTTTTTTTTTGCACAAAGTTGTCACTAAATGATATATTGCTCACACATGCCATGGGCATATGTGAAATTACACCCCAAAATACATTCTGCTGCTTCTCCTGAGTACGGGGATACCACATGTGTGGGACTTTTTGGGAGCCTAGCCGCGTACGGGACCCCAAAAACCAAGCACCGCCTTCAAGGTTTCTAAGGGCATAAATTTTTGATTTCACTCCTCACTACCTATCACAGTTTTGAAGGCCATAAAATGCCAAGATGGCACAAAACCCCCCCAAATGACCCCATTTTGGAAAGTAGACACCCCAAGCTATTTGCTGAGAGGCATGTTGACCCCATTGAATATTTTTTTTTTTGTCCCAAATGATTGAATAATGACAAAAAGAAAAAAAAAATGTACAAAAAGTTGTCACTAAATGATATATTGCTCACACATGCCATGGTTATATGTGGAATTGCACCCCAAAATACATTCTGCTGCTTTTCCTGAGTACGGGGATACCACATGTGTGGGACTTTTTGGGAGCCTAGCCGCGTACAGGGCCCCAAAAACCAAGCACCGCCTTCAGGATTTCTAAGGGCGTGAATTTTTGATTTCACTCCTCACTACCTATCACAGTTTTGAAGGCCATAAAATGCCAAAATAGCACAAAACCCCCCCCAAATTACCCCATTTTGGAAAGTAGACACCCCAAGCTATTTGCTGAGAGGCATGTTGAGTCCATGGAATATTTTATATTTTGCCACAGGTTGCGGGAATATGACAAACTGTTTTTTTTTTGCACAAAGTTGTCACTAAATGATATATTGCTCACACATGCCATGGGCATATGTGAAATTACACCCCAAAATACATTCTGCTGCTTCTCCTGAGTACGGGGATACCACATGTGTGGGACTTTTTGGGAGCCTAGCCACGTACGGGACCCCAAAAACCAAGCACCGCCTTCAAGGTTTCTAAGGGCATACATTTTTGATTTCGCTCCTCACTACCTATCACAGTTTTGAAGGCCATAAAATGCCAAGATGGCACAAAACCCCCCCAAATGACCCCATTTTGGAAAGTAGACACCCCAAGCTATTTGCTGAGAGGCATGTTGAGCCCATTGAATATTTTTTTTTTTGTCCCAAATGATTGAATAATGACAAAAAGAAAAAAAAAAAATGTACAAAAAGTTGTCACTAAATGATATATTGCTCACACATGCCATGGTTATATGTGAAATTACACCCCAAAATACATTCTGCTGCTTCTCCTGAGTACGGGGATACCACATGTGTGGGACTTTTTGGGAGCCTAGCCGCGTACGGGACCCCAAAAACCAAGCACCGCCTTCAAGGTTTCTAAGGGCATACATTTTTGATTTCACTCCTCACTACCTATCACAGTTTTGAAGGCCATAAAATGTCAAAATAGCCCAAAACCCCCACAAATGACCCCATTTTGGAAAGTAGACACCCCAAGCTATTTGCTGAGAGGCATGGTGAGTATTTTACAGCTCTCATTTTTTTTTGAAAATTAAGAAAGACATTTTTTTTTTCTTTTTTTTTTTCTTTTTTTACATTTTCAAAACTTTGTGACAAAAAGCGAGATCTGCAAAATACTCAACATACCTCTCAGCAAATAGCTTGGGGTGTCTACTTTCCAAAATGGGGTCATTTGGGGGGGTTTTGTGCCATCTGGGCATTCCATGGCCTCCGAAACTGTGATAGGCAGTGAGGAGTGAAATCAAAAATTTACACCCATAGAAATCCTGAAGGCGGTGCTTGGTTTTTGGGGTCCCGTACGCGACTAGGCTCCCAAAAAGTCCCACACATGTGGTATCCCCGTACTCAGGAGAAGCAACAGAATGTATTTTGGGGTGTAATTCCACATATGCCCATGGCATGTTTGAGCAATATATAATTTAGTGACAACTTTTTGTACATTTTTTTTTTTTTGGTCATTATTCAATCACTTGGGACAAAAAAAAAAAATATTCAATGGGCTCAACATGCCTCTCAGCAAATAGCTTGGGGTGTCTACTTTCCAAAACTGGGTCATTTGGGGGGGTTTTGAACTGTCCTGGCATTTTATGCACAACATTAGGAAGCTTATGTCACACATCATCCACTCTTCTAACCACTTGAAGACAAAGCCCTTTCTGACACTTTTTGTTTACATGAAAGAAATTTTTTTTTTGCAAGAAAATTATGTTGAACCCCCAAACATTATATATTTTTTTAAATCAAAGGCCCTACAGATTAAAATAGTGGGTGTTGCATTTTTTTTTTCCACACAGTATTTGCGCAGCGATTTTTCAAACGCATTTTTTGGGGGAAAAACACACTTTTTTTATTTTTAATGCACTAAAAAACACTATATTGCCCAAATGTTTGATGAAATAAAAAAGATGATCATAGGCCGAGTACATGGATACCAAACACGACATGCTTTAAAATTGCGCACAAACGCGCAGCGGCGACAAAACTACATTCATTTTTAAAAGCATTTAAAAGCCTTTACAGGTTACCACGTTAGATTTACAGAGGAGGTCTACTGCTAAAATGACTGCCCTCGATCTGACCTTCGCGGTGATACCTCACATGCATGATGCAATTGCTGTTTACATATGACGCTAGACCGACGCTTGCGTTCGCCTTTGCGCAATAGCAGGGGGGGACAGCGGTGCTTTTTTTATTTATTTTTTTTTTTTTATTATTTATTTGGCTTTTTTATTTTATTTTTAAACTGTGCCTTCCATATTTTATTTTTTTACCATTTTTATCGTTATCTCAGGGAATGTAAATATCCCCTATGATAGCAATAGGTAGTGACAGGTACTCTTTTTTTGAAAAAAATTGGGGGGTTAGACCCTAGATCTTTCCTCTGCCCTCAAAGCATCTGACCACACCAAGATCGGTGTGATAAAATGCTTTCCCAATTTCCCAATGGCGCTTTTTATATCCGGGGGGGGATATTCCCTCCCACTGCTTGTAAAAGCAGTCTAGAGGCTAATTATCTGCTAGAATTGCTTTTACATGAAAGCCGGCTGCTGGCTGAAAAGAATGATACCAAGATGATACCTAAACCCGCAGGCATCATTCTGGTATAAACATTCAAAGTCCAGCAACATACCAGTACGTTGCTGGTCCTTGTTGGACATGTATTGTAATCTTTTTTTTCATACAGCCTATTGGCTGAACGAAAAAAAGAGATTGATTGGTGGGTATGCCCACCATTAGAATACCTCCCTTCATCCACCCACTTCTAATGATGGGCATATATGCCGAAGCATGGGGGCATCCTCCCGCAAAAAAGTTATGCCGCGTACACACGGTCAAGCCTTCGTCGGAATTTTGACCGTATGTACGCGGCATAAAAGGTTATGCCGCGTACACACGGTCGGACTTTTCCACGGATAAGCCTCCGTTGGAATTTCGACCGTATATACGCGGCATTAGGAGCAAAATCGCTCCTCCGCCCCTGCTGCCCCCATGCTTCGGCATATATGCTCTTTTTTTTAACTGTGGTGGTGAAATCACCTCCTACAGCGTTGGAGTCACGGCTTTATGTATCGTGGGAGCAAACGCTGTTGCTGTCAAGATAAATAGATCCGCGCTGCAACTGAATGGCGTACCTGCTAAGCAAATGGTGGTTAACATTAAAACAAAGTAACATTACAGTACAACAGTAAGACCTTACCATGCCATACCTGCAAAGCAAATACCAAAACAAAACCTAGTAAAAAATAAAAAAATGTTTTAACGCAACCTGTGCCTAAAATATATATATGCCGAAGCATGGGGGCATCCTCCCGCAAAAAAGTTATGCCGCGTACACACGGTCGGAATTTCGACCGTATGTACGCGGCATTAGGAGCAAAATCGCTCCTCCGCCCCTGCTGCCCCCATGCTTCGGCATATATGCTCTTTTTTTTAACTGTGTTGGTGAAATCACCTCCTACAGCGTTGGAGTCACGGCTTTATGTATCGTGGGAGCAAACGCTGTTGCTGTCAAGATAAATAGATCCGCGCTGCAACTGAATGGCGTACCTGCTAAGCAAATGGTGGTTAACATTAAAACAAAGTAACATTACAGTACAACAGTAAGACCTTACCATGCCATACCTGCAAAGCAAATACCAAAACAAAACCTAGTAAAAAATAAAAAAATGTTTTAACGCAACCTGTGCCTAAAATATATATATGCCGAAGCATGGGGGCATCCTCCCGCAAAAAAGTTATGCCGCGTACACACGGTCGGAATTTCGACCGTATGTACGCGGCATTAGGAGCAAAATCGCTCCTCCGCCCCTGCTGCCCCCATGCTTCGGCATATATGCTCTTTTTTTTAACTGTGGTGGTGAAATCACCTCCTACAGCACTGGAGTCACGGCTTTATGTATCGTGGGAGCAAACGCTGTTGCTGTCAAGATAAATAATTCCGCGCTGCAGTTGAATGGCGCACCTGAAAACAAAAAATTACATACCTGAAAAGCAAGCATGATAAAACATTGCAGAATAGAATACAGTAAAAAAAGAGCAGAACAATAGAGAGAAAATAGAGAGAGAGAGAACAATAAAACGACAACTATTTTTGGTTTTTTTATTTTATATTTTTTTTGTGTTTTGTTTTTTACGTTTTTTTTTTCATTTTTACACTTTTTTTTGTAACTTTACAACTGTAATGGTTCGGGTCTCTCAAAATGTAATGGCATCTTGGGAGACCCTGTGTAAGTGTGTCCTAGTCTGTGAAATGCTGTACCCTACGCTAAAACTTCACTTTTGAGTGGTAGCGTTCAAAACATTCACCTTGGCAAAGACCAGGCTTGTCAGGACAGAGTGGACAAAAACTACGGGTGTCACGCCTAAATCCGCGCTTGCTACAGACACGACATCTTTTTTGGGGGTGGCTTTGGGTAGGGGTACTCGGGAGGACATACGAATAATGCCTCTCATGCAGCCGGCTTACTGCATTTGGTTGGGGATGGTGAGGTGCAGAACCGCCTGGATACAGGAGTTCTGTGACTATCTCATTCTAGAATTTTAGAAGAGATAACGTCCCGCCTGAAGCTCTGTATAGCACATGAGCGTTCAGCAAAGCCAATTGGAATAATGATAGAGACACTTTTTTGTACCAGCGTCTCGCCTTACGGTCAATTAGATACGGCGCCATCAACTGGTCGTTGAGGTCCACCCCTCCCATATTTTGGTTATATTCGTGGACACAGAGGGGTTTCTCCACAACACCAGTCGCCGTACGAATTTGGACTGTCGTGTCTGCATGAAGGGAGGTAAGAAGGAAAACATTCTTATTGTCCCTCCACTTCATAGCGAGCAAGTTATTACACTTCAAGCAGGCTCTCTCCCCCAGCCTAAGACAGGCATCTACAAGCCGCTGGGGAAAGCCCCGGCGATTAGGTCGCACGGTGCCACATGCTCCAATCTTATGATCAAACAAGTGACTAAACAGTGGCACGCTCGTGTAATAATTGTCCACATACAAGTGGTACCCCTTTCCGAATAAGGGTGACACCAAGTTCCACACTATCTTGCCAGCGCTCCCTATGTAATCCGGGCAGTTGACCGACTCAATCTGACTGTCTTTTCCCTCATAAACCGTAAAGTTCACTACATAGCCTGTTGCCCTGTCACAGAACTTGTAGAGCTTGACCCCGTATCTGGCACGCTTGCTGGGAAGGTACTGCTTGAAAGACAAGCGGCCAGAAAATTTAATCAGGGACTCATCAACGCAGACAACTTGATCGGGAGTAAACAAGGCTGCAAAACGTTCGTTGAAGTGGTTTATGAGGGGCCGAATTTTATAGAGCCGGTCGTATTCAGGGTCCCCACGTGGACGACAAAGTTCATTGTCGTTGAAGTGCATGAACCGCAAAATCTGCTCGTATCGTGCCCTGGACATGGAGGCAGAGAACACGGGCATGTGGTCAATTGGGTGCGTGGACCAATAAGCACGCAATGACGGAAATTTATGTGTGCCCATGTTGAGGGAAAGGCCCAGAAAGGTCTTAAATTCGGAAACCGTAATTGGTTTCCAATTTCTGGCAATTTTAGGCAACTGGGGGTTAGCGGCGATAAATTGACCAGCATATAAATTACTCTGGTCCACAATAGATCTATAGAGATCTTCCGTGAAAAACAGCGAATAAAAATCGATTGGCATAAAATCAGCTGTTTCCACCTGAATACCGGGTTGGGCAGTGAATGGGGGAAGTACGGGTTCTGCAGAAGTGGTGGGGACCCAATCAGGATAGGCGAATTCTGCAGGAAGGGCAGTATGGGCACGACGGGCCTGCCTTTGTCTTCTTGGTGGCAGCGGGACACTACTTGTGCTTGCCACCTCGCCAGCTTGAACTGCACTTATGGGACTCGCCACGTCACCAAGTGTTACTGCAGTGCTGGATGTACGTCCAGGCTGTACTAGGCCGCTGGTGCTTGCCAGTTCACCAGAAGGAATAGCGGCGCTAGTACTACTCTGCTCCATGATACGAGAGACCTGCGGTTCTTGCTCCTCAACAACCTCAGAAGATCGGGATCGGGTATGCCTGACCTTAGCAGGGACCTCAACTTCGTCGTCAGAGCTATCTGACGTGGGGCCGCTGACGTCACTGTCTTCTACGGGAAGATATTCTGAGCCTGAATCTGACAGATACGTGACCTCCTCTTCACTATCTGTCATGCTCAGAATCTCATAGGCCTCTTTACTAGTGTACCTTCGACTTGCCATTTTGGGCTCTAAATTTAGGGGTACACTAGTAAGATTCACAGGAAAAAAAGCACCTGACTGTCGTCAGCAAATATATCAAACGCTACAAAAAAACTGTTAGCGATCGCAGGGATCAGGCCTGTCTCTGCGAACGCTGCAGTTATGTGTGTTGTGTTTGGTAAGTGACAGTGATCGATCGATACTGCACTTGGGTGGGTTGGGCTGGGCTGGGCGGAGGGGCTAAACGCAGGTACTAGCAGGTATCTGGGCTGATCCCGCTAACACTGCGTTCTTGGGAACCCTAAACCGCTGGGGATGCTAGTATAGATCTGATCAGATACTATACCACTAAGGGGGGTGTATGCTTTGCGCATGGGTGTTAGCGTTACTGGCACTAACCTAACACTGCCTGGGGCGACGCAGACCCTCTCTGGCGCTAAAACCTAATTGATCTCACCCGCCGGGCGATCAGGGGGGTTAAACCTTTATTGGGTTATATACGGCGGGTGCCCTGATGCTATAAAAAGCAAACTAATCAACCAGCGTCACCCGTAACCTTTATATGGTGATCACTGGTGAAAGGGTTAACTAGGGGCAATCAGGGGGTTAAAACCTTTATTAGGTTAAATATGGGGGTACCTGACACCAATAAAAACCTGCGGCGAACCTAAAAAAAAAATAACTGCCTATCTAAAACACCAGCGACACGAATACAGCGATCGGAAAAACAATCGCTTAGTGACGCTGAAGTTAGGGGGTGAAAGGGTTACCTGGGGGGTGATCAAGGGGTTAAACCTTTATTAGGGGGGGTTAGGGGGCTACCCTGGACCTAAAGGGGCCTAATCCTAACTGCCTTGCAACTTTTTACAATCACAGATGACACTAAATGCAGTGATCAGTAAAATAAATGATCACTGCAATCAGTGACACTGTGATTGGGGGCTTTGGGGTGACCTGGGGGGTGATCTGGGGGTGACTGGGGGGTGATTTG
The DNA here is from genome assembly GCA_029206835.1 of Rana muscosa. NCBI lineage: Eukaryota > Metazoa > Chordata > Amphibia > Anura > Ranidae > Rana > Rana muscosa. Next base: position 817,242,028 of record CM055117.1, on the reverse strand, counting down.
TGTGCCTATGTGTACCTACGTGTCAGTGGACTGTTGGAGCACTAACTTCTGTCTTCACTCCTCGGCGCCGGGAACGAAAAGACCGCGGCGAGGGAGATGACATCACTTCCTCCAGCCTGTGTTTACATCACATGGCGGAGGAAGCAATTTCATTGGCCGGGAGCGATCGCGAGGGGGGGGCCGAATCGAGCGGCCGCCCCCTCATGCCTGATCGCTCCCGAACACTTAACGGCCGCTCACTGCAGTGAAGGGGGGTCCGGATGGACCCCCCAACTGCACAAAGGCGATCACGTAGATCTACGTGATTCTGCCTGTCCGTGCCATTCTGCCGACGTAAATCGGCGGTGGGCGGTCGTTAAGTGGTTAAAGAGAATAAATTAGGCAGGCCATACATTGACCAATTTTCTTTCCTTCGACCACGGGCTGAAACGGGTCATAAAACTTTTTGACAGTGATTTAAAAAAATATATTTGGTATCTTTTGTTTCAAACACAATTCTTTCTCATAGTTTAACAATTTTCCTTTCCGGATTTCACTTTAAGAAGCATATTTGCAAGTGCACTAATACGGCTACAATCATCTTAAAGTGATTGTAAAGGCAGAAGGTTTTTTATCTTAATGCTTTCTATGCATTAAGATAAAAAAGCCTTTTGTGTGCAGCAACCCCCCTCAGCCCCCATAATACTTACATGAGCCTCGTCTAGATCCAGCGTTGTTGTAGGCTTGTCTCGACTGCCCAGGACTCCCATCTTCATTGGCTGAGACAGCAGCGCATCGCCATTGGCTCCCACTGCTGTCAATTAAAGTTAGTCAGCCAATGAGGAGAGAAAGGAGGTGGGGCTGGACCACGGCTCCATGTCTGAATGGACACAGGGAGCTGTGGCTCAGCTCGAGTGCTCCCATAGCAAACTGCTTGATGTGGGGGCACTCAACAGGAGGGAGGGGCCGGGAGCACCAAAGTGGGACCCGAAAGGAAGAGGATCTGGGCTGCTCTGTGCAAAACCGTGGGAAATACCCCTATCCAGACCATGCTGATGCTCCGGATGTTCCCCTGTTGTGGCTTTTGTTTTCTCCGCCTCCTCAGCTCCCAAGCTGGATGCACTACATGGCCGCCATCTTGATATCTAGCGCTTGCCGATTTATCTCAGCCCCTCGGTAAGTATGAGGTCTCTGCTTCAGTCCTCTCTTGCCAATCATTCCGCCTGCCCCCATTTATCAACAACATACATCTATTGATCTTATAACTTACATTGCAGATACAACATTCATGCATCCGCCCCTGAAGAAGCGAGCAGGGTCTCGCGAAACGCGTAGGGATTTATTGATGCTTGTTTTATGCCGGTACATGCTGGGTATTATTAATGTCTGCATTATGCTTACATACTTCCCTGTCTATATGTATGTACATTTTATTTTTCTTATTGTGTATGTGTATCTACTGGCCCAGCAACTTTCAAGTTTTATTGTTGCTCATTGATGTATAACATTTGTAAAAAATCTTTATGTATTTACTTTCATCTGTGTTGTGTACATTGGCTATTATGTAACTCACAATCATTGTTGTTGCCGCTCCGTTACATAAAATTTTGAAACTAATAAATAGATTTTGTCTCATTGTTCGCTGTGAACATTGGCTAAACCTCTCTCACCTCATCCAAAGTCCCAGGGCGACCTCTTTTTTTTTTTTGTTTACACAGTAATCAGTGCATTTTTATAGCACTGATCGCTGTATAGATGACAATGGTCGCAAAATTGTGTCAAACGTGTCCAATGTGTCCACCATAATGTCGCAGTCACAATAAAAATTGCAGATCGCGGCCATTACTAGTAAAAAAAAAAAAATATATTAATAAAAATGCCATAAATCTATCCCCTAATCAATATACGCTTATTGCGATTTTTTTTACCAAAAATATGTAGAAGAATACATATCCGCCTAAACTGAGGATTTTTATATATATATATATACATATATATATATATACATTTTTGGGATATTTATTATAGCAAAAAGGAAAAATATTGCTTTTTTCTCAAAAATGTCGCTGTTTTTGTTTATAGCGCAAAAAATAAAACCCGCAGGTGATCAAATACCCCCAAAAGAAAGCTCTATTTTTGGGAAAAAAAGGACGTAAATTTTGTTTGGGTGCAACGTCACACAATGCCGCAATTGTCAGTTAAAGCGACGCAGTGCCGTATCGCAAAAAGTGCTCTGGTCAGGAAGGGGGTAAATTCTTCTGGAGCTGAAGTGGTTAAATAAACACTTTACTGCCAGAAAGTGTTTTTGGAGTATGACGTCTGCTTAAAATGCAAAACTAAATTTTTTCATTTTAACTGTGCAAACAAGAGAGAGGGTTTAATGTTTCCAGAACCAAATAGAACTATAGTGATTCTTTTTACTCTTTTAAATGTATCCTGTACCCCTTTCTTTCTACAGTTATCTTGCAGAATTTAGACCCACAGGTTTGCAGGTGGACAGAATGGGGAAAAGAAAAAACAGCTTGATGCTGCGCCCTACAGTCTTGCCATAGATGCTGTCCCTTGACGCTTAGTAAAACTATTTATAATGGTGGATCTGGTGGTTCACATAATGAACAGAGTCACCATTCCTGTACTTATGCTAACTTTTAATGAGTGGGACAGGCTCGTCATGCAAAGCATGGAACTCTCTCAAGAATTCCTCTCATTTTGAAGGGAACTATTTGCATGTGTATCAAAGAGTCTTGTCCTAAAGTCTTTCTTTTGATAAACCTTACTCTGCAGTTACTAAAGCTACTACAGATAAAACCCATTAAGTTAAACTAGTTCTGTCCAAAGTAGGTAATCTGGTTTATCAAAGGCTGTGGGGCTGCTTTAAGGATTCAGTGAGTGGGGCAGTCACTAAAGCCTGATGGACAGTCCGATGGACTTTTTTCATCGGACAAACCGATCGTGTATGGGACCCATCGGTCTTTTTTCCATCGGTTTTAAAAAATAGAACATGTTTTAAATTTTTCCGATGGATCAAATATCGATAGCAAATTCCGATCATCTATGGGCAAGTCCATCGGATAAAAAACCCACGCATGCTCAGAATCAAGTCAACGCATGCTCAGAAGCATTAAACTTCATTTTTCCGGCTAATGTGAAAAAGCGCGGTGTACTCATAGCCCTTCACCAATCCCTCCCTTTCGTATTAACCTCAGAAATCAAAGATCCGGAAGGTCGCTATATAATCCTTGTAGGCACGCTTCAAGAAGTGGAAACTACATTGGTATCCTATTATGCCCCAAATGACAACCCGAACCCCTTCTTTTCTCACCTCCTACAAGTCATCCGGACACATTGCAGGGGCACGGTGATCCTCTGCGGTGACTCCAACTCAGTACTTCAGCCACATATGGATAAATCCCCATATGCTCCAGACCAGTATGCCCCCTCCACACGTTTTAGAAAATTACTGCAACAAGCCTCATTGCTTGACACTTGGCGAGAATGCAACCCAACAAAGAAGAACTACACGTTCTACTCATATCCCCATAAATCCTTTTCTAGGATCGATCACATATTCCTCTCGGTTGCGTCCTCCCCAACACTTGTCAACTCCTCTATACAACCTATACCATGGTCGGACCACTGTGCAGTCCTTACCACAGTTTCCTCTCTGATCCCCCAAACCAGCGACCGCTCCTGGTGTATTAATGAAGCTCATCTTACTAATCCGTCATACTGCCTTGACATTCAGGTGGCCCTCACAGATTACCTGCGTCATAATAATACCCCTGATATCTCTCCAGTTCTCCTCTGGGAGGCACACAAACCGGTAATCCGAGGCACATGCATATCAGTATCTACACATCTTAAACGAGATAAGAAGCTCCAACTAGCCAACCTTGAGAAGGAGTACCACCAGAACTTTCTTCAGTTCCAGAAAACCCTGACTGAGCCCCATAGGATAGCAATGGAAAAATCCAGAACTGAACTGGATCTGCTGCTGGCTGAATCGGCTGATAAGGCCATCCGCAGATCCAGCCATACCATTTACACTAAGGCCAACAAACCCGATACTTTCCTAGCCATGCGTCTCCGTCGACCAGAACGGAACCATGTTCCCATCAGATTACGGATCGAGAAAAATGCATACACTAGTAACCCTATCAAAATTCTAAATGAATTCCGCAAGCGTCTAGAAGACCTCTATAAAGCTAAATCTACCTTTTCCCACTCTGCCGCTGACTCACTCCTTCACGACACCCATTTGACTGCTCTCTCGGACTCAGACCGTGAACCCTTAGAGGCACCCATTTCTACAGAAGAAGTCCTTGCAGCGATAAAAACCCTCAAACCCCATAAGAGGCCAGGCCCAGATGGACTATCAGCCACATACTTAAAAAAATTTGCTACAACTCTAGCCCCCCTCTTAAGTAAAACGTTCAACGCCCTACTTCAGAATCAGGTCTTTGGCCGAGACACACTGACAGCTATTATAGCAATGATACCCAAACCTAACACTGATAATTCCCTTTGGTCTAATTTTAGACCCATCTCCCTACTTAACCTGGACATCAAACTCCTGGCTAAAATATTGGCACTTCGCCTCAACCCTCTTATCGGCAAACTAATAAACAAAGACCAGGTAGGCTTTATACCCCGTAGACAAGCTAGCGATAACATCAGACGAGTGATACTCCTCCAACATATTGCAAAAACCCGTCATATCCCAATGCACTTATTATCTCTTGATATAAGGAAGGCGTTTGACACGGTGTCCTGGCCATACCTAGACTACATTCTTAAACGCTGGGGCTTTGGCCCACACTTTCTACAGTGGATAAACTCCCTCTATAACCAGCCGCAAGCTTATATTAGGTACTCAGGATTTCGCTCGGACAGTTTTCTTATAGCAAGAGGTACTAGACAGGGATGCCCCCTTTCCCCTTTACTTTTTGCATTAGCTATTGAACCATTGGCAGCTCTGATTAGAACAAACATTAATATTAAAGGACTAGAAATCGCTTCCACCTCGCATAAAATCTGCCTCTTTGCAGATGATGCACTTTTATTTGTGACATCACCCCGCACCACTCTCCCTAACCTTATTCAAATCCTGGATAAATTCGCCTCCATTTCAGGTTTGGAGGTTAATCAAACAAAGTCTAAAGCTCTTAATGTATCTCTCCCACCCCACGTAGTCACCCATTTACAACTAAACTTCCCCTTTACTTGGTCTGCTACCTCTCTCCCGTACCTTGGCATAAAACTGACCGGAAACCCAACCTCTTTATACCAAGCTAACTATCTCCCCATGCTGGCACAATTGTCATCTATCTTGGACACCTGGAAACCTTTGTGTGTTTCCTGGCTGGGGCGGGTGGCAGCTGTTAAGATGTCCTTGCTTCCCAAACTCTTATCTCTATATAGAGTCCTCCCGATCAATGTTCCTTCTTACTTCCACCGGATTATTCAATCTAGAGTCTTTAAATATATATGGGGCCTCACCAAACCCAGAATCCCGAAAATTATCCTTCTTCGCCATAAACTACACGGGGGCTTGGGCATCCCGAACTTTGCCAAATATTACCAGGCAGCCCAACTAGCCCAACTAGCTCTATTACATGCACTTACTGAAACCCCGAAATGGGTTTCCCTCAAAGCTATAGACCTTTACCCACTGACAGTTAATAATATTCTATGGCTACCCCCTTCCGTCCGTGGTCATATTACCAACCCCATCACCTACCACTCCTTAAAGCTATGGGACAGGCTACGCGACCCCTTTAAACTGATCTCTCCACATAACCCTTTATTATCCTTCTTACACCACCCTTCATTCTACCCTGCCTACACTCAACCCAGCACCTTTTCTCGCTGGTCGCAAGCGGGCATAACTAAAATATGCGATCTTACTGCCAACTCCACCTTTAAATCTTTCTCAGATCTCCAATCCAGCGCCTCACTCCCAACCTTGGAATCTTTCCGTTACCTTCAAGTACTCCACTTTGCCAAATCAATAGTCGGCCCGTGCACTAGTCTGACCACCCAATCTATATACGAGAAAATCTGCGCAGCAGACCCTCATGCCCCAGGCATTATATCTAGCTTATATAGCCACTTCTCCACTCTATCAGCTGACCTCCCTCTATATGCTGCACAGTGGTCCAAGGACCTAAATATTTCTCTCTCTCCTGAAGAATGGTCCGATATATGGGCCACCACCAAATCTTCTTCCCAAAATGTGGTAGCGCTTGAAACAAACTATAAAGTTTTAATGCGCTGGTACCTGGTTCCAGCACGAATATCTAAATTTGTACCGAATTATCCCTCGACCTGTTTCCGAGGTTGCGGTGACCAGGGTACCCATCTCCATATCAATTCTGGAAGGTTATCTTTCAAATGGTTTCCACAATACTGCATGAAACAGTGATCCCTGAACCGGCCCTGGCACTCCTAAACCACATACAGGGAGAATATACCAGAAATCAAATCAGTCTTCTCCTCCAGCTGACCACTGCTGCCAAGCAAACTATTGCCAAAGCCTGGAAAACCCCGAAACTCTACATAGCAGAAACAAAGAATAGAGTAACCCAAGCCATGATACACAGCAAAATTGAGGCCACATTGTTAGACCGTGTCCCTCGACACACTAGCATATGGACCCCATGGGTGGATAACTTTCTACCCCCGGACTTTGATCCCAACCTCCTTATCCCATGATCTTCCACCTACATCTACCACTGCGCGTGGTGGCCCCCCTGGCCACACCGCGGCCCCGCCGACAACGTTCCCCCTCCCCCTTCTCTCTTCTCTCTCTTTCTCTTTTTCCCCTATGTGCCCCTCCTCTCCTCACGCGCCTATCCCTCATCTGCGAACCCCGCTTGTACCCATGTTCCCTTACTTCCTCAACAAGAACAGGCCTCTGAGGCTATGATTTCACATTTTCTGATACCCCATGAACCTGATGTAAACGCATAACATTACCCATTGTCGAAGTTCTGGGGACCACCCCCGCTGATACACACTGATGCCACCGTGTCAACACCCTCCCTAATATTGATCAGCGACAAATGATAGCACTTAATCCACTAATTTTCTGATGTTTTGTAATAGTTATGCTTTATATGTAACGTGAACGATATACATTCACCATTTCTGACTACTTCTTGTTGTACTCAATATTATGCTTTAATAAAAAACTTTTGAAACCAAACTTCATTTTTCTCGGCTCATCGGAGTGTTTTACGTCACCGCGTTTGGAACGGTCGGTTTTTTGACTGATGGTGTGTAGGCAAGACTGATGGAAGTCAGCTTCATCGGATTTCCGATGGACAAAACCATCGGATTAGAATCCATAGGATATCTGATCGTGTGTACGAGGCTTTAGAGGCTAAGCATGTACAAGGTAGTGCCTTTACTGAGAGCTTAACCACTTCAGCCCCAGAAGAATTTACCCCCTTCCTGACCAGAGCATTTTTTGCGATTCGGCACTGCGTTGATTTAGCTGACAATTGTACGGTTGTGCAACGTTGTACCCAAACAAAATTGACATTCCTTTTTTTCCCACAAATAGAGCTTTCTTTTGGTGGTATTTGATCACCTCTGCGGTTTTAATTTTTTGTGCTATAAACAAAAAAAGAGCGACAATTTTGAAAAAAAAGCAATATTTTTTACTTTTTGCTATAATAAATATCCCCAAAAATATATAAAAAATTTTTTTTTCCTCAGTTTAGGCCGATTCGTATCCTTCTACATATTTTTGGTACAAAAAATTGCAATAAGTGTATGTAGCGGGTATATACTTTCCCGGGGGTAATTTTGAATTTGGCAGAGACATCAGTGATGTGTAATTCCCTGCAGCCCAGTGGGTGGCGCTGTCGCCCTGGGCTGGGGTTGAATCATTGCTGTGTGCCGTCCTCCTTTTTGTCCTCCCTCGGCAGCGGTATGGTGGGGCGGGGAACCCGCCGTGCTTGCTGGGAGAGGGTATAAAGGGGGCCGGCCATCTTTGTCACAGGGTTGACGTCCCAGGCACCTTCAGCTTGCGGACGGTGGGTCGTGTCGCTCCTCTGGGTGGCTTAGGCCTAGAGGACAGCGGAGGTCGAGTTCCATCCCAGGCACCTTTAGCCTGGGGTGAGGTACTTGGATGGAGGTCCGGAGCTCAGTGCCCAACACTGAGTTCCGTGAGGGAAGGAGATCCTAGGGTATCCAGGGATTGGGTACCCAAATCCGGAAGGCGCAATGGACCGGGGGAGCTCCTCATTTGAAGACCCGGTGCAGCATATTGCCGGTGACAAATGAGTCTCTCGTCGGAGACGGCCTGGAAGGAAATCTACCCTCGTGCGGAGACCAGGACACACTTCTAGGAAGGGAAGTGGCTGCTTACATTGTGTCTGGGCCTGTTCGCATCCACACCTCCTTTCCTGTTCTGTTCTATCAAGGGAGTTCAACTGTTTGTGTTCAGACAAGGAGAATAAAGGAGTGTTGAACTTTAATGGTGTGGAGCTCATTTTCTGACAGACATGGTTGGGCGGTGACTCTTGGAGGGAGGATCCAGGTGCACAGCACTGACCCGAAGGTAATACAGAACTCTTGCTTATACTGCACTAACATCTGTGGTGGAAGCTAGGCGTAGTGTCCCCGCTCCCTCCCCTCTAAGATACCCCTAGACAAGAGAAAGACGAGACCAAGAGGGGAGTGTGAGGAGCAGCCGCTACACGTGGGGGCTCGGGTCCGGTATAGTGTTTGTGCACCACAGTATTGAACGTGTCTGTTGGAAGAGTTAAGCGAACAGGCAGGCCTTCATTGGCCGAAGTGCATCCCTGCTCGAAGTCGTGGACATGACCCGAAAAGAGGAAAGGCCCACGCAGAAGAGTGGAAAAAGGGGGAAGCTCAGCCGTGTGAAGTAGTACACGTGGGGGCTTCTATTGCACTGTGCCACCAGGCACACCCCCACCGCTTAGTTCGTGGGCGTGACTCAGAAACAGAAAAGAAGAAAAGCCCGCGAACTGGAGCAAAGGGGAGGAGTCCAATACGTGTGAAGGACTACACGTGGGACGTTGGCGCAAAAACTTTGCAGTGTGCGATGGATCAGCAACAGGTCGCCATGTTCGGACACACCTCGTGGATTCCAATTCATCCTTCCACCACGACTTTGACCGCTGCTGCTCCAGTAACGAATACGGGGATCCGACTAAAGCCAAGCGGTCGATTCGCCCTGTACTCGTGCATGGACGTTGAGGCCTTGGGTGTGATTTGTCCCGGGTGTTTGGGACTGGTGTGCCAGTTGAAGCCGTTCGGATGCTGTGAGGCCTGTGGGGAATTCCTGTTTGAAGTGGATCCGGCAGTGGAAAGGCCGAGAACCATATACCCCGGCCGGGCTTCAGGCAACACCACTCAAAGAGGAGGAATCACTGCTGTGAGAGTCACCCCTGCGCACACTGCAACGACCGCGGAGGAGGTCGTAAAACCCCAACGGGAGAAATCCGAGGATGCTGACTCGGTCACCACTGTCTCGCAGCGTCCACCACCGAAGAGGAAGACCGGCATGGTAGCCCCGACCAGCGGTTGTGGTGGACCATCTCGCCCACTTATGCCAGGCCCGGATGAATCCGTCGACCAGAGTTCCGGACGTCCCGCTTCAAGTGAAGGCCAAGGTAAGCCAGGCGGGGAGACTTGGTGTGTGGGCGCAGGTGTCGGGAAGTCATGGCCTAGCGAATCCGCGGGAGGTGGTGGCTCAGTTTCTACAACCGGCTACATACCCGCGGAGGAGTGTGACACCACCGACCTGGAGTCGCTCTCGGACATGGGAGACGACGTGGCGATAGACAATTTATTTGCTGAGAAGGGCTGGGACAAAGTACCGCTTGCTTCATCTCAGAGGATCAGAGATCCACCCATGTCAACAGGGGAAAGTACACCCCGGGTGGAGGCATCAGCGCCTGAAGAGAGGTCCCATCCCCAGTCTGCTGCTACATCCCCGGTGCCATCTGTGCCGAAGGCCGGGGAAAAGAGACTATTGCTGCGGGCTCCTATGCCCCGATCAGATGTGATCAAGGTCCCTCGCCACCCGGACTTGATAGTGTTGCCTGGCGAAGGGGACAAAGCTACCATGCCTCCTCTGGCAAGACTACAATGCCTGTTTGGGCAGAAGGTTGCTGCGGAGTACGGATGGGAGTATCCATACTTATCGAAGGACTTACTCTATGAGGTGGAAGTGTGCTGGGAGCGCTGGTACAATGACTTCGTGTGGACCCACCTTCAGGTTCCCCACGCCCGCAGGTACCTGGCATGCTCTCCGAAGGCCTCCCAGCGATTCAAAGACTGCAAGGCAGAATGGATGTTAGGACGACACATCCATGCAGATAAAGTGTTGATCCGAAGAAAGGAAGGAGAAGATGTGGAGTATCATCTGGAGACCATGGATCAGCACTTGAAACCACTTGTTCTGCCGCATCCCCGCTTTTACCTGTAGGAGAAAAGAGACTCCGTTCTTATCATGCTGCTGAACTTTCTGGTTCCCGTTGCTTTTGTGCCCAGAGGAATGAAGAACTGTTCCTGTTTGTTCTTCACTTTTCCAGCAAAGAGAATACTGACTCTGGGGTAGATAGGGCCGAAAGAAAAGAGGAAAGTTCTACGGGTGCAGTTACCACGATGCTGTCACCAGGTGGCAGTGTTGCGCAACATTTAAACACTTATCACACACTCACTTTGGAGAAAAGGGATTTCTTCTCGGAGAAGTTTATTTTCCATTACACGAATACAGGTGTCAGGGTTATGTGTGTTAATCCTTTCTTTTCCCTCTGCAGGAGAACATCCCATCAAGTTTTCTGAGGATGGGGTGGGTCTTAGTCAGGATGGGTGGGAAAAGTTAAATGTGAATATGTGATTCAAAGTTATGGATCAATACTGTTGTTTCTCTTCTGTCTTTATTCCCTTTCTTTACAGGGCTCAGACACAATGTTTTAGTAGGATAGTTTTACAAAGTTTTTTTATATTTTTGTATATCTAATTGTTAGTCTGTTTCTGGACTGAATCATGTCAGCTGTTTAGGGCATGGTTTACTCCAGACACTGGGGACCAGTGTCAAAGGACCGAGGGGAGAGTGTAGCGGGTATGTACTTTCCCGGGTGTAATTTTGAATTTGGCAGAGACATCAGTGATGTGTAATTCCCTGCAGCCCAGTGGGTGGCGCTGTCGCCCTGGGCTGGGGTTGAATCATTGCTGTGTGCTGTCCTCCTTTTTGTCCTCCCTCGGAAACGTTATGGTGGGGCGGGGAACCCGCCGTGCTTGCTGGGAGAGGGTATAAAGGGGGCCGGCCATCTTTGTCACGGGGTTGACGTCCCAGGCACCTTCAGCTTGCGGAGGGTGGGTCGTGTCGCTCCTCTGGGTGGCTTAGGCCTAGAGGACAGCGGAGGTCGCGTTCCATCCCAGGCACCGTTAGCCTGGGGTGAGGTACTTGGATGGAGGTCCGGAGCTCAGTGCCCAACACTGAGTTCCGCGAGGGAAGGAGATCCTAAGGTATCCAGGGATTGGGTACCCGAATCCGGAAGGCGCAATGGACCGGGGGGAGCTCCTCATTTGAAGACCCGGTGCAGCATATTGCCGGTGACAAGTGAGTCTCTCGTCGGAGACAGCCTTGAAGGAAATCGTGCGGAGACCAGGACACACTTCTAGGAAGGGAAGTGGCGGCTTACATTGTGTCTGGGCCTGTTCGCATCCACACCTCATTTCCTGTTCTGTTCTATCAAGGGAGTTCAACTGTTTGTGTTCAGACAAGGAGAATAAAGGAGTGTTGAACTTTAATGGTGTGGAGCTCATTTTCTGACAGACATGGTTCGCGGTGACTCTTGGAGGGAGGATCCAGGTGCACAGCACTGACCCGAAGGTAATACAGAACTGTTGCTTATACTGCACTAACATCTGTGGTGGAAGCTAGGCGTAGTGTCCCCGCTCCCTCGCCTCTAAGATACCCCTAGACAAGAGAAAGATGAGACCAAGAGGGGAGTGTGAGGAGCAGCCGCTACACGTATATTGATTGCTTTGCGCAAAAGTTGTAGCGTCTACAAAATAGGGGATAGTTTTATGGCCATATAAATAGCCACTGATTACTGTATCAATGACACTGGCAGGGAAGGGGTTAAACACTAGGGGCGGTCAAGGGGTTAAGTGAGTCCTAGTGAGTGATTCTATCTGTGGGGGGATGGGCTACAAGTGACATGACAGTGATCACTGCTCCCGATGACAGGGAGCAGTAGATCCCTGTCAAGTCACTAGTCAGAACAGGGAAATGCCTTGTTTACATCTCCCCGTTCCGCCTCTACGTCTCACGATCGCGGGCCGCCGGCGAATATCGAGTTCTTGGGACCCGCAGACATGCTCCCGCGTCGTGTGGTGGGCGCATGTACCCGCAAGGTGGCAAATTCAAATGGATGTACAGGTACGCCCATCTGCCTGTATGAGCCCTTCTGCCGACGTAAATGTGTGTGCGGCGGTTGGCAAGCGGTTAAAGCGGTTGTAAACCCTCAGGGTTTTTCACCTTAATGGATTCTATGCATTAAGATGAAAAACGTCCTTTAGTGTAGCAGAGCCCGCTTTTAATTTTCTTAGAACCCTTTCTTTCCAAGGGCGGGAACGAGCACACCCGCTCCAGCCGGTGTCTCGGGTCCTGATTTGATAGATGGATAGCAGCACAATCGGGGGGGGGGGGTGGATTCCTGCTGTTTGTGTCAATGGATGCAGCAACAGGACTCGGGAGCGTGCCCCCACGAGTGTCCCCAGGGAAGCGCTTCCCCGTGGGGGTCATACGATCTGGGGAGGATCCAGGAGTGCCACGGAGGGACTCCAGAAGAGGAGGATCAGGGCCACTCTGTGCAAAACCCTTGCACAGAGGAGGTAAGTATGACATGTTTGTCATTTAAAAAAAATAAAAACCGGAGCTTTACAATCACTTCAAGCAGACTTTTATGTGAACATATCTCCTAATAAAAAAGACACAGTTGTTTAGTGAACCTCTAACTAGCAAGTAATTCCTCTATGAGCCATTTGTTAACCACTTCAGCCCGAAAGATTTGGCAGCCCAATGACCGGGCCAATTTTCGCGATTCGGCACTGCGTCGCTTTAGCTGACAATTGCACGGTCGTGCGACGTTGTACCCAAACAAAATTGACGTCCTTTTTTCCCACAAATAGAGCTTTCTTTTGGTGGTATTTGATCACCTCTGCACCAAAACAGTTTTGAAAAAAGCAATATTTTTTACTTTTTGCTATAATAAATATCCCCAAAAATATATAAAAAAACATGTTTTTTTCCTCAGTTTAGGCCGATTCGTATCCTTCTACATATTTTTGGTACAAAAAAATCGCAATAAGCGATATATTAATTGGTTTGCGCAAAAGTTAGAGCATCTACAAAATAGGAGATAGTTTTATGGCATTTTTATTATTATTTTTTTGTTAGTAATGGCGGCGATCTGCGATTTTTATCATGACTGCGACATTATGGCAGACACGTCAGACACTTTTGAGAGCTTGTCTCTCTTTGATTTCCTTCTAACCTCAAACTTAATTTGGATTTTCGGACAAATGCATTTTTTAACTAACAAAATAAATAAAAATGAATTTCGGGAGTAACTAAATAAATGTATTTTACAGACGAAAATGAAATTCCGAAATGAAATATTTCAGTGTGCACATGTCTAGCGATCAGTGCTATAAAAATGCACTGATTACTGTGTAAATGACACTGGCAGGGAAGGGGTTAAACACTAGGGGGCGATGAAGGGGTTAAGTGTGTCCTAGGGATTGATTCTAACTGTGGGGGGATAGGCTACAAGTGACATGACAGCGATTACTGCTCCTGATGACAGGGAGCAGTAGATTCCTGTCATGTCACTAGGCAGAACAGGGAAATGCCTTGCGCATGCTTGCTAGGTGGCAAATTCAAAGGGAAGTACAGGTACGCCCATTTGCCTGCCCATGTCATTCTGCCAACATACATCGGCGTGCGGAGGTCGGGAAGCGGTTAAAGTTAATCAAAAACAAAATTGCTGGGAGTTATATTCCCTGTCAGATTTTTTTTTCTCCAAAATATCTAAGAGGACTTTCAAGGAACCAAATATTTCTAAATCAAAACATATGTGTGATGGAGCCCCATACTCAAGATGAGTCTGCCCGCCGTAAATACTTCCTCTGTCCGGTACCACACGATCCAAGATCCCTCAGAGCACCCAGTTATTAGCTGTAACTCTTTGTAGGGTGAAAACATACAGACTCTTTATTAAAACACACTCAGCCCCTAATGGACACAGGGTGATTTACACATAGGAGGGGCCGGGGGAGCTGGACACAGAGTTTCCAGAGCTCTCCAAGGTAAGCTGGGTTCCACAAACCCCCCCACCCAAGGTGACTCCCGTCACAATATGTATTCATTATACAATGTAGATAGTAAAAAGGTACTATACTGTGCACAGATTCCTAAAAACAAAGTTACTTAACACTTTAAATGAACCTGTTACTCCTGGTTCAACATAATCATTAGGAAACTAGTGTTACAATCATGTGACCCACTTATCTTTATCAAACTGACACAATCATAAAACTTTTTCCATAATTATAAATTTAATTTTGGTGTTCTTGAGACTGGTCACATGATAACGTATCCTGTAACCTTCTCTATGTATTTATGAGACCAATGGTCCCCTTCTACCAGAGAAATACAATGGAGGAATAAATTCAATAAACAAATAGACATAAATCAGCACATAACAATATAATTTACTATGTTGTGCATGGGTACAAACGTTGTGCATGGTAGCCAATCAGCTTCTAACTTCGGTTTGTTCAATTCAGCTTTGACAAAAAAAAGCTGATTGGTTTTTATGCAGAGTTGCACCCGATTTTGAACTCTCCAGTTTTAGTAAATCAACCCAATTGCGTTATTACAAACAATCAGCTAAAAACTCCAAGGCATGTTTATGAGAGCAGAATTGGGACATTTTGCATTGAGGTTTTTAATTGAATATCTGTATTAAAACACTATATAGCGTTTTTGTTTTGTACATGCTTAGCGCAAGTGACATACGCTAACGAACCCTAACATGTGAACGCCCTCATCATAACATGTGAACACTTACATGTGTATGCAGCATAGCGATGAGGCCATGTGCACAACATGCTGCACACAGAAAGGATGGACCAGGCTCCTGGATGTACATATGTGTAACTCACAAGTACTGTAACATCAGGGTTAAGTTCATAGTGCTGGCAAGGATAAACAGAAGCTCTGAGAGCAGTAGATCTACTTAGGATGGGGAAGCCAGAGGAATCTGGAACTAGTGGTATTACAATCCCAAAGACTACCCCAGTGTATTCCGGACTGGAAACTTTCCTCAATGATACACTACTGGATTTGTGTTATCTTCACATGCACACAGGCTTTCTAAGTTCAGTTTGCCTCAATCTCCTCCCTAGTGGGGCCCCTCCCACTCCCTGGCCCCATAACAGCTACACTATATTACCAAAAGCATTGGGACGCCTGCCTTTACACACACATGAACTTTAATGGCATCCCAATCTCGGTCTGTAGGGTTCAATATTGAGTTGGCCCACCCTTTGCAGCAGAGTCGTAACTAGAAACTTCAGGGCCCCGGTGCAAGAAATCACAAAGCCCCTCCCCCCCGAAAAAAGCATGATTTTGATACTTTTTTTGAGGGGGAGTGGCAGCGGTGTTGTTGAGGGTGTGGCAGCGGTGGTACTTGAGGGGGGTGGCGGCGGGGGTGCTTGAGGGGGGTGGCAGCAGTGGTACTTGAGGGGGGGTGGCAGCGGTGATGTTGAGGGGGGTAGCAGCAGTGGTACTTAAGGGGGGGTGGCAGCAGTGTTAATTGAGGGGGGTGACAGCGGTGATGTTAAGGGGGTGGCAGCGGTGGTACTTGAGAGGGGTGGCAGCGGTGGTACTTGAGGGGGATGGCAGCGGTGGTACGTGGGGGTTGGCAGCCGTGGTACTTGGGGGGTGGCAGCTGTGGTACTTGGGGGGGTGGCAGCGGTGGTACTTGGGGGGGTGGCAGCAGTGGTACTTGAGGGGGTGGCAGCAGTGGTACTTGAGGGGGTGGCAGCGGTGATGTTGAGGGGGTGGCAGCAGTGATACTTAAGGGGGGGGTGTCAGCAGTGGTAATTGAGGGGGGGACAGCAGTGATGTTAAGGGGGTGGCAGCGGTGGTACTTAAGGGGGGTGGCAGTAGTGGTACTTGAGGGCGGTGGCAGCAGTGGTACTTGGGGGGTGGCAACAGTGGTACTTGAGGGGTGGCAGCGGTGGTACTTGGGGGGTGACAGCGGTGGTACTTGAGGGGGGTGGGAGCAATGGTACTTGGGGGGTGGCAGCAGTGGTACTTGAGGAGGTGGCAGTGGTGGTACTTGAGGGGGGTGGCAGTGGTGATGTTGAGGGGGGTGGCAGCAGTGGTAATTAAGGGGGGGTGTCAGCAGTGGTAATTGAGGGGGGACAGCGGTGATGTTAAGGGGGTGGCAGCGGTGGTACTTAAGGGGGGGTGGCAGTGGTGGTACTTGAGGGGGTGGCAGCGGTGGTACTTGGGGGGTGGCAGCAGTGGTACTTGAGGGGTGGCAAAGCCCCTCCCCCCCAAAAAAGCATGATTTTGATACTTTTTTTGAGGGGGGGTGGCAGCGGTGTTGTTGAGGGTGTGGCAGCGGTGGTACTTGAGGGGGGTGGCGGCGGGGGTACTTGAGGGGGGTGGCAGCGGTGATGTTGAGGGGGGTGGCAGCAGCGGTACTTAAGGGGGGTGTCAGCAGTGGTAATTGAGGGGGGGACAGAGGTGATGTTAAGGGGGTGGCAGCGGTGGTACTTAAGGGGGGGTGGCAGTGGTGGTACTTGAGGGGGATGGCAGCGGTGGTACTTGGGGGTGGCAGCAGTGGTACTTGAGGGGGTGGCAGCAGTGGTAATTGAGGGGGGGACAGCGGTGATGTTAAGGGGGTGGCAGCGGTGGTACTTAAGGGGGGTGGCAGTGGTGGTACTTAAGGGGGGTGGCAGCGGTGGTACTTGGGGGGTGGCAGCAGTGGTACTTGAGGGGTGGCAAAGCCCCTCCCCCCCCCCAAAAAAGCATGATTTTGATACTTTTTTTGAGGGGGAGTGGCAGCGGTGTTGTTGAGGGTGTGGCAGCGGTGGTACTTGAGGGGGGTGGTGGCGGGGGTACTTGAGGTGGGTGGCAGCGGTGATGTTGAGGGGGGTGGCAGCAGTGGTACTTAAGGGGGGGTGTCAGCAGTGGTAATTGAGGGGTGGACAGCGGTGATGTTAAGGGGGTGGCAGCGGTGGTACTTAAGGGGGGTGGCAGTGGTGGTACTTGAGGGGGGTGGCAGTGGTGGTACTTGGGGGGTGGCAGCGGTGGTACTTGGGGGGTGACAGCGGTGGTACTTGAGGGGGGTGGCAGCGGTAGTACTTGGGGGTGGCAGCAGTGGTACTTGAGGGGGTGGCAGCGGTGGTACTTGAGGGGTGGCAGCGGTGGTACTTGGGGGGTGACAGCGGTGGTACTTGAGGGGGGTGGCAGCGATGGTACTTGGGGGGTGGCAGCAGTGGTACTTGAGGGGGTGGCAGCAGTGGTACTTGAGGGGGGTGGCAGCGGTGATGTTGAGGGGGGTGGCAGCAGTGGTACTTAAGGGGGGGTGTGGCAGCAGTGGTAATTGAGGGGGGGACAGCGGTGATGTTAAGGGGGTGGCAGCAGTGGTACTTAAGGGGGGGTGGCAGTGGTGGTACTTGGGGGGTGGCAGCAGTGGTACTTTAGGGGTGGCAGCGGTGGTACTTGGGGGGTGACAGCGGTGGTACTTGAGGGGGTGGCAGCGGTAGTACTTGGGGGTGGCAGCGGTGGTACTTGAGGGGGTGGCAGCTGTGGTACTTGAGGGGGGTGACAGCGGTGGTACTTGAGGGGGGTGGCAGCGATGGTACTTGGGGGGTGGCAGCAGTGGTACTTGAGGGGGGTGGCAGCGGTGGTACTTGAGGGGGGTGGCAGCAGTGATACTTGAGGTGGGTGGCAGCGGTGATGTTGAGGGGGTGGCAGCAGTGGTAATTGAGGGGGGTGACAGCGGTGATGGTAAGGGGGTGGCAGCGGTGGTACTTAAGGGGGGGTGGCAGCGGTGGTACTTGAGGGGTGTGGCAGCGGTGGTACTTGGGGGGTGGCAGCGGTGGTACTTGGGGGGTGACAGCGGTGGTACTTAAGGGGGGTGGCAGCGGTGGTACTTGGTGGGGGTGGCAGCGGTGGTACTTGAGGGGGGGTGGCTGCGGTGGTACTTGAGGGGGGGTGGCAGCTGTGGTACTTGAGAGGGTGGCAGCTATGGTATGTGGGGGGTGGCAGCGGTGGTGCCATCCTCTCCCACCACCACCACCTCTGCCTCTTACTGATCCCATCCCCCACCACTGATCTCATCCCTATCCCCCCCATCACCTCTGTTGTAGAAGTGATGGGGGGGTAGGGATGGGATCAGAAAGAAGCAGAGGTGGTGGAGGATAGATCGATTGCACTGCAATTAGTCACTTACTTCCATCACCGTGCCTCCAGGGATGCATTTCCTCATGGAGAGAGACCCTCCCCTTCATTCGATTGGTGTCAGCTAAATACATTTTCAGTCTCCGCCCCGCCTCCCTACATTCTCTCTCTCTGGATAGGCGGGGCAGGATGGGGCGGTCTAGAGTGTCTCTCAGCCTGTCTTCTCTGCTCTCAGCAGGCGAAAGCCCCCCTCCCCGAATGGCCAGGCGGCGCGGCCTGCGGTGGGCCTCCCGGTACCACAGCACAGCCATAATGGCGGGCCCCTCACACTGGCAGACGGGCGGATGGCGGGCCCCCCTAAAGTGGCGGAACTACAGGGCCCAGTCGCAGCGGCGACTGATGCAACCCTGATAATTCCGCCACTGCTTTGCAGCTATAACAGCTTCAACTCTTCTGGGAAGGCTGTCCACAAGGTTTAGGAGTGTGTCTATGGGAATGTTTGACTATTCTTCCAGAAGCGCATTTGTGAGGTCAGGCACTGAAGTGGACCAGAAGGCTTGGCTCGCAGTCTCTGCTCCAATTAATCCCAATGGTGTTCTATCAGGTTGAGGTCAATACTCTGTGCAGGCCAGTCAAGTTCCTCCACCCCAAACTCACCCATCCATGTCTTTATGGACCTTGCTTTGTGCACAGTTGCACAGTCATGTTGGAACAGGAAGGGGCCATCCTCAAACTGTTCCCACAAAGTTGGGAGCATGAAATTGTCTAAAATGTCTTGGTATGCTGACTCCTTAAGAGTTTGCTTTACTGGAACTAATGGGCCAACCCCAACCCCTGAAAAACAACCCCAGGCCATAATCCCCCCTCCACCAAATGATTTGAACCAGTGCACAAAGCAAGGTCCATAAAGACATTATTATGCAAGTTTGGGGTGGAGGAACTTGACTGGCCTGCACAGAGTCCTGACCTCAATTCGATAGAACACCTTTGGGATGAGTTAAATCGGAGACTGCGAGCCAGGCCTTCTTGTCCATATCAGTGCCGGACCTTACAAATGCACTTCTGGAAGAATGGCCAAACATTCCCATAGACACATTCCCAAACTGTGTGGATAGTCTTCCCAGAAGAGTTGAAGCTGTTAAAGCTGCAAAGGGTAGGCCAACTCAATACTGAATCCTACGGACTAAGACTGGGATGCCAATAAAATTATGGCAGGTGTCCCAATACTTTTGGTAATATAGTGTGTGTGGACTGCTATGTCTATAGCTACACCAATGTACACATCAAAATTGGTCTGGCTCTATTTTTGAGGGAACATTGTTCCTTTCTCATACTACCGTAGTATCATTTTGTTATCTTGTGGGTAGGGTTGAGCGAACCCAAACTGTAAAGTTCGGGTCCGTACCGAACATTTGAGTTTTTGGGTACCGGACCCGAACCCGAACAATTGCGTGCATGTTCGGGTTCGGTCCCATGTTCGGCGATGTAATGGCGCATTTAGAAAAGCTTCAGGGGCAGCCAATCACCTTTTGTTTAACTTGTGTGCCCTTAGAAGCCATCATAGCCATGCGTACTAATGGCATGGCTGTGATTGGCCAGTGCAACATGTGACCCAGCTTCTATATAAGCTAGAGGCACACAGCACAGCACGTCACTCTGCTTTAGACAGGATAGGGAGAGGATCCTGGCTGTTGTTGCTTATTAGGGAGAGATTGACATACTATGAGTTAGTCCTGATTCTGCAATCTGAGAGAAAAGATAGAGAGACAGTTTAGGGCAAGGTTCCTGTTGGTGCTTTCAGGGAGAGAGATTTATATAGGAGTCCAGATTCAGAGATCTAATAACTCAGCGATCTGCATAGGTTTACCTGTTTGTGTTGCAGTGCACAGTCTTCTTACTCTGTCATGAGCCCAGTGTCAGAGAAATTTTAACTTTTATCTGCAAGCTCAGTGCACCAGCACTGCATATGTTACGTTGAGAGATACACCCTGTACATACTGTGGGTGTATTGTGCTCTTGCAGAAAGACCCATTATGGGCAAAAAAAAATAATTGCAGTGTTTTCTGCATATATGCAAGTGTGAGATTTACAATTTATATACTTTTCTTGTATTGTGCTATTCCCCCAAAAAAATTTTAGGGCAATTTTTTTTTTAATAGCATTTTCTGTATTGCTGTAGGTGTGAGATACACCATTTCCATACTGTGGGTGTATTGTGCTCTCGCAAAAAGACCCATTTAGGGCAAAAAAATTAAAAAATTGCAGTGTTTTCTGCATATATGCAAGTGTGAGATTTACAATTTATATATTTTTCTTGTATTGTGCTATCCCCCCAAAAATTTTTAGGGCAAAAAATATTTTTTTTAATAGCATTTTCTGTATTGCTGTAGGTGTGAGATACAGCGTTTACATACTGTGTGTGTGTTGTGCTCTTCCAAAAACACCCATTTAGGGCCACAAAAAATATTTAGCAGTGTTTTCTGCATATCTGGAGGTGTGTGAAATAAACAATTTATATATTT
Source organism: Rana muscosa (assembly GCA_029206835.1). Taxonomy (NCBI): domain Eukaryota; kingdom Metazoa; phylum Chordata; class Amphibia; order Anura; family Ranidae; genus Rana; species Rana muscosa. Next base: position 817,221,052 of record CM055117.1, on the reverse strand, counting down.
TTCTTCTACTGTGCTATCCAAAAAAATAATTGTAGGACAAAAAAAAAATGTTGAATAGCATTTTCTGCAGTTCTGTAGCTGTGAGATACAGCATTTACGTACTGTGGGTGTGTTGTGCTCTTCCAAAAACACCCATTTAGGGCCACAAAAAATATTTTGCAGTGTTTTCGGCATATCTAGAGGTGTGTGAAATAAACAATTTATATATTTTTCTTCTACTGTGCAATCCTTAAAAATATTTGTAGGACAAAAACATTTTTTTTTAATAGCATTTTCTGCAGTTCTGTAGCTGTGAGATACAGCGTTTACGTACTGTGGGTGTGTTGTGCTCTTCCAAAAACACCCATTTAGGGCCACAAAAAATATTTTGCAGTGTTTTCGGCATATCTGGAGGTGTGTGAAATAAACAATTTATATATTTTTCTTCTACTGTGCTATCCTAAAAAATAATTTCTAGGTGTCCGCTCAACTCTACTTGTGGGTGTAATTCATTGCTGTTCTCAGATTGGTGCATGTTGCTGACCTCAGTGTTACTCACCTAACTTGAACCCCATCTGTAATGTTCTTGCTCCCTGCTCTGTAACTAGAAATGATTACTAGCTATTCACCCAAATGCACATTTGTATCATTACACTTCCTTTGGTTTATACTGGTTTGACAAAATTATATTTTACAAATTGTTTTCAATGATAGTAAATAGGGATGAGCTTCGAGTTCGAGTCGAACCCATGTTCGACTCGAACATTGTCTGTTCGGCCGTTCGCCGAATTTCGAACATTATGGGCCGTTTGCGTCAAATTTGAGTGTCGCGTCACGGCCCATAATTCACTGCAGTGCATTGCTGGCTGTTGATTGGCCAAGCATGCACTATGACCCGCATGCTTTGGCCAATCACAGCGCGGAAAAAACGGAGAGCCATAATTGGCCAAAGCCAGGGTGGCTTTGGCCAATTATGTCTCAGGGGGTTAAGTACACGCCCCACACTATATAAGGCCGCCTGCGTGGTGGCCTTGTGTAGTGTGTTGCGGCGGTGGTTAACCACTTCAATACCAGGCACTTATACACCTTCCTGCCCAAGCCAATTTTCAGCTTTTAGCGCTGTCCTAATTTGAATGACAATTGTGCGGTCATGCTACACTGTACCCAAACAAATTTTTTTATCATTTTGTTCCCACAAATAGAGCTTTCTTTTGGTGGTATTTGATCGCCTCTGCGATTTTTATTTTTTCCACAACAAATAAAAAAATAGCGAATTTTTTTTTTAAAAAAAATGTTTTTCTTTGTTTCTGTAATTTGTTTTGGTAAATAAGTATGTTTTCTTCTTCAATGACGGGCACTGACATGGCTGCACTGACGGGCACTGATAAGGCGGCACTGATTGGTACCGATGAGGTGGCACCAATGAGGTGGCACTGATGGGCACTAATGATGGGCACTGATAGATGGCACTGATGGGCACAGATAGGCGGCACTGATGGGCACTGATAGGTGGCACTGGTATGTGGCACTAATGGGCACTCATAGGTGGCACTGATGGGCACTCATAGGCGGCACTGATGGGCACTCATAGGCGGCACTGATGGGTACTTATGGGTGGCACTGATGGGTACTTATGGGTAGCACTAATAGGTGGCATGGAAGGGCACTGATAGGTGGGCACGGATGGGCACTGATAGGTGGCACTGATGGACACTGGTGGGTGCCACTGATGACACTGGTGGGTGGCATTGCTGGGCATCACAAAAAAGAATTGTGCCAAGATGGTTCCAGTCAGTGCCCATTTTTGGGCACTGATTGGCATAAGTTAGGCATATTTTTATACATGTAGATGGCCATGGGGGACTTACCTGGCCATCCACATGTTAGGTGCTTCCCTGGTGGTCCTGGGCGGCATCCTGGTGATCTAGTGTGGGCATCCAAGGGGGAGCTGCGCTGATAAACAATCAGCGCGAACCCCCCCTGTCAGGAGAGCCGTCGATCGGCTCTCCTCTACTCGCACCTGTCAGACGCGAGTGAGGAAGAGCCGACCAACGGCTCTTCCTGTTTACATCATGATCAGCCGTGATTGGACACGGCTGATCACGTGGTAAAAAGCCTCCGCCGGAGGCTCTTTACCGAGATCAGTGTAGCGGTGGGTCAGACTGACACACCGCTCCACCGATCGCCGCGATGCGCGTCCCCCGGCTCTTATCCTGCAGCACGTCAATAGACGTCCAGTCAGGATAACACAACCACTTCCCGGACGTCAATCTCCTATTGACCGGGCGGGAAGTGGTTAAAGACAGAGAGAGAGAGAGAGAGAGAGAGATAAAGGGATTTTTATAACAGCTTACCTGTAAAATCCTTTTCTTGGAGTACATCACGGGACACAGAGCGACTTAGTCATTACTAATGGGTTATATAGTTTACCTTCAGGTGTTGGCACTGGCCAATTCCAAACCGGAAGTACCCTCCCCTATATAAGCCCCTCCCACCCGGGAGCACCTCAGTTTTGTAGCCAAGCAATAAGTGTCCCAAAAAGAGGGGTGGGAGCTCTGTGTCCCGTGATGTACTCCAAGAAAAGGATTTTACAGGTAAGCTGTTATAAAAATCCCTTTTTCTTTTTCGTACATCACGGGACACAGAGCGACTTAGTCATTACTAATGGGACGTCCCAAAGCAATGCCAAATGAGGGGGGGGTACATAAGCTGGGCGCCATCAGGCATGAGGATCTTTTGCGGCCTGCAACACACTGCGCCCAAAGGCGACATCCTCCTGACTTCTAACGTCTACCTGATAGAATCTAGTAAACGTGTGTACCGAAGACCATGTTGCGGCCTTACATACTTGAGCCAGGGAGGCCTGGTGATGCACTGCCCATGAAGTTCCAACCGCTCTTGTGGAGTGCGCCCTAACTTTGAACGGAGGCGGTCTCTTTCTCAAGCCATAGGCTTGTATTATGACCTGTCGAATCCACTTGGCTAAAGTAGATTTTGATGCTGCCTGACCCCTTCTGGGGCCTTCCGGCAGAACAAACAAAGAATCCGTTCTGCGAATCTGAGCAGTGGCTTTTAGATAAGCTTTAACTGCTCTTACCACATCCAAAGAATGTAATAACTTTTCCTCTACTGAGCTAGGTTTGGGGAAAAAAGAAGGAAGAACCACATCTTGGTTCAAATGAAACCTCGATACCACCTTAGGAAGAAAGGCTGGATGAGGACGTAATACTACTCTGTCCTTATGGACAACCAGATATGGCTCCTTACAGGACATAGCTGCTAATTCCGACACTCTTTTAGCCGAACAAATGGCTACTAAGAAAACCAATTTCCTGGTGAGAAGAACCAAGGAAATGTGTTGTAATGGTTCAAACGGTTGTTCCTGTAGAACCGACAGAACCAGGTTTAAGTCCCAAGGACATATGGGAATACTAACCGGAGGGCTAATACGCATCACTCCTTGTATAAAGGCTTTGACTAGTGAATGCGAAGCCAAGGGCCTTTGAAAAAATATTGACAAGGCCGAAATCTGACCCTTGATAGTACTCAAGGCCAGCTTCCTATCTACAGCCCACTGTAGGAAGTCCAGAATCCTCCCTATCATGTACTTACGTGGATGCCATTTCTTGGTCTCACACCACGTAATGTACGCTTTCCAGATCCTATAATAGATCTGCCTGGATACCGGTTTCCTGGCATTGATCATGGTAGATACCACAGAATTAGAGAGCCCTCTCTTTTTCAGAATGTGGGCTTCAATAGCCAGGCCGTCAAACCTAGGGCTGGTAAGGAAGGGTGGTATATCGGTCCTTGCGACAGCAGGTCCGGACGAAGTGGGAGGGTCCAAGGACTCCTCACTGACATTTTTACAATCTCCGCGTACCATGCCCTTCGGGGCCACGCTGGAGCCACCAGAATCACTGGTTTCTTTTCTACCCTGATTCTGCGGAGTAATCGCGGTAACAATTGTGGCGGTGGGAATGCATATATCAGCTTGAACCGATCCCAAGGGAACACTAGGGCATCCGAGCCGCAAGCTAGGGGATCCCTTGTGCGAGACACAAACCTGTCCACCTTTGCGTTGAATCTGGATGCTAGCAGATCTACATCCGGTGTTCCCCACCGCTGGCATATTGCCTGGAAAACCTCGGGGTGAAGAGACCATTCCCCCGGGCATAATTGTTGGCGACTTAGAAAGTCCGCTCTCCAATTTTCCACTCCTGGGATGAAAACCGCGGATATGGCTGGGACATATCTTTCTGCCCACTCCAGGATGCAATTTGCTTCCTTCTGGGCTGCACGACTTTTGGTGCCACCCTGATGATTGATATATGCCACTGCCGTGGCATTGTCTGATTGAATTCTGACAGGGGACCCCTGGAGTTTGGATGTCCATGCTACTAGGGCATACCGGGCTGCTCGTATCTCTAAGAGATTGATGGGCAGGGCCTTTTCTGCTTCTGACCACCTGCCCTGGAGAGACCATTGCTCCAGCACTGCCCCCCAGCCGATGAGGCTGGCATCTGTAGTGACCACCTTCCAAGAAACCGGACTGAAGGGTTTCCCTCTTTCCAGATTCTGGGGCACCAACCACCAATGGAGGCTCTTGCGAACGGAAGGGGACAGGGACATTGGTAAGTCTAAAGCCTGAACTTTTTTGTTCCAGGCTGACAGTATGGCCCTTTGCAAATTCCTTGAATGGAATTGACCGTAGGGTACCGCTTTGAATGAAGCCACCATCTTTCCCAGCAGCCTCATGCAGAGACGTATGGATGGTTTTCTTTTTGTACCCACTAAGTGGGTCAAATTTCTTAAAGACGACACCTTCTCTGGAGGTAAGAAAATCTTTCTCTGATTTGAATCCAGCCTTAGCCCTAAGTATTCCAGACTTTTGACTGGTCTTAGAGCTGACTTGTCCCGGTTGATAATCCAACCGTGATATTCCAGATACTCGATTGTCTTGTGAATAGCTACTTCCAGCTTTTCCACTGAGTGGTCTATTAGTAGCAGGTCGTCTAGATATGCCATTATCGTTACACCCTGTGTTCTTAGATTGGCCAATAATGGGGCCAGAATTTTTGTGAACACTCGTGGTGCTGTGGCCAGACCGAAAGGTAAGGCTCTGAACTGAAAATGGCGCCCTTCTACTGCAAAGCGTAGAAATTTCTGATGGGCCGGAAAGATGGGAATATGCAGATAAGCATCCCTTATGTCGATCGAGGCTAGCCATTCCTGCCCTTGTAGGGCGGTGGCCACTGATCGGATCGACTCCATCCGAAAAGTCCTGATATTTAGGAACTTGTTTAGCCCTTTTAGATTTAATATGGGCCTCACGTCCCCATTTGGTTTGGGGACTGTGAAAAGGTTCGAGTAAAACCCGAATCCGCTTTCTTCCAGGGGAACCTTCATGATTACCCCTTGGAGCAATAGTTGTTCTAGTGCCAGAAGGAGGGATCCTCTCTTTTGGGGATCTCTTGGCACATTTGACCTCATAAATTGGGCAGGAGGAGTGCCTTTTAACTCCAGCTTGTATCCCAGACTTACTGCGGAGAGCACCCATCTGTCTCTGATGGTGTCCCGCCAGGTCTCTGTGAACAACTGAAGTCTTCCCCCCACCCGATTGAGCGGGGGCAATACTTCATGCCTTAGGGGGAGGTTTTGTACCTCTCTTGATCCAGGGCTTCTTGTTACCCTGTGATTGTCCCTGATTTCTGCCCCCTGAATTTGACCGCGGAGGCCGTCGGAACTGCTTCACAGCCGATGTGCCCGGGACTGGAGAGGTAGGCCTCTTAAAAGAAGGACTTCTACCCTTGTTCTTAACCGGTAAGAGTGAACTTTTACCGGCAGAAATTTTCTGGATATATTTGTCCAGATCTTCTCCAAATAAGCGTTCTCCATGAAATGGGAAGCTAACCAGCAGTTTTTTACAGGGAGCTTCAGCAGACCAGTTTTTGAGCCACAGAAGCCTACGCATATGTACTATAGACAGCGTAAAGCGGGAGGCCTGTTGGATTGTATCCTTTATGGCGTCCACCGCAAAACACAAGGCTCTAGGCAGGTCAGCTAGGGCATGAGCCTGCTGATCTGGTAAGTCCCTTAAGACTTGTTTCAACTGATCTTTCACTGCTTGGCAGACTCCAATCGCTGCTACCGCAGGTTGTGTCACCATACTTGCTGTAGAGAAAGCAGATTTTAGTAAAGACTCCAATTTTTTATCTATTGGGTCTTTGAACATTGGAACATTATCTACTGGACATGTCAGTGATTTGTTAACAGAAGAGATGGCTGCGTCCACTATAGGGACCCTCCATTTTCTTATGAACTTATCCTCCATGGGATAGATCACCGGAAATCTCTTGGGGGGAGCAAATATTTTATCAGGATGCTCCCAATCCTGGTAAATAAGCCCTTCTAATAAAGGGTGGATTGGGAAGGAACAGACCGCCTGGGGAGCTTTTAGCGACCCCAGCGAGGAAACCGTAGTGGATGGTGGTTCCGCCAGAGGCATTTTAAATGCTGATCGGACCATGTTAGTCAGAGACTGAACCCATAATCTTTCAGCCTGAGAAGCTGAGAAAGGTTCTTCCACTGTTGATTCCTCTATAAGTGAATCAACCTCATCCTGATCCCCTTCAGGTAGGTCGATCTCTGTGTGGGGCTGTTCCTCCACTAACAGGCACTCTGAAGGAGGAGACGGAGATCGGACGCGCTTTTCCTGTGACAGGGAAGCAGCGATCAATGCTGTTAATCTCTCTTCCAATCCTCCCAGAGTTGAGGATAAAACCTCCTCTGTTATATATACAGGAGCAGGTGGACTGGGGACAGCCGCAGCACCAGGCATTCCTGTGGGGTTTCTACGGCTACTGACCTCTGCATTCTCAGGGGAGATTGGTGCAGTGCAAGCATGCCCAATATCCTCAGAGCCCGATGGAGACCCCTTTTGGCTTCCTGGAAGATCTATTTCCGGAGCGTCTGGACGACATATCCTTTAAGCACAAAGCTGAGGTATTCCCGTCGTCATACACCAATTTTTGCTGGTAATAGTCTAACACAGGTGCTGCTATATACCAGCTGGTGTCCACTAAAGTGCCTTTCTATGGGGATGCCTGCATCAACCGCCTCTGTGTGCCACTGTTTGTTGCTAGCTCTGTTTGCATGCAGCTGACACTTGTACTGTGTCTTTTAACCATGCTGGGACGCCCGCACATGCGCAGAAGCGCCGCGGCGCGCATCGAGCGTCATCCACCCGAACCCCGCCCCTTTTTTTTCATAGGAGGCGCGTGCACGCGCCCGCGCGCGCGCCCGTGCGCCAATGGCGCCCTTTTCGAAAACCAACAGAGGACTAGGAGCCAGGGCCCTTTTTGCCGGAGGGCCTGTGCGGTGGATGAACGCAGCAACAGGGCAGAGGAAGTGGATTCCCTCAGAGAAACTTACCAGCTGCCTGGATCTTTTGAGTTGAGAAAACCAAAGATCCACATTTACAAGAAAAATGGACTACAGCGGCCTCTAGTGGTTTAACACAGGTACCGCGGTCCCTGTTTTTTTTTTTTTTTTTCTTGACTACTATTAAAATTTTACATTTTCAGTAGTTATAGGCAAACACAGATATTTAGCGGGAATACCGTTAGGTAACAGACAGAAAGACAAATTAGGCTTGGGGGTCCCCCAATAGAACCAAGTTCCTGAGGGCCCCCACTTACCTGATCCCCGCCGCAGGACTTTGTTTGGTCCACAAAAGTCCAAACTTCACCTATCACGGCAGGCATTGTAATTAAACCTTCAGGGACCGGGTTCCCAAGGATTCCACTCCCCTGGACCTGTATAGCACCCTGCACAGACAGCGTCTTGGTCGTGGGTATGACCAGAGCTCTGGATCCCAGGGTCCAGCCCTCCTAAGAGAAGCATTACAGGCAAAACCTTGCTCTTCTGCTGCAAGGCCCGGGTACCGACCGTTTAGCTATGAAGCTTTTTTGGTGGGATCCGGAACAGCTTACTAAGGCCCAAAAGAACCTGTACGCAAGCCCAGTGAAAACACATGTTACTCTTTGGCCAACACCTTAGACACTGGCAAAAAAACTGAGGTGCTCCCGGGTGGGAGGGGCTTATATAGGGGAGGGTACTTCCGGTTTGGAATTGGCCAGTGCCAACACCTGAAGGTAAACTATATAACCCATTAGTAATGACTAAGTCGCTCTGTGTCCCGTGATGTACGAAAAAGAAAGTGTCATTTCATTTGAGTTAGATAGAGTAGGCAGGCGAGTCAGTTAGCTGCAGTTACAGTGTGTAGAGCAGGGATATGCAATTAGCGGACCTCCAGCTGTTGCCAAACTACAAGTCCCATGAGGCATAGCGAGACTCTGACAGCAGCAAGCATGACACCCAGAGGCAGAGGCATGATGGGACTTGTAGTTTTGCAACAGCTGGAGGTCCGCTAATTGCATATCCATGGTGTAGAGGATATATATGCATCCTAGGTGTTGTATATATATATATACACTGTATTCAGTTTAGCTAGATCCGTTCCTGTTATTTTCTTCATAATATACTGACAGGCAGGCAGGTGATTGTGCTAGCTGCAGTATTTTCACTTAGTGTACTGTGTCCTTTGCACAGTGTGCACCTAAAACTTAACACCTCTGCTATAAAGCGCATTTGACCACTTTTTTCAGTAAAAGGGTCAACTACTTGTGGTAAGCTGCCATCCTTTGAGCACTTTTTTGGGGTGTCCCTATATTAGTCAGTGAAGGTGGATCATCTACAGCTTCTATCACTGGATTTTATTTTCACGGGTGTTCGCAGCAATTGTTATTTACTTTTACAGTGCACTTTAGTTTCAAGGACTCACTGTACCAGCACATGTATTTATGTATTGTGATTATGCAATATTATTCACAGTTGTATATATTTTTTATTAATGAGCACGTATTACCAAGTGTAATTTAACAGGTATTTGCTACGTCATTGTTTCAAGCTGCTATTGGTGTTGTGACATTTGGTTATTAGATTAACTAGGTAGGCTGGTGTGTCACTTACTATTTACATTAATTTTGTATTTGTTATTATAGCCATTTATTCTTTTAGTATCATAAACAGCACACTCACCCATTTTTCAGATTCACATGCAGCAGTGGTTCTCACTGTTTTTTGAGGTGCAGCTTTTATTCACATAATGTTTGATAATTGTTTGGCGCGAGATACACTTTATTTTATTGCACCTAAAGCTTACCTGGATACAATTGCTGGTGCTTCCTCATACTAATACAGGCAGGGAGCTGCAGTATTTTGAATTAGTGTCCTTTGCACTGTGTGCACCTAAAGCTTACCTGAATACAATTGCTGGTGTTCTCATACTAACACAGGCAGGGAGCTGCAGTATTTTGATTTAGTGTCCTTTGCACAGTGTGCACCTAAAGCTTACCTGAATTATATTGCTGGTGTTCTCATACTAATACAGGCAGGGAGCTGCAGTATTTTGATTTAGTGTCCTTTGCACAGTGTGCACCTAAAGCTCACCTGAATACAATTGCTGGTGTTCTCATACTAATACAGGCAGGGAGCTGCAGTATTTTGATTTAGTGTCCTTTGCACAGTGTGCACCTAAAGCTACCTGAAGACAATTGCTGGTGTTCTGATCATATTAATACCACAGGCAGGCAGCTTCAGTATTTACAGTTAGTGTACTGTGTCCTTTGCACAGTGTGCACCTAAAGCTACCTGAAGACAATTGCTGGTGTTCTCATACTAATAATACTACAGGCAGGCAGTTGATTCTGCTAGCTGCAGTAAAATCAATATATATAAATACATCCCACCTTTGTGCAGCTACATCTCATCAGGCCATTAGTATGTCTGGAAGGCAAACAAGGAGAGGCAGACAGTCACGAGGCAATAAAAGAGGGCAAGCAGGCTCTGTGTCTAGAGGCAACAGTGCTGGTTGTGGACATGGTGCATCCTCATCAGCACGTGGCCGTGGGACACGCTTGTCCTTTTTTTCGGCAGCTGGCCTTGTTGAGCCGCAACATGCCGAAGACTTGGTAGAGTGGATGACCAAGCCGTCCTCATCCTCTCTCACCCAGGCTCAGGGTACTTTGTCTGGAAAAGCAGCTGCCAATGCGGCCTCTTCCCTTGGCTCAATGGCATCAGTCACTCCTTCCCTAGCCCCACCATGTCCTCCTGAGGAGTCCCCCGAACTGTTTGACCACAGTGTTGGATACATGCTCCAGGAGGATGGCCAGCGTTTTGAAGGCTAGAGGAAGGTGGTAACGTGAGCCCAGAGAGAGGGGGTGCCCAAGAAGGACAGCAATCTGGCAGTCATGTTCCCCCAGCTGCAGCATACTGCCAGGTTTGCTCCAGTGATGAGGAGAGAGGGGATGATGAGGTCACTGACTCCACGTGGGTGCCTAAAAGGAGAGAGGAGGAGGAGGCACATCTCCAATGAGGCAGGATGCCCTCCAGGGGCCAGCTTAAGGGCAGCACACCGACTGCATCAAACCGCAGAGCTCCGCATGTGCAGGGTGCTTTATTCCAAAAGTTCTTTGGTGTGGGCCTTTTTTGAGACGAGTGCATCAAATCGCACCGCTGCTATTTGCAACATATGTCTCAAGCGTATCTCGCAGGGCCAAAATATCACCCACTTGGGCGCCACATGCTTGACCAGACATATGTCGACTTGCCATGCAGTTCGTTGGCAAGCGTACCTAAAAGACCCACACCAAAGAACAAAGCGGACCTCTCCTTGCTCCTCATCAGCTGGGATCTCCAACCCCACTATACCTTCAGTCCTCTCTGAAATCTGCACTGAGAGGAATGAAGGTGTAGAATTAGGTGTGTCACAGCTAAGTACTTGCGGGAAATCTGCTATAGGTACACCAATGCCAGATTGTACCAGGCAAATTTCCCTGCCCCAGCTGCTGCACCACCAAAATAAGTTCACTCCCAGCCATCCATATGCCCAGTAGTTGAATGCAAGCGTGGCTAAATTTATAGCACTTCAACTGCTGCCTTTTCAGTTGGTAGACTCTGCCCCCTTTCGTGAGTTTGTGGAATGTGCCGTTCCTCAGTGGCAGGTTCCCAAACGCCACTTTTTCTCATGGAAGGCGATTCCGGCTCTCTATCGGCATGTGGAAGGCAATGTCTTGGCCTCACTGGACAGGGCGGTCAGCGGTAAGGTGCATATTGCCACTGACTCATGGTCCAGCAGGCATGGACAGGGACATTACCTATCTTTCACGGCGCATTGGGTGACTCTGCTGGCAGCTGGGAAGGATGCAGGACAAGGTGCTGTAGTGTTGGAGGTTGTTCCGCCACCACGCCTCCAAATTGCTACTACTGGTGATTCTGACACACCTCTCTCCTCCACCCCTTCTCTTCTTTTTCCTCCATGGCCTCTTCCTGTGCTTTGTCCTCGGAACCAGCGATGCTCCGTAGGCATTCAAGGTACGCAGGCAAAAAGATGCCATGTGGTGCTTGAGCTGGTGTGCTTGGGGGACAGGAGCCACACTGGGGCAGAGATTCTGTCAGCTCTGCAGGGGCAGGCTCAGAGGTGTCTGACACCATGCTAGCTTAAGCCAGGAATGGTGGTTTGCGACAATGGCACCAACCTCTTCTCCGCCCTCCGACAGGGACAACTGACCCATGCGCCCTGTTTGGCTCACGTCCTTAACTTGGTGGTGCAGTGGTTCTTGGGCAGGTACTGGGCTTACAGGAGGATCTGAGGCAGGCCAGGAAACTCTGTGTTCATTTTCGCCGGTCATATAATGCCAGTGCTTGACTGGCTTACCTCCAAAAGGAATACAACCTGCCCGAGAACCGCCTAATCTGTGACATGCCCACCAGGTGAATCTCAACGTTGGCCATGCTGCAGCAGCTGCACACGCAGCAGAGGCCCTTCAAAGAGTATCTGTGCCAATATGGCACCAGGACAGGGTCAGGGGTGCTTGTTTTTTTTTTGCCACGCCAGTGGGTCGTGATCAGGGATGCATGCACTGTCCTGTCACCATTTGAGGAGGCCACAGGGATGGTGAGCAGTGACAGTGCATGCATCAGTGACACTGTCCCTCTTGTCCACCTGTTGGAGCACACGCTGCGTGGAATAATGGACAGGGCACTTGAGGCAGAACACAGGGAGGAAGAGGAGGACTTCCTTACCTCTCAAGGCCCCCTTTATCCAGACAGTGTTCCCGCCTATCACACAGGAAGAGGACGAGGGGGAGGAGGAGGATTGTGTCAGCATGGAGGTGGAGCCTCAGAAAACCTACGCTGCATGGCCTCCCTGATCCTGCAAAGCCTGCGGAAGGATCCTTGTATTCGTGCTATCAAGGAGAGGGATCATTACTGGCTGGCAACCCTCCTTGGTCCACATTACAAGGGTAAGGTTGCGGACCTTATCTTGCCTTCGCAGAGGGAGCAGAGGATGAAACATCTTCGGGAGGCCTTGCAGAAAGGTCTGTGCAACGCGTCCCCAGAGACTGGGAGGTTACAAATTCCTGGTCCTGGACAACGTGTTGCTGAGGCTTCGGTCAGTCAAAGGAGGAGTGGTGGAGGAGGTGGCCGTCTGACCGATGCGTTCAGACAATTTTTTAGTCCGCAGCCCCAAGGTATGATCGGTTCCAGCAACCATCGCCAGCGTCTGGTTTACATGGTGCAGGAGTACCTAGGGGCAAGATCAGACTTGGACACCTTTCCCACCGAAAATACTCTGGGTTACTAGGTCTTGAGGATGGATCACTGGCCAGAGCTTGCACAGTATGCAATTGAGCTACAGGCTTGTCCTGCATCCAGCGTTCTTTCAGAACGCACATTCAGTGCTGCTGGGGGCTTTGTAACCGATCACAGGGTGCGCCTGTCCACCGACTCGGTCGATCTTCTGACCTTCATAAAAATGAATCAGTCTTGGATCACCACCAGCTACCAAACCTGATGCTGATGTAACCGAATATTTTTTTTTAAAATGTCAGATCCCTTCAAGACTGCCTATGCTGATGCTGAGTGACTATCCTGTTATGCTGAGTGACTATCCTCTTCCTCCTCAATGATCATGCTGATAGCTTGTAAGAACATTTTTGGTTCTGGGCGCCGCCACCAGTGACTAAGGCCCAATTTTTCAGCCCCTGTTTAACAGGGAAGTGTAATTACAATTTTTGATGCAATACTTTGCAGCAGGGCTCATTCCTGCGCTCCAACTAGAGTATCTGTGAGGGGTTGCAGTGTTGTGGGACCAGCACCAGTGGCTAAGGCCCAGTTTTTCAGCCCCTGTTTAACAAGGGCGTGAAATAAAAAAATTTCGATGCAATACTTTGCTGCAGGGCTCATTTCTGCGCTCCAACTAGAGTATCTGTGAGGGGTTGCAGTGTTGTGGCACCAGCACCAGTGCCTAAGGCCCAATTTTTCAGCCCCTGTTTAACAGGGGCGTGTAATTTCTAATTTTTGATGCAATACTTTGCAGCAGGGCTCATTCCTGCGCTCCAACTAGAGTATCTGTGAGGGGTTGCAGTGTTGTGGCACCAGGGCCTAAGGCCCAATTTTTCTGCCCCTGTTCAACAGGGACATGTAATTACAATTCTTGATCTAATATTTCACAGCTGGGCCCATTCCTGTGCCCACCAAGAGTAACTGTGAGGACTTACAGTGTTGTGGCACCAGCACCACCACCACCACCACCAAAGGCCCAATTTTTCTACCACTGTTCAACAATGGCATGTAATTACAATTCTTGATATAATAGTTCACAGCAGGGCGTTCCAGCGCCCACCAAGTGTAACTGTGAGGGCTTACAGTGTTGTGGCAACACCAACACCTAAGGTCCAAATTTCTGCAGAGTATATAAGGCAGGCCCCTACTTTCAAACATCCAACTTACGAACGACTCCTACTTGCAAATGGAAGGAGACCACAGGAAGTGAGAGGAAATCTACCCCTAGTAAGGGAAATTCTCTCCTGTAAGAGTTAATATGGGAAAAACGTGTCTCCTCTCCACTTATGCTTTATCACCAATCCTTGTATCACTAAAAACCCCAAATTTTCAAAAATTTTTTGTCATTGGGACAGAAAGTGAGGTGAAATCTTCTGAAGAGGTGCACAGACAGCAAAACAAATGTTATAGGGGTGATAACCCTTCCCTATATTTTCCAAAAGGCTTAAAAATAGATTTTTTGGCTGGAGCACTTTAAAAATGTACCAGTTCAAAAATACAAACAGATTCTACTACCCATGCCATTTTTCTCAATGATTTTCATCCATATTGCCGGGACCAGGCATTACATTAAAGCCGCAAGCAGTTTTAAATTACTTTTTTTCCTTTAGAAATGTAATTTTGTGCAGGAACAGTTTTAAACATGGGAAACATGTGCCACTTCACAGGCATGCTTTAGACACCCCCCAGGTATGATATTTAAAGGAATATTTCACTTTTTTTTCACTTTAAGCATCCTGAAAAAACGGCCTTTTGTAAAACTTATTTTTGCATTGATACATGTCACCCTTTTTAGGACAATAACTTGCATATTAGCCTTTAAAATTAGCACTTTTGGTTCTGAACATTCGAGTCCCATAGACTTTAACGGGGTTCTAAAGTTCACGCAAAATTTCGGTCTGATCGCAGGTTCTGGTGCAAACCACATCGGGGAGTGTTCGGCTCATCCCTAATTGTAAACTGTTATGCTAAAACTGTCCCATCCAGTCTTTGGATTACTAATTCACCTGCCAGTTTTAGCCTGAAAACCCTAGCAAGGCTCTTTAACCTGCTTCAGGTGTTTGAATCCTCATGTATTACTGCATGTATATAAAGCACCCACAATATGTGAGGAATGGTACAGTACAGCAGACATTATAGAGCCTAAGCTATTTTTCATACCTAACATCTACCGTATTTATCGGCGTATAACACGCACTTTTTTCCCCTTAAAATCAGGGGAAAATCGTGGGTGCGTGATATACGCCGATACTCACAGATCCCGGCGATCTCCGCTGACTGAGCGGAGCGCAGCGATCGCCGCCGAGATACACATAGCCGAGTGTACTCGGCTTTTCTCGGCTCCGCTCACAGTCACGCCCAGTCCCACCATTGGACCTGTGTTATGTTCATCATAGGGCGGGACTCGGCGTGACTGTGAGCGGAGCTGAGAAGAGCCGACTAGAGCCGAGTACACTCGGCTATGTGTATCTCGGCTCCGCCCAGTCCCTGCGTTCTCGGCGGTGTTCGCCCCGCTCCGCCCAGTCTCAACGGCGATCTTCTCGGCGGCGCCAATTTTGAAATTCAAGGCTGCAATGAAAACTGGGGGCAAGGCTGCACTGGACACTGTGACTGGGGCAAGGCTGCACTGGACACTGGGGAAAGGCTGCAATGGACACTGCTGGCAAGGCTGCACTGAAAAGGCTGCAATGGACACTGGGGCAAGACACTGCTGGCAAGGCTGCACTGAAAAGGCTGCAATGGACACTGGTAAGGCTGCATTTAAATGTACGTTTTTTTTCCTTAAACTTCCCTCCTAAAAGTTTTTTTCCCTAAAATTCCCTCCTAAACTTGGGGTGCGTGTTATACGCCGGCGCGTGTTATACGCTGATAAATACGGTACCTAAGAGAGCTAAGAGAGCTGTACATAGGTGCTTGACACGTCAAAAGAGCTGTGTGCAATAATGATCCCATAGCACAGGACATTTTACATTTGTTGTCAAATATATTTTTCTTTTTCTCACTTTATATTCTTTCAACTTTCTTTAAAAAAACAAACCAACACATAAGGCTCTATATAAATCAACTTATTCATGCATTGATGTGTCTAAGAGAGCCATGGTAAATCAATGTGAACACAAAACTTGCAAGGTCTCCTTTTACACCAATTAATTTTTCAAAATTCTAGCTTGCCAAGTCACAAGAGTCAGAATTTAAATTAGTCACCATCAACCAGGCAGAAATATTTATAATAAGGATCACTTTTAAACCTCAAGATAAGGAGGAGGGAGGTGCAACCAGAAGGATATTTTGCTGTACAATAATTGAGAAGCACTGTAGAGCATTTTCCATAGGGAAAAGCACCAATCTTATGTTCTCTGTATTTCCAAACTCCTGTTCCTGTTCAAACAACATATTGGAACTGTATGCTTTCATTTTAGAGCTGGAAAGCTTAATCAATCTTTGAACTGTAACATGTCAGTTGCAGACTATTGAGGAATGCTTGATAGTGTGGATACTGAAAGTAACTAACTAACAATAAGTATGATAAACAGCAGGTGCTGAGATATATAGAAAAAGTTTGTCACATTTTGAAGTTTAAAGTAACAGTATTTGCAATTTAATGATGCATTTCTAGTCTAAAAGCAAGACAGGCATATCAACTAAGCTTCTAATTGAATCAGCAAAGAGTAAAAAATATGAAATTTTAAAATGAACATGAATAAGTGGAAATAGTTTTGTGTGTGTATTATAGTACTTATATGGGAGAGTTTCCCCTCAAAGGTGGGACTTTAAAGGCATAAATTATAACAACCATTTAAGGGTAAAATACGATAAAATTATTTTAATACAAAAAATGAAATTGACATGTAATGTGACAGAGCTTAACAATTCAGGCTTGGACAAAAATTCCTAAATTGGAATGGTCACTAGATCATACAAAGTACATGACATGCAGGGACTAAATAACCATACAAGTGATGTTCACAATGTAGACATGTATATGAAACACGCAATTGTGTATATATTAGATCCTACGCGTTACGGAGAAAACTCCTTCTTCAGGGAAGTTCCAATATATGATTTAAGATTGTAATCTAAAACAGAAAAGCAGATCTTTACACATCAGCATTCATTATATAAAAAACAAAAAACAAAAACAGAGGCAAAAACAGAGAGTCTATCAGACTGACAAGTGGTGAGTCTGATATAGAAATTGGGGGTTGGGTGGCAGTGTACTTATATGGACATGTATACATCAGGCTCAGAACTCGGGATATATTTTAAACCCCACAGGTCGTTTACGTAGAAGTTTATTGTATAAAAGCGCTAAAAGGTGGCCATTAAAACAAAGGACAGCAAAGAACCCATTGGGGGGCGGATGAGGAGTTCAACGCAAAGGACGTCCGGAGGCCAAACCAGGACCGCGTGTGTCTAGAGGAAGGGAACATGGAAAAATACGTACCAATAAAATAGAAGATGTTGAGTTTGTATATTTTTCTAACATAATGGTCCCTTATTCTAATGGGTATCATATCATAGATCCTGACTATTATATGCCTTACGGTTTTTGCAACATACTCTAACCTCTATCCAATTTTATTTATTATTTTTTTATTATTTTCAAGTTTGTTCATTTTTTCATCCATTTTTGTATTATAGTGCATTTCTCTATACACGTGTTGTTTATTTCTTTGTAAAAATGTTGAAGAATATTTTGCTGGTTCAATCCTTTTGTCTTTGCTGTCAAAGTGTACCCCCTTTTCTCTGACACATGTGGCCCAACACATGTGTCTGTTTCTCCCTCTCCTTTTCCTTGTCTGGGTGGCTGTGTGCAATATCATTGACCACCAGGCTTTTGGACTCAATAATTTTGGATGTATTTCATATTTTCAATATAATCAATATTTAGTATTCTTTGGAATCACAACTCCATGTTGTCTTTAATGAATTCCTTATAGACAAACCAAAAAAAGGTATCTTTATCCCCCATGGTCATTCCTTTTCCATCTTCATTTTTCACCACTACCCCCTGCCCACCCCACATCTTTCATATCTATTCTACACTTTTTCCTATCTTTTCCATTCATTCACTTATTTCTTCATTATATACAATTTTGGTTTCCTTTTTTTTTATTTTTCTATCAGCTCAACCCTTCTCTCTTCCCATTCAAATGGTGGCGGGTTGGGGGTCGACGTTTTTGACTGTCTAGAGGTCAATCCCGGCACGCGTGGGCCGACCCGATCCATCATGGGATGCTGATTCATGGAAACTAGTATCCATGGATGCGTCTCTTGGGTCGGGCCGGCATACACTTGCGGCTTTCCGTGCCGCGTTGATACATGATCCATCCAATGTCATATTGACTCGTCAATACGTCTTGTTGTTCCCTACGCGACCTCTAGGTCTGCCGCGCATGCGTGCCAGTGGGGGCGTGACACATGACGCCCTTCTCCCTTAGCGGCCATTTTGGTCGTGGGCGAGGATGACGCTGTGCGCCGCGCGCCCGGAGGACCGTTCTGTCTAACTTTCATGGCGTGTGTGGTAGTGACACCCACACGCGCCGCTGGGACACCTGGCTGATTGGATCACAGCCCTTATTTAAGGACTGGTCCCACACTTGATCATTAGTGCTGTGGCCGGCGGGGAGAGAGGACTCCGTTTACAACATTGATCAGGTAACGAAGAAGAACTTTCACTCATACAGCATGTATGATGTCTTTTTCTCTTTTTACCACTGTTACTTTGAGCCACATCTACCTTTATTGTTTTAAAGTGGGGTGCCTCATATACCAAGTCTTGATACTATTTGTATATTGTTTGCACACAGACCCCTGAGGTGATCCTTTGCCTTCATCGTTGGACCTGTGATGCCACTCTGGGGCTCTCTTTCACTTGGATTTGGATCCTTATTCCTTAATCCACTTGTCGATACGGCTTGATCACTCCAGCCCAGCCACATTTACAAATTTGTGCCGGGTGTTAAATCACTACACCTATATCATTCCATCCTCTGCTCAATCCTCTCTTCCTCCAAAGATACACAGCACCGTTTGTGAGTAGGGATGAGCTCGGTGTTCGAGTCGAACATACGTTCGACTCGAACATCGGCTGTTCGATCGTTCGCCGAACAACGAACGATTTGGGCCGTTCGCGCCTAATTCGCGGCCCACAATGCACTACGCCATCGCAGTGTCATCCAGGCGCTGTGATTGGCCAAGCATGCACTGTGACCCCGCATGCTTGGCCAATCACAGCGCCGGCAGCGAGGAGAGCAATGATTGGCCACAGGCAGGATGCCTGTGGCCAATTATTGCTGAGGGTGTTTAGTACACGCTCCACACTATAAAAGGCCGCCAGCACGGCGGCCTAGTGTAGTGTGTTCCGGAGCAGGGAAAGAGAAGCATAGGCAGGGACAGTGACATTTTTTTTCCTTGCTTAACCTGGATTCCTTTAGTTTAGGGAAAGAGAAGGATAGGTAGGGAGAGTGTCAGTCTGTTTTACTGTGCTAAACCTTGTTTGTAGGGACAGGGAAGGACAGTGAGGGAAATTCTCATTGTGCTATACTGTGCTAAAGCATTCATCATCAACCATCTTTAAAAAAACATTTTTTATAGGGACAGAAAACTATAGGTAGGGAGAGTGTCAGTGTGTTTTACTGTGCTAATCCTTGTTTGTAGGGACAGGGAAGGCCAGTGAGGGAAATTCTCATTGTGCTATACTGTGCTAAAGCATTCATCATCAACCATCTTTAAAAAAACTTTTTTTATAGGGACAGAAAACTATAGGTAGGGAGAGTGTCAGTGTGTTTTACTGTGCTAAACCTTGTTTGTAGGGACAGGGAAGGACAGTGAGGGAAATTCTCATTGTGCTATACTGTGCTAAAGCATTCATCATCAACCATCTTTAAAAAAACTTTTTTTATAGGGACAGAAAACTATAGGTAGGGAGAGTGTCAGTGTGTTTTACTGTGCTAAACCTTGTTTGTAGGGACAGGGAAGGACAGTGAGGGAAATTCTCATTGTGCTATACTGTGCTAAAGCATTAATCATCAACCATCTTTAAAAAAACTTTTTTTATAGGGACAGAAAACTATAGGTAGGGAGAGTGTCAGTGTGTTTTACTGTGCTAAACCTTGTTTGTAGGGACAGGGAAGGACAGTGAGGGAAATTCTCATTGTGCTATACTGTGCTAAAGCATTCATCATCAACCATCTTTAAAAAAACATTTTTTATAGGGACAGAAAACTATAGGTAGGGAGAGTGTCAGTGTGTTTTACTGTGCTAAACCTTGTTTGTAGGGACAGGGAAGGACAGTGAGGGAAATTCTCATTGTGCTATACTGTGCTAAAGCATTCATCATCAACCATCTTTAAAAAAACGTTTTTTATAGGGACAGAAAGCTATAGGTAGGGAGAGTGTCAGTGTGTTTTACTGTGCTAAACCTTGTTTGTAGGGACAGGGAAGGACAGTGAGGGAAATTCTCATTGTGCTATACTGTGCTAAAGCATTCATCATCAACCATCTTTAAAAAAACTTTTTTTATAGGGACAGAAAACTATAGGTAGGGAGAGTGTCAGTGTGTTTTACTGTGCTAAACCTTGTTTGTAGGGACAGGGAAGGACAGTGAGGGAAATTCTCATTGTGCTATACTGTGCTAAAGCATTCATCATCAACCATCTTTAAAAAAAAATTTTTATAGGGACAGAAAACTATAGGTAGGGAGAGTGTCAGTGTGTTTTACTGTGCTAAACCTTGTTTGTAGGGACAGGGAAGGCCAGTGAGGGAAATTCTCATTGTGCTATACTGTGCTAAAGCATTCCTCATCAACCATCTTTAAAAAAAAAAATTTTATAGGGACAGAAAACTATAGGTAGGGAGAGTGTCAGTGTGTTTTACTGTGCTAAACCTTGTTTGTAGGGACAGGGAAGGACAGTGAGGGAAATTCTCATTGTGCTATACTGTGCTAAAGCATTCATCATCAACCATCTTTAAAAAAACATTTTTTTATAGGGACAGAAAACTATAGGTAGGGAGAGTGTCAGTGTGTTTTACTGTGCTAAACCTTGTTTGTAGGGACAGGGAAGGCCAGTGAGGGAAATTCTCATTGTGCTATACTGTGCTAAAGCATTCATCATCAACCATCTTTAAAAAAACATTTTTTATAGGGACAGAAAACTATAGGTAGGGAGAGTGTCAGTGTGTTTTACTGTGCTAAACCTTGTTTGTAGGGACAGGGAAGGACAGTGAGGGAAATTCTCATTGTGCTATACTGTGCTAAAGCATTCATCATCAACCATCTTTAAAAAAACTTTTTTTATAGGGACAGAAAACTATAGGTAGGGAGAGTGTCAGTGTGTTTTACTGTGCTAAACCTTGTTTGTAGGGACAGGGAAGGACAGTGAGGGAAATTCTCATTGTGCTATACTGTGCTAAAGCATTCATCATCAACCATCTTTAAAAAAACTTTTTTTATAGGGACAGAAAACTATAGGTAGGGAGAGTGTCAGTGTGTTTTACTGTGCTAAACCTTGTTTGTAGGGACAGGGAAGGACAGTGAGGGAAATTCTCATTGTGCTATACTGTGCTAAAGCATTCATCATCAACCATCTTTAAAAAAACATTTTTTATAGGGACAGAAAACTATAGGTAGGGAGAGTGTCAGTGTGTTTTACTGTGCTAAACCTTGTTTGTAGGGACAGGGAAGGACAGTGAGGGAAATTCTCATTGTGCTATACTGTGCTAAAGCATTCATCATCAACCATCTTTAAAAAAACGTTTTTTATAGGGACAGAAAGCTATAGGTAGGGAGAGTGTCAGTGTGTTTTACTGTGCTAAACCTTGTTTGTAGGGACAGGGAAGGACAGTGAGGGAAATTCTCATTGTGCTATACTGTGCTAAAGCATTCATCATCAACCATCTTTAAAAAAAACTTTTTTTATAGGGACAGAAAACTATAGGTAGGGAGAGTGTCAGTGTGTTTTACTGTGCTAAACCTTGTTTGTAGGGACAGGGAAGGACAGTGAGGGAAATTCTCATTGTGCTATACTGTGCTAAAGCATTCATCATCAACCATCTTTAAAAAAATTTTTTTATAGGGATAGAAAACTATAGGTAGGGAGAGTGTCAGTGTGTTTTACTGTGCTAAAC
Organism: Rana muscosa; assembly: GCA_029206835.1. NCBI lineage: Eukaryota > Metazoa > Chordata > Amphibia > Anura > Ranidae > Rana > Rana muscosa. The sequence goes on along the minus strand of CM055117.1, from coordinate 817,199,254 downwards.
CTTGTTTGTAGGGACAGGGAAGGCCAGTGAGGGAAATTCTCATTGTGCTATACTGTGCTAAAGCATTCCTCATCAACCATCTTTAAAAAAAAAATTTTTATAGGGACAGAAAACTATAGGTAGGGAGAGTGTCAGTGTGTTTTACTGTGCTAAACCTTGTTTGTAGGGACAGGGAAGGACAGTGAGGGAAATTCTCATTGTGCTATACTGTGCTAAAGCATTCATCATCAACCATCTTTAAAAAAACATTTTTTTATAGGGACAGAAAACTATAGGTAGGGAGAGTGTCAGTGTGTTTTACTGTGCTAAACCTTGTTTGTAGGGACAGGGAAGGACAGTGAGGGAAATTCTCATTGTGCTATACTGTGCTAAAGCATTCATCATCAACCATCTTTAAAAAAACATTTTTTATAGGGACAGAAAACTATAGGTAGGGAGAGTGTCAGTGTGTTTTACTGTGCTAAACCTTGTTTGTAGGGACAGGGAAGGACAGTGAGGGAAATTCTCATTGTGCTATACTGTGCTAAAGCATTCATCATCAACCATCTTTAAAAAAACATTTTTTATAGGGACAGAAAACTATAGGTAGGGAGAGTGTCAGTGTGTTTTACTGTGCTAAACCTTGTTTGTAGGGACAGGGAAGGACAGTGAGGGAAATTCTCATTGTGCTATACTGTGCTAAAGCATTCATCATCAACCATCTTTAAAAAAACATTTTTTATAGGGACAGAAAACTATAGGTAGGGAGAGTGTCAGTGTGTTTTACTGTGCTAAACCTTGTTTGTAGGGACAGGGAAGGACAGTGAGGGAAATTCTCATTGTGCTATACTGTGCTAAAGCATTCATCATCAACCATCTTTAAAAAAACATTTTTTATAGGGACAGAAAACTATAGGTAGGGAGAGTGTCAGTGTGTTTTACTGTGCTAAACCTTGTTTGTAGGGACAGGGAAGGACAGTGAGGGAAATTCTCATTGTGCTATACTGTGCTAAAGCATTCATCATCAACCATCTTTAAAAAAACATTTTTTATAGGGACAGAAAACTATAGGTAGGGAGAGTGTCATTGTGTTTTACTGTGCTAAACCTTGTTTGTAGGGACAGGGAAGGACAGTGAGGGAAATTCTCATTGTGCTATACTGTGCTAAAGCATTCATCATCAACCATCTTTAAAAAAACGTTTTTTATAGGGACAGAAAACTATAGGTAGGGAGAGTGTCAGTGTGTTTTACTGTGCTAAACCTTGTTTGTAGGGACAGGGAAGGACAGTGAGGGAAATTCTCATTGTGCTATACTGTGCTAAAGCATTCATCATCAACCATCTTTAAAAAAAAAAAAAATTATAGGGACAGAAAACTATAGGTAGGGAGAGTGTCAGTGTGTTTTACTGTGCTAAACCTTGTTTGTAGGGACAGGGAAGGATAGTGAGGGAAATTCTCATTGTGCTATACTGTGCTAAAGCATTCCTCATCAACCATCTTTGAAATCCTTGTTTTTTGGACAGTCAGGGAAATTGTCATTGTGCTATTCTGTGCGAAAGCAATCATCCTCAACCATATTTAGAAATCCTTAAGTAAAGGGACAGAGAAGGACACCTGAAGGTAGCCCTTATTGCTTTTTTCCCATCTCCCTGCAGGCCATCCATTAGAATGTCTGGAAGGCAAACAAGGAGAGGCAGACAGTCAGGAGGCAATAAAAGAGGTCAAGCAGGCTCTGT